>QEOT01124221.1:0-108511 GCA_003123785.1 Pterocarya stenoptera | reverse complement strand
GCCATGGGAAAGAGGCTCACTGGGTTCGATTCGTGCGAGCCGAGACAGAGTCTATCCATGGAGAGGAAGAAGACGGAAAGGTTCACAGAGAAGATGTACTTACATTCTCTGTCGACTCGATGAAGAGAAGCCACCGTCAATGGTGGCAAACGGTTCGAGAGAGGGCCTCCTCCACGAACGAGGGCAATCGAGAGGGAAGAGAGGAACGCGGGACCAA
Organism: Pterocarya stenoptera; assembly: GCA_003123785.1. Taxonomy (NCBI): domain Eukaryota; kingdom Viridiplantae; phylum Streptophyta; class Magnoliopsida; order Fagales; family Juglandaceae; genus Pterocarya; species Pterocarya stenoptera. Next base: position 108,294 of record QEOT01124221.1, on the reverse strand, counting down.
CAGCAACAGATTTGGGGTTCGGACCGATTGGGGATGTACAGTGGTTCCCCATATATGGGGAACCCCTGTAGATGCCCTAAATGAAATCCCTATTTTAGGGATCCGAATGGGAGCCCCTTTTCTCACTTTCCCTAAATGTCATCCTTATATTTTAGGGATAACAGTGATTTACGCATCCGGATGCGGATGCTCTGAGAGAAGGGTCTGTTGAGTGTGAGGAAAAAAGGAAAAGTCAAAAGACCGAGGAGAGAAAAAAGTAAAGCCTTTGGGTGAGTGAGAGAGCGGGAGGAGAGAAAAAATAAAAATAAATAAAGGATGAAGGATGAATAGTAGATGTGTAAATATGTAGAAATACTCTAAAAAAATTGTATATGGCTAACCCAATGCAATAGAAAAAGTGGGATTGTTAGCTAAATATGTGTTTGAATTTGCATTTGGCTATACCAATGCAATGCTCTTGTCATTGATCATATAAAATGTTAAATAATATAGTTTATCAAATAATAATGTATCATAAATAATATGATAATATATGTAGATGCATAATATATTCATATATATTATATTATTTACACTTAATTTAATAATTAAGTAATTTTTTTTAAATACCTAAGCTACAAGCAAGTATAAATAATTTATGTAAATGAAATTATTTGATATTCATTAACCATATATAAAATGTTAGAATTTTAAATTTTAATATAGGACATTATTAATAATTATGCACTAAAGTCTAGGTTAGTAAGTAGTAATTATCAACATCATATATAATTCACTTATTTTTAATTTTAAAAATTTAAATATTTTTTCATTAATTTATTTGAAAAAAAAATAAAATAAAATACCTAGATCAGACCAAATAAACCGATAGCTAATGGTTCGATCCGATCCAATAAAAGTGATCGGTCCAATCCGATCCGAAAAAATGATAGATCGAAAGTATTGATCCATCAGCCCGGGATGAGACCAATTTATACCACTAATTATTACTCACGTTTAAGGCTTTATTTGCCCCTCCTAAAACTCATATAAATAGCGTCATTTCCTATAAACCTCAGCACTTATTGCACTATCCCGGCCTCTATATATCTCTTTTGAGAAATATTACTTTTTCCTCTGTATTTATCTATTTTATTTGACCGTTTGGTCAAAGTTATTATTATTTTTATTTAATAATTAAAAAAATAATTTTAAATATATTGATGTATTTTTTTATTTTTTAAATATATTTAAATATGTAAAAAAATATATAAAAAAATTAAAAAGAAAAAATTTACACGGTAAGTCCGGCGGGACGGCAGATTTGCCGCACCCATCTCTTTTATTATCTCTCATATCTCATCGTCGACTGTCAAATCTCTATCTCTCTCACTTGATCTTGACATTCTATAACAATCATCGTAAAACTAGAGTGGGGATCTCCAAAATTGCACAGGCATGGCTCTGATTGACATCATTCAACTGACGACTGCATTATCTTGCCCTCACTACTTTGTCCTCTTCATCGTGACATCTATTTGGATCTGTACCATTCTCTAGGTCTCTGATCTTCAACTTAGTTTAGTTTCGACGCAAATTACATTTGATTATATTAATTATGAGTTTTGTTTTGTGTTTATTCATTTCCTTTCTTTTTTTATTGAAATTTTTATTTGAGTTAAATGAGTTAAAACCAAGCCAAAGTTGGCTCGGACGCAGAGTTAGGGTTGGAGTCCAGATGTTATATTTTTGAATCTAACCAAATCTTGGATGAGACCAAATAGTTAAAAACATTATTTAAATATTTTGACAGTAAAGAAATACATGATATATAGTGTGTGAGATAGTCGATCGATAAAGCTTACTCAGAGAACAAAAAACAAATTTCTCATAATAAAACACGAGGCAAAATAGATTGGATGTATACATAAAGAAGGAAAAGAAAGATCTTAGATCCTCTATTATTTGGCCTGAAACCATGCTTAAAAAATTAATCCAATATGTATAACACTTTATGGGTATATTATAAATTATAATATATATATATTTAATAACATATTAATTAGGATTCATCAATATGGATATTATACAATTAATAAAATTTAAGATATAATTTATGACATAATTTAATAGGGGTCCTTGATAGAGGCTATATATAACATGGGTACACAAATTACTCTCAAAGGTCATACAAACAACATAAATTAAGAGAATGGAGATAAACTTTAGTCGGACAATGGATTATCAAAAATGTTATATGGAGAATGGATTCTATTTACAGTTTTCTGGTAATCCATTATTAATGATTCGACTAAAGTGATGTATTCCACAAATATATATCTACAAAGAGTGGCAAATAGACAGGTTCTCTTTATCAAGTAGAGTTCCAAGTCGATAGATCATGATACAGTATTATGAGAGTTTCAACAACTCTTATAATTGGATATATAGGCGATTAATGATCCGAGTCAAATTCAACAACTAAATCTTTCTTTTCCTTCATTTGTTTATCTTTTACTTCGATGATCTTGTGTTTCTTGAAAATTTGTTTAATCTTGTGGGTAAGCTCCAGCTATCTCACACTCCATAGGATTTTTGATAGTAAATCTTAGGATTTTGTTTCACTTGTGATTAGAATTTGTAAGAAAGGGGCACTCATATTAGTGGGCAGCCCTTTACCTTTTCTTGGGGTTACGAAGTGGCTTAAGCTTGATGGCCATTAGGGTTACACTAGAAAAGGTTTGCGCCCATGTCGCTTTGACCACCAGCCGCAAGCAGTGCTGCATTGGGTGCTGCATATGCACAACACCATAGATGGTGCTGGGTGATAGCAATCGCTGCTCACCAAGGCATATAAAGATCTGCCTCAAGCGGAGCCAAGTACCATGGTGGTGCTGAAGGCTGATCTGCAACGAGTAGATCCTCGTGCGAGGCCTCAACAGAGCTATGTGCTGATCTCCTGCAAGATGCGGCACGGCACGACTGAGAGAAGCATGTCACCAGTTAGGTGCAACTTTGCTTGTGGATCACTGGATCTACGATGCACACGACAACGAATTCGCTGCCACAAGGGGCAGCGTTAGAGGGTGGCATGCTTACAGAGGAGCACAGCTGCTCCACCATCAACATCGCAAACACCTAGCTTTGGCAGCGGTGCGAGGAACACCTAGCTGCCACTCACCTGGAGGTATGACGATCTCAGCTGCGTGCTCAGCCATGCAGACGCTGTTGGCACCGTAGTCTGCAGCACAGTTGAAGGAGGAACATTGCTGCACATTGCTGCGTGATGCTGCACTACCATGGCATGCACCATGGAGAGAGGCGTGCCCTGCCGCAAGTTTGGTGGTTGGCTCCTCGGCGGAGGCGCTGTCCTCTGCTGCGCGCAGAGCAACACGCACCATGGTGGTGCTGTGAAGCTCTGCTGTGCACAGAGCACAATAGCTCCATTTTCCTGAGGTGCGCTAAGCAGTGGACGCCAGGCCGATGGAGTGCTGACTGCCGTGTGCAGATCCAAGCCCAGCTATGGGAAGGGCCGCTCTCGTGGCCAAGCACAGCACGTTGCCACAAGGGGTAGCGTTGGGTGGTAGCAAGCTGTAGGCTCTGCTACTTGCAGAGGAGCACCACGAGTTTTGTTGTGTTACTGCACGCACCGAGAGCAGGGTGCTGCCAACTCTGCTGCACGCTGAGGAGCACGGCAGCTCCATGGCTCCCCAACACACGGCTGCGGCGCTTCTAACTGCCAGGATGTGGCGGTGAAGCAGACAAGGCAACCACAAGCCGCTGTCTGCCATAAGGGCAGAGCCCTGTGCGCCGGCCAAGAGGGTAGTGGCGGCTTATTTTTTTTTTCTGTTATGATGAATAGTAACCGTATGTAGGTTACTGTTTGAGGAAGAAGATGAATAGTTTTAATTTTTATGTGTGTTTCATCTATATGGGCTTGGGCTTGTTTCAAAAAATTTTTTGGGCTGTTTTATTTTATTTACTTGGGTCTGGGCTAAAAAGCAGTGTGCTTTCAAGTAGATTGGACTATTTGGAGGTCTGCTTGTTTAAGTGTTTTTTAGCCCAGTCTATTGTTTTCCTAAATCGGTCCATTAAAAAAAAAAAAAGGGACCCACGCAACAAACCTCGGCAACGGCCCACTGTGTAAAAGCCGAGTGTGCTGGGCACACATCCCAGCCCATCCTCTCGATCCAAAAGTTTTTTAGTCATTTAAAAAAAAAAATTGTCTATTTGGTGTTTTGAATCCAATAACTCACAAACAAGGCAATTAGCTCAACTATTGCTTATTTCTCGTGTATTTGTTGTTTATTTAGTAGTTCAGCATGTAATTGTGGTATAGAATATTTTTTTTTCCTGAAATATTTTTGCATATGATTATTGAGTATATGCATGTCATGATATTATGAGATAATTCTTGTCATATTTGTTAGGCATTTTATTTTATGTTATAAATTGCCTATATTATTATTCTTTGTGAATAATAATAATTGTTTGGGCGAAATGTGCTGTATTTTTTGTACATGTATTATGTTTACATGTCAAAGTATGAGCTTATTTTATCATTTGTATTGTTAGGCTATTTGTTAAGAATTAGTCTTCAATTTTTTAGAATGTGATAAACTAGAGGATTAAGTAACTCGAGTTTGATTAGTTCATGCTTATGATTGGCTCAAATTGATTTCTTCGATTTAGGTAGAAATTATTTTTACATGTGACTGACTAGGTAAATTACTTATCCTAGTGGGAGTATGGTTGAGAATGATTTGGAATTAATCTCTTATACGATATAAATTTGTGCAAAAATTAAATTAGAAATTAATAATTAAGCATTGAGGCGCAAGAGATGATTAGGAAGCTTAGCGAATTTTCAATCTTGCGACATGTATTAATTATTTTTGTTTTGACTTAGATTAGCTCAGAAAATTTCTTTTATGTGTGTGCAATTAGATGCGCATAGGTTAGTAATTTTGAGATAACCAAGAATAAAGCCTAGAGATTATGTATGCGACTTAGTTGTCACATTAATCTCCTCCATGAGCAAGTAGTTGGAAACAAATAACGATTATTATTAGATAGTCTTAGACCATCATTATTGTGAAACCTCTGAAAGGTCTAGAATAAAATTGGAAGTGCGTGTGGGATGCAAATTTTTCATAGAAGTTGATAAGATCAATTGTTAGATAGCTAAACCACTATTTTGCCTTTGAATCTTGTGGGTAATAACAAAAGTTGCGTGTTGTTTTGGTAATGCAAAGATTAATTGCTCCTATATGTGAGGTTGAGCATTATAAATTTTGAAGCAACTTAGATTAACTCACATATAAGCACATACCCTTTCTACTTGTTAGTATGCCTGGCAACTAAATATATTAAAATTTGAGTGTGCAAGCGTGTTAAGGACATTCTTGATCGGCACATTCATTTTTTAAAGGTTTTATCAGTGCATCTTTATGTGGTATTAGCACTAGTAATTTTGCTCAAGTTTTATTTTTTTCTAGCAAGAACAAATAGGTTCTTGCAAATATATAAACTTTGGAGCACTCTTTGAGAGTAATGTAAGACCAAGCACCTTGGAAGTTTGCATGGTACTATGGCAAAAGTTTGAATAATTAGGTATGACTTATCTAAGCCTAACCTAAAAACTTTTGGTTGCACTGGGTTTTAGACTAAGATAATTTCTCGCAAGTTTTTTTTTTTTCTCTCCTATAGTGGATTGGAGAATATGAAAAATATGAGTATGCAAGAAATAAGGATAGATCGCTAGTTAGCAGCTAAAACGTCATATACTGCATTTGTTGCACAAAACGATGTTTTTTATTAGCGCTTTTAATGCAATATTAGTGAAGTCTATACGTAATTTAATTTACGACTCATTAAAAATAGTGGTGTTAGTGAGAATTTCTAGAGGTTTTAAAGTTGGATGGTCACTCTTTGACTGAGTGATATTATTTCTCTGGTGGAGAGATAATATATTAAAATGTGCCATGGAGGTATAGGATAATGGGTGTGAAGTTTGAGAAATTCAAGTTTTTCTCGCTAATGAGATCCCTCTCATTGGTTTAGAAGAGTCAAAGAAAAATGCAATATGAGCATTTTCTATATGAAAGTTTCAATACACGCACACTAAGGACTTGGATAATAAAAATATTGTTTTATTATATAAATAAGATTACAATTTTTTTTAAGGAAAAAATATATTTTTCGGTTAAAATGTTTTTCCAAAATCAAAATTGTATAAGTTATATGATAAGAATAATTATCTCGCAGTTTAATGACTTGCTGAGAATGAAGTTATAAATAAATTATGGCTCAAAATAGTTGTTACATCACATTTAGGTTGATGTAATATGGAGTTGCAGCCTTAATTCTGATTTGTCGTCCGTAGATTAAGTTTGTTCACCTTTGGGAAAGGCCGAGTGACTATTTTGTGTAAACGTGAATTCTATTAAAAATCTAGAGGATTTAAGATTGATCATTTCTTGGTTGAGTCAAGAAAATTACTTGTATTTTTGGCGACGGTGGAGAATTGTGAATTTTTGTAAATACTTATTTTTGGAAAGAACGTATTCATCATGTTGCATTCCACATTACTTTAACCTTAATATTTTCATTTTTTAAAAAAGATCGCCGAAAATAATGGGAGTAATTTAACAATTAGTGTAAGTATACATTTGAGTGATGGTATACCACTAGTGATAGTGACTTCCAAAAGTTATAGAATATAAGGATCCTCATAAATAGCGTGGTAGCTTTATATCAATATTCTCTGGTCATTTAGAAACTAGAAGAGAATAATTGTAATATAGCTCCGCTAAATGTATTGAATTCACATAGTAGGAAGCTCAACATAGAAATCTTAGATTCACTTAACTTATATGATCCAACCTGGGGTTATTGATTCGTTTGACAAAAAAAAAGTGGAATTGATAGAGGTATAGATCCATCTCGTGGCACTAATTGAGTTGCCTTTAGATGACCATTGATCACATATTTATTGGAGTTTTTCTTGAAAAAGTCGAATAGTTGATTTTCATATGAGAATTAGATGGTTAGTTTTTGTGATGTTTAGGTGCAAAGTACTGTGAGCACATGAATGTTGCTGCTTGTATTGTTTACATGCAGCCTAAACGAACCATCTATTCAAAGATACCCAATTTATCTAGTCGTTTTTTAACGACCTATTTAATAAAATGGGGTTCTCTTAAAGTTGTTGATGGTCTTAAAAAAATGTCTCTACTAAAAGAGATGATGATCTGATTATCTTAAATAATTAATTGTCGCCTAATAAGAAGGTTTTCCATACTACGAGGTGATGAACATGGGTTTGTGAAAAATAACTCAGATTTCATGTCTTGTGAGACTGTTTACAAGAAAAATAGTTTCTAGGAGCTCTTGTTCAAAATCCATAGACAATTAATGAAATGGAAAATACTAGAGAATCTAGTTTTGCCTATACTATTTGGTGTTTCCATTATGGTTTGCTTATGGGAGTTAAAAGGTTAATATTTTGTTAAATGGTAAATATGGCTTACTTGATCAAGTGAGTTTGTGATGCGATTGTCGTTAAAATTAATGACTAGACTATTATGATTGTTTTTGGGGGCAAAGGCCCTAATCGCTTTACCCTTAATGAAAAATAAATTATGGTTATCTCACATGTTTTTATTGAGTACAAGAGATTTATATGAAACCTTGAAGTTGCAAATTGAGTTTGCTGGATGACATTTTTTGTCATTTTGTAGATTTTTAAAAATCGCAATTGGACTTGCTGACTAGAATCTAAGGTTAATATTATGAGTTTGACCCAAAATGAGATTCGCGATGAGTCGTCGTTGACTTCATGGTTGTGCAAAGGACTTTTATATGTAAACGCAGAGTCTCTTGGTAGAAGCATATTTTAGACAATTACTACATATTAGAATGCATATGGGGAGAAATGGTCATTAAACATCATTTGAGAGTTGTGATTTAATAATTTGCAGTTGACCATGTGATTTCTCTCTACCTCATGGTATTGCTTGTCATGCACATGATACTGATGTGTTCTATAATCATGTAGCGTGATTGTAAGTATTTTTTTATAAGCACACACATTCACCATAATTTTAGTAATTATGGTGAAAAAAGTATATCGAAAGGCTTAGATCGGCTCACTCACACGAGTGATTGCCTTTGGTGCTACAAAGGGGTAGCGAGCAAAGATGAAACAATTTGTCACTCGGTACTTGTCTAATGAGGGATAAGTTGTAAGACACAAAAGATATGTCGCCTTAATGGGAACTAAGATGAGGTCCATTATATTTAAAAGGACTATGCATAGTTACCCACAATCCATGTAGTCTGTGGTTTAGTTAGATGCGAGATTCTCTTTGGCGCTTTGGATAGCAAGCAAATGGAAGGACTCGGGTTAGACGCTGAGATAGCGACTAGACTAAGATCTGTACGGTGCATTGTAATTAGATATACGCTCTTTCTTCGAAAAGAGAACTCCACCGTAACATGTATTTCATACTACATGTGCTTTTGTGACCAATAATAGAGGTGAGTGAATGGATCCCTACTTTCTCACCGTGTGAGTCCTGTGGGTCATAATTGATAACCTTAATTTATTTATGCTCTTAAGAGACCTTTGACTATGTCACGAGGTTGATGTTTTAGTGTCTGCTACTTTAGCATATTATCTATGGTCATGAATGATATGGTCTAAAGAGACATTGCTAGAAAATTGACTGAATTGAAACTAAATGACATGAAGGCAAATGGAAGGCTATTTGGTAACACATCGATAATGGTGTGCACTCATTGCTGGCAAGTTATGTTGCTTCTTAGAAGTTGCAATATAACTATGAGTACATCATGTTTTACGGAGACTGAGTATTTGTTTGAGTCATTCAAACTCGAGAGGGATTAAGGATGCTTAGTCTAATGTGACCAAATGAGTCGGGGTATAACGAGACACTTTTAGGGATATTTTTATGTTGGTCTTCTCTCAAAGAGATTTGGTAAAGTGCTCCCATTTTTCTTTTACAGCTGTGCTCGATGGTCGCACGGCCTATTTACCAGTATGAACAAGATTGAGAACATATTGAGGGATGCAGACTTGGGGTCTTGCCCACTATGTGTGAGTGAGAGATGTAAGAAAGGGGCACCTATAATGGACACCCTTTCACCTTCTCTTGGGGGTTATGAAGTGGCTTTTAAGTTACTTCATGAGGCTTGATGGTTGGCCATTAATGGCCAGCCAGGGAGTTACACTAGAGGGGCTATTTACATAGACCCTCCCCCCTTTAGATGAATACTTAGATCAATAAGCTCTCTCTGATCTTCCAAATGGTTCTCTCTAGTCACGGCATCTAGGTTGTGGAACATGTGAGTGTTGCTCTGGTATTACCGCATAGCACACTTCACAATCGATGTGAAGATTGTGGACGAACGACGTTGAAGAATCCGTGGAACAACAGCATTAGATCAAAGATATTTCTTATGAGGTAATATTGCTTCTGCTCTGCATTCTGATCTAGTTTTTCTAATAGAACTGATATAAACTTTTTCATGCCTAGTATCTGTGATGGTGCCTCTTGCCGTTTTGTACGTTTGTTGCGTGAAACTCCAATATTGCGAGATAGTATGGAATGATCACGTACGTGAAGCATAGTCCAAAGCGATGGGCATGTTGTGGCTCAGAGACGAGGGATTTTGTGGGAAGTTCTACATTTTTTGATATTGATTCTGATACTCTCTCAAGAAACACGAAGACATGCTCGACATTAACTTTGAATGTACCAAAGTCGAGAATGACGGTACTATAGAGGGCCAAGGCACAAGGGGTTGGAATAGAGATTCTGGGATGTGTCCACATGATTCATTTTATTCCCAAGTTGTCGTTTGAATGATTCCTAGCTACTGTATTCAAAAGATTTTTTTGCTGTAAGACTTCGATATTTTTTAGAATCTACATGCATATGGGTTTTTGGCTGCAAATGTATGTAAACTAGAATTTACACAAATGTTTTTTTTAAGGGAATCTCGTTTTCTTAAGGAATCTCGTTTTGAACATGGGACTAACAAAAGAGATTTCAAGGAATAATTTCTAGAATTTCACAACATAACAAGATAGATTTAAGATATATTGATTTAGCATTACAAGCCTTTACAATGTAAATGATTTTTTATTTTTCAAATAGAGTATATAGAGATCATATCAACATTCTACAATTTGTAAAGTTTTTACTAAAAACGGACATTTGTGCCATAAATACTATTTATAAGGAGTTTTTTGTCATAATTGTTCTTGTAAAAGCTCAATATTATCATAACAGTAAGTGAAATGGATGAAAATGAAAAACAGAAAGTTTTCCTATATTTGCAAGATCTCATTAGTAATAAGCATTGATGGGGGTAGTAAGCATTAAGATGGTTTAAATAAAACCTTAAGGGCACCCATTGCCAAAAAGGTTTTGCAAAACACCTTTCTCCATATATCTTTTTGTTATTATTTAGGGGAAGTTAATATTGTTTCTTTTTATACGTACTCTAATTGTTTATTTATTTTCTGTCTTCCTTATTTAATTCTCTCATTAACTCAAATATCCAACACATCAAATTTTCCTTATTTAATTCAACACTGCATTAACTCCAATATTGAAATCTAAGTTTTATAACAACAAAGTTATGGACGTAATATATCTTTCCTTATTTATTTCTCCACATGAACTTCAATATTTTTAATCTAAGATTTATAAGAAAAAGTTATGGATGTAAGTCCCTATCTATGAATAGGATGACATTCATAAGAAGAAATCCCATAAAGATAGCCGGTCACATCTTAAACAATGGAGCAAATTGAAAAGGTTGTGGAACTTTTGCTTTTACATGTTCAAAAGTACATATGTATTTATAAAAGAGTGCTGCAACATACAGTCCCAGTCGAGGACTACGTGCGGACGAATGTGCTTTTTAGTCATTTACCTTCTGAAATTATGGTGAAATATCAAAATTGTCCCTATCGTATTTTTCCTCCAGCAGTTCCCTCCAGATAGAATTCTCAGAATCCCTCCATCCACAGAGCCAACTCCAACGCCGTCGACCACCTTCGAGATTCGTCCGCCATAGTAGAGGACTGGTTTAGGATAATGAGAGATGGGGCAGGGTCGTTGGTGGCATCTAAGCTTCTTCTCTCATTAAAGCTTTTGGTTGAAACCTGATGATCAGTGGTGGTTGAGTCTGATGCCATGTGGGGGTCCATGGCTGATTGAAATTTCTTCAGGTTCTTCTTCAGGTGGGTGTTCCAATAGTTTTTTTTTATATCATTATCTGTTCTTTGTGGGAGGTAGGAAGCTATGGCTACCCACCTGATCAACCCAAATTTGGAAACTCAGATTTACAGACTACCAATTCCAGCAAAACAAGTAATTGAGAGGAAAAAAGAGGAAAGAAAGGACAAGATAATGTTTTGCAAAACCAAATAAAAATTGAAAAAAAGGACATGAGGGAGTTGAATTTGTCTGTAGTTGAGTTTTTTCTTTCCTCTTTCTTTTTTTCTTGAAAATAAAAGAATACAGAGAAAATTGCTAGAAAAAATTGTAATGTTTGAAGATTACTTGTTACCCAGAAAAGCCTACAAATGGATTATCATCCCTTCTTCATGGGGAGTGAAGTTCCCTCTTTTGATTCCAGGTCTGAGGTAGTTAGTCCATCTAAAGCCTACAACTTCTGCTGCACCTCAGTAACCCTTTTTGTGGACAAAAAGATATGGATCCATCAGTGCATTTAGTCTTAAAAAGAAAAATGCTGAAAACAAAACAAGCAAATTTCTTTCAAGTTCATGAAACCCCATTAGAAGATCTAAGAACATCTGGAATACAGAAGATGAAACGGATGAAACAGAATCGTTTTATAAAGTAAAACGTTCTGTTTCATTAAGTCTGCGTGGGGAGGCCTTGAATAAGGACTTCACCTAGAATTATTCTTTATAAAAACTCAAATCCTAAAATACAAAAAGTGAAAAGAAAAACTTATCTATTTTGTGAGATTTGCTCCAAAAGAAGGATGAGATCTTACAAATTAAATTATTGGGTTAGGGCATCCAACAATTCTAGTTTCTTAAGTTCTAAAATAATAATTTTGGATGGGATTTGTGGGGACTAAATTGAACTAAGGGAAGGAATCCCCTCACGCGAGCACAATGCTAGAAACAAAGAGGCAACCAAGCAAGAAACATGTAGCCAAAGTGGAGGTAAGGTGAGCAACGCATTGTAGAGAGTCTGGCAGATGCAGGACAGGACAAGGCAACGATATAAGGTTCGCTTAACACTAGGTGAGTAGAGGATGTGATGACCGTATGAATGCCATGCAACAGGCGCGGACAAGCTTGATGCAAAGCTGAGAGCAGCCCGAGATAACACATAGGGGATCATGAGGTAGTAGGTATCGTACCCAAGGCTCATGCTCTATTAGACGGCACATGAGGAGCATGCCTTAGAAGAAGGAATACAAGCCTGCATACTATATTGTGTGACCTCATGGTTATGGCCTAATGCCATGTGGGAGACTCTCATAAGGGGAATGATGGTGGGTTTAGTTCATAGGTATGGAGATGTTCGATCCTTGTCCCATTAGTCACTTGGTCTCTACCATTTTTCAAGTCTAGAAGAAATATGGATGGCCGAGATCTAATTTCTCTAATTCAAGCAAGATAGAGGTCAGAGAAAATGTCAAGTTTCGTTAAGACTGTAACTGGTAGTTCTGTTATTATAAGGCAATAGATGATAGTCAACATTCCACTTTAGAGATCGTAAAGGACTCGAAAAATTTTCTTCTTTTCTATCCGAAGGCTTCACGGACGCTGAGAGCTCAGAGCTTTCTTGTAGCACCCTCAACCCCCACGTGTAATTTGGCGGGAGTCGTTACGCCAGGGTGTTAGCCGCTAAGTGGAAGCAAGTGTGTTTGCAAACATGCAATATAAAAGTGTATAGTTTATAAACGCTGTGGGAAAAAAGAAAAAAATATAAAATAAGGGCAAGTCTGAATTGCTACTAGTACCAGAAATTCAAATTGCAACTTTAGCAAAATAATCCATAATCATTATAGTCTTTCGAAGCATTGAGATGTGAAATACATCGTGCATGGTTGAGAATTGTGGAGGGAGTGCAAGCCTGTAAGCCACTGCTTCTACTCTTCCCAAGATCTGAAACAGACCAAAAAATCTGGGAGTTAGCTTGCCTTTCTTTCCAAACCTCATCGCCCCTTTTATGGGAGCCACCCTTAGAAATATTCTATCCCCAGATTCTTCTGCACACTCTTCCAAAACGCTGACGTGAACCACAAATTCCAACCCTACACGATCTTGGATGGAATCCTACGTAGTCTGACTATCTCTCGGACATACAGCTCTACCAATTTGCTCATTGAATAGATTATTTGAATAAGGATGAAGCGATTTGTCTTCGAAAACCTATCGATGATCACTCATGCTGGGTCTTGTCCGCCCGGGTGTCACGGGGTCCATGCTAATCTTGTCCCATGGCCAAACTGGGATTGGCATTGGTTGTAGTGTTCAAGAAGGCCTTTGATGCTCGACCTTAACCATCTAGCACACCATACGTTGAGCTACAAAATTAGATACAACCTTCTCCATTCCACTCCACCAGTAATGTTATCCCAGGTCTCGATACATCTTGGTGCTATCCAGATGCACTATGTATAAAGACCTGTGTGCTTCCCTTAGTAGTAGAACTCGCAATTCTTTCTCTACTGGTACACAAGGTCTCCCCTTGAATTTGCAAGGACCCATTTTCGGAAACCATAAAGTCGAGCTACTCCCCTTCTGGAACCCCTGTCTTGATCTTTTGGAGCCTGACATCTTCACTTTGAGCAACTTTAAGCTGGTCCAATACTATTGGACTAAGAACCAGGGTACTCAACCTTGTATGTACATCCCTCACTATCTCCATTCCGAGCTTCTCCATGTCTAGAAGAATAAATTTCTGAGGGGTGTATGTGCTCGCAAGGGCACCAGAAGAAAACTTTCTGCTGAGGGCATCTGCTACAACATTAGCCTTGCCTGGATGGTAATTGATGGTATAGTCATAATCCTTTATCAGCTCGAACCATCAACACTGTCTCATATTTAATTCCTTCCAAGTGAAGAAATATTTAAGACTTGTGATTTGTGTAGACCTCACAGCGCTCCCCGTACAAGTAGTGTCGCCAAACCTTTAAGGCAAAAACAACTGCTGCTAGCTCTAAGTCGTGGGTCGAGTCGTTGCGCTCATAATCCTTGAGTTGGCGTGAGATGTACGCTACAACTCTCCTGCGATGCATGAGGACACATCCAAACCCTTAGTGTGACGCGTCGTTGTATATCACAAAACCACCTTTACTCGAAGGTATAATCAGAATAGGCGCCGTCACAAGCTTCTCTTTCAACTCCTGGAAGCCTTTCTCACACTCCTCAGTCCATATAAATTTTTCTCCTTGACTTGTGAGCTTTGTCATGGGGACTGCAATGCGGGAAAACCCTGATCTCTTGGACCGTCTTAGGTCTAGGCTATTTTGCAATTGCCTCGACCTTCAAAGGATCCATAGAGATCCCATCTACAGACATTATGTGACGAAGGAAATAAATCTTTTGTAGCCAAACTCACACTTAGTCAGTTTGGCATACAATTTCTTCTCCCTTAGAATTTGTAGGATCACTTCCAGGTGCTTGGTATGCTCCTCCGAGCTCCTTGTCCTGAAAGCAGTCTTAGGAGCATCTTTTGCCTAAATCTTCAACTGGTAGTATCCTGAACAGAGATTGATCTTCGAGAATGCCCGTGCCTTCGAAGCTGATCAAATAGATCATCGATCTGCGGTAATGGATACCGATTCTTAACGGTCATCTCGTTCAGTTCTCTATAATGCAGAGGCGCGGCGATCTGTCTTTATTCTCCACAAAGAGGACTGGTGCTCCCCATGGTGATACACTAGGGCAATAAAGCCCTTCTCCAATAACTCCTGTAGCTGAGCCTTAAGCTCCTTGAGCTCTACAGGTCTATTCGATAGGATGCTTTGGAGTTAGGCTTCATTCTCCATTATAAGATCTACTGAGACTCGATCTCTCTATCTGGAAGTAAGCCAAGTAGCTCATCTAGAAGGATGTCGGAAAACTTTCTCACTACCTCAATGTCCAGAAGCTGAGGCTCATTTGGTTGAGACATAACCAAATTGGCAAGGAATCCCACGCAACTTTCTTCAACATCTCGATGGCCTTTAGCGCGAAAACCATCTTCGTTTAGGGCGCTTACCCACTGTATAGAAGCGGAACTCTGTCTCACCAGGTGTTCTAAAGACCACTCTCTTCCCGAAGCACTCCATGCAGGCTTGGTGCTTAGACGACCAGTCCATGCCCAAATGGCATCAGACTCCTCCATGTCGAATAAAATTAAATTAGCAGGGAGGTGCCGACCTTGTATCTCTATCACGCATCCCTTCAATACGGAACCACAATTTACGGAGTCTCCAAGTGGAGTAGAAACGAACATCACATGCTCCAAGGACTCTGGAGTCCTCTCGCTTAAACAAGCAGCTCATGGTATATAAGAGAACGTGTGGCACCATAATCGCCAAATACTAATGCACGATGGAGAAAAAGGGAAGGAACGGGTCAATGAGAGCTTCTTTAAATATCACCTACGAAATTGGAGTTGCCTTGCTCAACTCTTGCGGAATAATCCCGTGAGTAAACTTCCAACACCCGATTGCCACGTCAAATAAGTTGCAAGCAGCGAATTCCATCTTCTCTTGTTTCGGACACAAGACTATGCGGAAGATCTTCTCTAGGCGCTCGATCCAGTTGTCAGCATCTACTACCAAGTAGTTCGAAGGTTGTTGAATGTTGGATCGCCTTTGCGTCTCGATTTGTCCGCCAACAGCTATCTTTATCAGGCATACGATTGCATTGGTGAGGTCCCTCATATCTCGGGGAATCTCCTGCTAACTCTTCACACCATGGGAGTGGGGTAACCCCCAATAGCATTGTACTCATATGAAACAGATACGCATGACTTGCAATCATTCTAACATTATTCATGGTACTCAATAAGAAAATACCTTTTAAACTTGGTGCAAAGCTTGGCATACTTTAGAGAGAGGACTTCAACTTAGTTCATCCCTAAAGTCTACAGGACCTTATAACCTTTGCTCTGATACCAAACTTGTAACGACCCCGCCTCGGAAAGGGCGGAATCGCCACGTATATACCTATTCTTAGCATATTTTTCTTTTCATTTTTCCTTCCTTTCTTTTTCCCTCCCCAACAGGGAAGACACTAAGCGTCTGCCTCTCTCTCTGCAGTGATGCCTTGCTCCCCCAGCCTTTTCATCATTTCCTGGACGTTTAAAACATTTAAAACAAAAGTGAGTCTAATACTCAGTAAGTAGTACACCATGCAGTGAACATACTAAGTATCTATTCTTTTCCTTTTGAAAACATGCAAACATAAACATTTGCTAACATTTCATGCATAAACATTCTTAGAAATAACTAGGCTTTGATGCATAAACATCTTTCATGCATAACATGCTTTTCATGCATTACATCTTTTCATACTTTTCATCTTTCACTTTCATAGGCCATTGCATACTGTTATGCCTCACGTGCTAGGGTTAACGGTCTTTTCAACCTATAGCTCTGCCCGTGGCCACGGGTTGCAATCCCATTCCGTCAGGGTGCAGCACTGGGTGCACTACCAGATACTACTACCCAGCATTGCAATCTGCCCGTTCATTCATTGGGTACCCCTTTCCTTTCACGTGGCCGTTATGCATTTTCATTCATTGAAATTTTCGTTTCCTTTCGTACTTTCATTCATTTCGATCCTTTTCATTTAATGGTTCATTCATAGGAAAGGAACGTCATTTAAAAACATGAGTTTAACATTATTTAAAAGTATGAGTTTAAACATTTTCTAGAAGCATGAGTTTAAACTTTATTTAAAGCTTTCACATCATCTTAAGGCATGAGCTTAAACATCATTTAAAGGCATGAGCTTAAATACCATTAAAAAGGCATGAACTTAAATATTATTAAAGCATGGCTTAAATATCATTTAAAAGCATAGGCTTAAACATCAATTAAAAGCATAGGCTTAAACATCATTTGAAGGCATAGACTTAAACATCATTTAAAAGAATAGGCTTAAACCTCAATCAAAAGCATGAGCTTAAAATCGTTTAAAAGCACGAATATAAACATCATTTAAAAGCACGAGCTTAAACATCCTTTGAAAGCAAGAGCTTAAATATCATCTTTCAAGACATCCTTTAAAACATCAGTTCTCAGGGATATTTTAAAACTGTCAGTTCTCAGGGACATTTAAAGCATCAGTTCATAGGGACATTTTAAAAACACATTTAAAGCATCACTTGAAGCATAAAACATGAGACGTTCCTTTCCTTTCATTTCCTTTGCATTTAAACCTTTTCATCATCTTTCATAGTTCAATGCACATGAATTTTCATGAACAAGGTACATTTTCATGCTATACTACATATAGGAAAAATCATAAGTTTCTTGAGAGAGTATGCATGAAAATCTCATGACTTAGAACGTACATGCATGCGTTACCTTATACTTGTACACACAATTATAATCGATAGGGTACTTAACAAGGGCTTTCAAGAAAGGGCTTGTACATACTATATACATTTACTCATTCACATTTGAGAAGAGAGAGAGAGACATGGTGTAAGAAGCATGGTCATAGCTACTTACCTGTGAGCTTTACTAGCGAGTCTATTTGAACATGAAAGTAGACTCCTAGTCCTATTCAATAAAATGAGATAGACATATTAACATCCACCTTACTCTGAGCCTTAGTAATCAATACGCTCACATGCTCACTTAAATTCTAACTTGGAATTGAACGTTTCCTTAACCTGTTCGTCTACCCACCAAGCATGGCATTAGGCCAAAAACATTAAAATCTTCATTCTAAACATTTTAAAAAAACTTATGAAAATAAATAACATGCTAGCTATCTCTTCTAAAGGCCAATGTTTTCTACATGAAGGATAGATGGAAAATCATAGATTAAAAAGCATAAATGGTAGATATTATTTAAAAAGGGAAAGAACAATAAATTTGCTTCAAATCTGAAAATTTTCATCAAGAAATGCATTTGACAGCTTTGCAATATCATTTTAAGAGGTAAATCCAACAGGGTTAATTTTTGTCACTTCTTTTCAAGGGTTTTTCATGTTAAACTCCATCTTTAATTGAGCTAAGCAAAGCTTGAACAAAGGGATGGATTGGGCTAATTTAAGCCCTAAAACAGGAAGCATAGCAGAAAATTCTGCAACACTTGGACAGCCAATAGCCTTATCACCTTCATGCTTTTAAACATCTCTCCCTTAACCAAGAATCTTAACTATATAATTAAACAATACTAGAGTTATAAAAACTTAAGGAAAGCATCACATTTTTCTGAAATACAGCACATAAACAATGGATAGAACACTCGGCAAAACTCAAGTTTCCCAAGGCAAGCTTACTAGTTTAATAAAAATTCTTAGTGGCTTACTTAGGCCATAAACCTTGAAGAAATCATGTCTAAAATCATAGACCTTAACTTCATTAATTTAACACATAAAGACATAATTAAAACATGAATTAACTTGAGAAAACACAAGGAAAAATACAACAAAACAGCTTACATCCATACATGGCTGGAACCAAGAAAACATGCACTCGGCTGGAACCAACAGAGCATAAGTGCAGCTAGAACCCAGAAAAAAAACAGGGCATAGCACGACACCCACAACACTAACATCTCTCCATTCGATTACCACCTAATTAGAACAAGTATTGGAGGAAATAAAAGAGAAATCAACCTAGAAATCACTACACAATACTTGGTCTGCACACAAAATCCGAAAACCCCAAAGTACATGGCATGAACTTACTTAGCATGGTTTCAATCCATAAGAAATTCGGAGGAACAGAGCATTACCTAATTTAGCAAGCCACGAAATTCATCCTCTTGCAAGGAGCTTCAATCGAAACTTAAGTTGAGGGAGAGCAAGAGAATCGGCTTGGAGAAAGGGGAGATGGAGTCGCTCGGTGTAGAGAGAACCGAGAGGGTCTTCGTGTGGATGAAGGGGTTGCATATGGGGCTTGTAGGAAATTCTTCTTTGGCTTACTCTAGAGGCTGAGATCGACGTGTGAAAGAAGGGAAGGAGATGTCCGAATGGCTTGAGGAGGAAGTCGGTCATCACTTAGGAAAAGAGAGTCAAAGCTTCCCTTGGAAGCTTAGGGTGGCTTGGACGATGGAGGCTTGGAGGAAAGGAATTAAAACTTCTCTTGGAAGCTTATGGGTGGAAGAAGAAAATGGGTCAATTGGTCTTAGTCAAGGCTTCTCTTGCAAGCTAAGGAATGGATGGTGGAGATCTATCCACCTCAAAAATGCTTTTCACCTACCAATCGAATGGTAGAGATTAATTGGGCCATCTCTTAAATAAATTAAATTTAAAGGGCTTAAGAGAAATACTTCAAAGTCTTAAAAAAAATAATACTTTGATTTATTTTAATAAATCACATTTTAAAATAAAACATACTTACCTTAGTTTAAAATAAGACATACTCATCTTAAAATAACATAATTGAAAGTAATAATAAAAATCTTTATCTCAAAATATTTATCTTAAAAAAGTAATAGAATGACATAAGGACCTACGTAGTAGGATTCGGGTATTACAACTTTGCCCTCTCGAACTTTCACTCAATTCACAATGTGCATCCGAAATTAATAATTGTATCAAAGTGGACCCTCTTACTTTCAAAACTTTCGAATCCCCCCTACCGTTTACCAGCGGCGTTAAATCCAACGGAAATTTACTGCACGTGTTGCTCATGTGCATAACATTCACTGCAAAGATGTAATTTTTATCTAATTTATTATTATTGACCATATAAAATATAAAATAATATATACTATCAATTAATAATAAATTATAAATCATTAACCATAAATAAAAAACTTGTGGGAAAAGGCCAAAGTTCTTGTAGTGACCCTAAATACAAATTGACTGGTAGGATTTCCAATATTACTAGTAGATCCCAATGATAATAATTTTGACGCTAATTTATAAAAGACTCATATAAAAAAGATGATTATGAAGATAACCAAAATAACAAGCACATTCATACATATGAATTTTTTCATTCCATATCCAGCAATCTAGTTGAACATACTTAATTATAAAGTTAGTGAAGTATATGGAAATTAATACATCATGTGGAAAGTTGAAAAGTTCACCGAAGTCACATGCACTTGCTATTGTCTTCTTGATATCATAGATATGTGTGTATGCAATATGTATGCACATACACAGCTCAATGCATTCCATGGGGCCGAGAGAAAACCCATTGTAACAGGTTTAAGTTTTTGTGTTGGTTTAGATTTTGCCACGGTCACTAAACTGTCACCAAAGTTGGAATATTATTTGAAGAACGTTCACACGTATAAAAATTACATTTAAACGTCCATAATATGTCATTGGTTTAGAGTTCAAACGTATATATAGGTGCGAACAATGTTGAAATTTATTCCAACGTTAATGGATTTACATACGCACGTAATATATAATTATGTTTGAATGTAACAAGCGCAAGGTAAACATATCTGATCTATCATGTACACAATTTCTTCTAATGTGCACGAATTTGCACTATTGCGCGAATGTATTTTTTTAACGTTCAAATGTATGATTGTGATTTGAAATTTGAAATTGGAATATCAAAACCAAAATAAGAAACATACTATATATTGGAAGGGAACTAAAAATTAAAAATTTATTGAAAAAAAAAATACATAAATACTACAAAATACATAAATACTACTAAATTTATAGAGAAACAATACATAAATTGATATTATTTATTACCTAAGATTGTTCGAACATCAGATAGTTCGAATATTACTAAGTTAGTTCGAATGTCACCCTGATCGTTTGAACATTATCCAGATAGTTTGAATGTTAACCAATATAGTTCAAATGTCACCCAAGAAAGTTCGAACATTGAGATAGTTTGAACGTTATCATAGATAGTTTGAACATCAACCTAGATAGTCCGAACATTACCCAAGATAGTTCGAACGTCACACCAAATGATTTGAATGTCAATCCAGATTGTTTGAATGTTACCCAATATAGTTCGAACGTCATTCCAGATAGTTCAACATCACCCCAAACTGTTTGAATTTATATGTATTATACACATGTAGTATAGAATTTATATGTAGTATGTTATCCTATAATATCTTTTTTAAACATATCTATTATACTATAATATGTTGTATAAGTATAGGCGCACCTACATTTACTGGGAATACTTAATTGATTATACACTATTTTTAGATTTATATACAACAATTTAGTATATTTATATTGAAATGAAAACGGGTAAACCGATCTCAAATACTAAGAAGATCTTGAGTTTCATTTTAAAGCCACAAAACCCAAACTCTAGATCAAGTGATGTCTATTAATATGGATCAAGTTATCAAACGGAGGGCTAGGATTGGACTTCAGTTATTCTTATCTCCTTACGTGACCAACTGCTTATTTTTCTCTCAGGTTGGTTAGGAGCCTCGCTTAAAAGTCTTTAATCTCGAATATTTGTTTTTAAATTTAGCAAATGTGTTTTAAATGAGCCTAGTATGCAAAATATTTTTAATATTTTAAAATTTCAAATATTTTAAATGGGGTATTTTTACCATTATTGGGCCAAGCGTAATTCTCAAGCAAGGCTCATTAATTTTTGGAACTTCGAAAATAAATATAATTTTATGAATTTATTTTATTTAAATGATTTTATCTCTCTTAGAAATATTTACTAAGATTAGTGATTTTATTTATGTTAAAAACTCTATTTATTTGAATGAGTTTGTTTCTCTAGAAATATTTACTAAAACTGCTCATTTTATTTTATGATAAAAAATATTATTTTTGTTGGATGAAACTAGGATAATTTTTGTTGGTTTATTTTTTATCATAATATTTTATGATAAAAAATATTATTTTTACCATTATTTAGTTCCACCGTTGGATTAAAGTAGGAAACACATGTTGGGCTAGGATATGTGCGCAAACCCTAATCTCCCTAATTCTCTCATTCATCTTCCTTCTTCTCTCCTAGAGCCGTCCCCTTCTTCCTTTCCCTCTCCCAATTTCTCTCTCACCCTCCCTTGTACAATGGAAGCCCCGCCTCCGTTGTTGCGCCTTGCCGGCGGTTACCCTATTCTCTCTCTCGGCTTGAGCCTCATCCCACAACTCTTTCTCTTCCCCTCTCCCGATCCCTTTCTCCCTCCCCCAGCCTTTGCTAGCAACAAGCGACAGCAACGTCGCCTCCAGCCACCCCGTAAGATATGGATGTTCAAACCTTTTTAAGTCCACGACTGAATGTTAACTATTGATGTTTAAATGTTATCATGTCTACACTCAAACATTATTAAACTCACATTCAAGCATTATACAATATTTATGTTTGAACGTTTAATCGTTACATTTGAATGTAGATTTATACGTTTGAAGATTAGTAATATGCAAACTATTGTTGGTAGGTTCGAACGTACTTTTTGTGATTGAAATCGACCGTTACCAAAAGTTGATCACGTTTGAACCTTCAATTGAATGTTGGGTGTTAAATTATCACAAAAAATATTTTTTTGTGAAGGTTGAATAGTAAACCAACACAATATATATTTTGTGACATAGTTGTTGTGTCAGTATGATAGACGGTTTTTAATTGTCATGGAAAACTTTTTTTGACGGTTTGGTTTATTTTTTGTGACGGTTTCATCCATGACAAAAACTACAATATGTTTTGGTGAACTCAAATATCAATCCCGGATCATGACGTGTTTTGGACACTGGGTACTGGGCTTGGGTAGGGGTGTAATCGGTCTGGTCCTGTCTTGTTTTAACAAAATTTAGGACTGAACCAGTATTCACTGATTTTGCATTTTGAAAACCAATTACTCACTGGTTACCCTTCTAAACCGGTACCTCCAGTTTTACCTATTTCGGTCCAATTCAGTCCGATTTTTCGGTTATTATAGTATTAGTATTAGGGCATAAAATGTAATTAATATACTAATATACATTTGTATACTAATGTATACACTAATGTATACTAATTAATTAAAGAAAAATGTAACTAACATAATAATGTATATTAGTATTACTAATGTATTACGTATTTATCAAAAGGAATATGTTGAGAATTTATTAGGCCATAAAATGTTATTAATATATAAATTTTATGTTTAAAGTAGATGATCAATAAATTTTCATGTTTAAGATTAAAATTTTATGTTATAAATTATAATAACATTATCTTATATATAATTATAATTTATATTATTATATATATTATATATAAAGATTATATATAATATTAAAAGTATTCAATATAATATTAAAAAAATTAATTTAAAATATATGATATAGAGAACCAGTTCGGTCTGGTCCTAAAAAGCATAAAACCAGAACAGGACTGGTACCGGCCGATTTTGGAACTATGGGAACCGATCCTGAATCAGACCGATCCAAAACTGGGCCGGTTCCACCGGTTCGAGCTGGTCTGGGATGGTTTTCCGATCTCTCGGTAAATTTTTACACCCCTTAGCCCAGCCACTTGATGCACAAATAAGATAGGGCTAGGGTTGAAGGGTAACCTCCGATGCCTAAGTTAGTATTCTTCTTCCTTTGAGAGAATTTCAGTAAGCAGAAGTGCATAAGTCCCAAATTCTAACTTCTATCTAGCTTTTATATTGCACATCGACATGGTACTTTGTACCCCGTACTAGAGGCCCTGGTGTCTCGTACGGGATACCATGTCGTTATCCATATTGCGGTGTGGCTTCCTCGGACCATGCCTTAGTGGTAGGTGAGTGCGACCACCTTCTAAACGCTTTGTCAGTGGCAAGGAGGTGTTTTCGTGATCCCTTTCCATGTCCCATAACCCATCCTTAAATGTGGAGTGGCTCTACACAACGTGCTTTTGTAGGGTGGTGTCAGGGTAGGTGGCTTCCCATCTTTCCTTGTCAATCGATTTCTTGCTTAGGCCTTGGACCTTCTTCTTCCTTACACGATCCATGGGTCGATAGGATTGTTGGACTTTGGGCTTCCATGACAGACTTGACCCGACCTAGGATGCAAATTCCTTACCTAGTTTGGCCTTGCCCGACAGGGGAAGTAGTAAACATCCCTTCCAGTCCCCATCAAGTGAGTATGATCCCTAATTTTGATCTAAGACTCCCTAGGGCGTTGATAAATAAGTGTAAAAAGAACAAAATGAATAAGGCCATAACTAATGATTCTATACCACACTATAGTCATAAAAGTAACCTCTTTTAAAGACTATATTTCCTAAAATTATTGGTAAAAAATGTCACACAAAAGCTCACTTTTTTTTACACCATAAATAAGATGTTAACATAATCGTAGAGTTAATATTCCCCAAAATAACAGAAGACAAGAAAAATAATTGGCCAATAAATAGGGGGAAGTATCTAGCTAGAGGACTAGTGACTAATACATATGCAAAATTGATCCAAGCAACATATATAAAATCCTTGTTAGTTATTGGATTTATTGTAATTGCAATTGCAAAATGAAAGTGATAGATCAATATGCCAGTACATGCTACAAATGAAGAATGCAAATGTTTGCAGCATCAAGAGGGGAAAATGAGCAGCGTAGTAAAAAATATTTAGGGTGCTCATATTAATGATTGTTGATCAAAGACAATGTTTTTGACCCTCGTTCACAAAAGGAATTTTGACAATGCAACCATCTATTTTTGCCTAAAAAAGAAATAGATTTGTCTCAAATATAATACTTTTGTCACTATTTAGTCACTTGCATTTTCTAGTCTTAAAAAACACTTTTACCCACTTTTTTGGGCGCAAGTGTTTTGTGGCAATAAAGAAACTTTAGTCTTGGAAAAAGAACTCGTGGCAAATGGGCATAAACAGCGAAGTGAGGTTGCTATAAGTGTTAAAGACCTTTTTTAACATTTTAGGAATAATTTTCAATAAATAAATTTTATCTATGTTATGAGAACATTTTTTTTTAATGATTAAGTAAATCAAATATTTACTAAATGGGCTCCGATATTTTAGCCAACACAATTCGATAATTTACTTTTGGGCTTTGATCAATATTTGGCCCAAATTGTTTATTTTCAACCCAATAAAATTAGCTTAGAGGGGGACTAAGAGGGAAAAATAAACAACTAACTCCAATAAACTTAAAATAATCAACAACACAATTTGTCTTTTGTGATAGAGGAAACTGTCAAAAAAAATATCTAAAACGTCACTAAAGACATTTGGTGATAGTTTGAAACCATTATCACGATCGTTACTTAATGTGCGTTATAGAATATATTTAGTGACACTTTACTGTTGAATCGTCACTAAAAATATTTTTAGTGACGGTTGGAGTTATTCCATTCGGAGTGACATTCGAACGTTCTATTTTGAAAACTGTCACAGAAAGTAATGTTTAGACGTAAGTTTTTTACGTCGAATGCCAGCCCGAGCAATTGACATTCGAATGACAGAAGTTGACATTCGTTGATTATAGTTCGAACGTATAATATTTGCATTCAGACGTTTATATGTCTGAACACATTAAACGTTTAAATTTTTGTTCGAATGTTAAGGAACACCACTCGAACGTAACGAATATAATGTTCGGACGTTTGTTCGAATGTCAAAGAAAAAGTGTTCGAATGAACATGGTACATTCGAAGGTTACATCGAACGTTAATCGTCTAATCGTGTAATTATGTTCGAACGTTTGTTCGAATGTGAAATCTTGTTCAAACATTTTTTGTTTACATTCAAACGTATAGATCAGAAATATACTAATTTCATAAAATTAAGAAACATACTAATTGTATCATATTACACACCATAAATATTCTACAACTAACAATGTTTTAGAAAGTTTTAAAATTAGATAGTAAAAGTTATATACACGAATTAAATTGAGAAAATTCATTTCTTCCTCAATTGTGCATTCTTTCTTTCTAGTCTCTCTGTTCGTCCTGCAACCGCGTCTCTAAATGAGATTGTCGTTCTAAGAGGGACTCAAACTTTTGCTGCCTTGACCTCATATACTCATTCTCGCGTTGTGCAGCTTCCAAATTTTTGGTAAGATTATTAATTTGCGAAGTCGAAGAGGATGAACCAGAATGCTTGAAAGATCGTCCCAAACCTCTTGTCATACTAGAGTTGGGCCTGAGCACTTGCGTGATTATGTCTATGTCAATCGGAGAGGATTCCCTAGAAGCTGACTGCATCTCCATCATTTTTTCCTATCATGTCAAAGAAAACACACAATAAGTAACGTATTAAAAGAAATAAAAAATAAAAAATAAAGTTTTCACATGTTGCATAATTTATTTAACAAAAGTAACAACACTTACATAATTATCTGCAGCGGCAGGATCCATCCACTCACTACGCTCATTAATGTGAGCAGCAGCATAGATATGAATGAGGGAAAACTTTTCAGGATCATTACGTTTCTAACAAAGCCACATTAGCAATTTTAAGAAGATAATGTTAGTAAAAGAATATCAAAAAAATAAATGAATTCTATAATTTATTAATTACCATTTTATCAGCAAGACGGTGGAATGATCTTGAACCAACGCGATAGTGGACAGTCAAAGCGGATCTATCATTAGCATTCGTAGAACTTAAATACTACAAAATTAATTAGGAATGTTAATTGTAATATATATACATAAATATATAGCCCAAATATATATGTAAATAATCTTTAGATATTAATCTAAAATACCTGATAATCTGAAGTTGCGAAAAGATTACAACACTTTCTCTAATCGTTTAACTTCATTTGCTAGAAAAGGGATTGCACAGCCTCTTCAACTGCAAACTTCTTGAAGTGGTCATGACATCGTCCTTTGTGACGTCAGAATAGTGTAGCCATCAACCCATTCACAGTTCTCAAATTCTCGCTATGGCCAAGTAGAGGTCGAATTCATCCTAATAAGTGAATTACGTCAAAAATATAATATACTAATCTAGTATACAAAAAATGTACTCTCAACGTAAATTCACCAGCACATGGCGTCGATTGTGCTCTTTAATCTTGAGCCGAACATCTCGCCATGATCGCACATAAAATGGAGTATAAGCTCGGATAATTGTACCAATATAGGAGGAAAGTGCTACTACACTATCATCCATGCCTCCAGTGGAATTATCAGAAATGTTGACCTTGAGTTTTCCATGCCTTCGTCATTTCTCAGGAGAAATGTCACGTGTATAACAGCGACCGCGATTGTAACACACCGTATTTTAGTGTATTTTTATTAAAGAATTATTTTAATTAATTTAAAATTTATTCTCTTGTTTTAATATTATGGGGGTTTTATTATATTATTTTATAATATTTTAAGTTGTGAAAATTATTTTTAGGTGCTTTCTTCTTATTAATTATTGTTTTGAATTTAAATTGATCTTTAATTTAAATTAGTTTGTTTATGAATTTTAAAATTATTATTGTTTTATTTAAGCCTTTCACTGCGTTTAAGTTATTTTAATTAAATTTACTGTTTTGAAATAATTTTCGTTGGATCATTTTGTGACCCAAGATGTGAGGATTGGACCTCATTTCTTTCACTTCATTTTTCTTTTCTCTTTTCTTTTTCTCTTTTTCTTTTCTTTCTTTTTCTTTTTTCCCATTTTCCCCTTCCCTCCCGCGCAGCCTCCCCCTCTCTCTCTCTCTCTCCTTTCTCTCCTTCGGCCGAACACCTCTCCCCACCCAACGCCATCGTGCGCTGCTCGTGGCCGGCACCGCTCCTCTCCCTCTCTTCCCCAGTCGCCTGCGACCCCACCACCTTGATTTCAGCCCCTCCCTCGCCAGCAATAGCCCGCATGCACCGCCTAAGCTGCACGCCGTTTTGAGCTCCAGCGCCGCCGTCCAGCCACCACCTCTTCACCACTTCATCCTCGGCATCCCAGCAACCTAAAGCACCCAATCCCGGCTTCGATTCGTCACCGGAGAAGCCCAACCAAAATCATCTCCGATTTGCCCCTTTTTGGCCTTCCAACACCGTTTCGGCCGCCACCCACGGCCAACTGTCACTTCCATTAGCTTCACCGACTTTCTTAGGCCCTACTCTATCAATTTCAAGTCTTCGTTTGACCCTGTTTGGATTTGGGTATGCTGTGTATTTCGGCCACAATGTTTTTACAATGTGGAGTTGCTGTTTTGGCGCTTCCAGCTCTCCCGTGATCCTCTGAAAATTATTATATAGCGCTGTAAGTATTTTCCCAAACATATTTTGAGATTTTAATAGATTTTTGCGCTAACTCATTTAATATTACTGTGATTGGTTGGTTGTGCCGGACTGAGTCCGAGGAGTTTTAGGGGTCGGATGGATTAGAGGTTGGAGTTGTGTTTGGTTATTGGAATTGGTTATTGGATATTGTTGTTGGTCTGGTACATTGCATGTGCATGCATGTTCATGTTTGCAAATTGAAAATTGAGTTTTCGTGTAATTGCATTCATGTTCATTTGTTTATGAAAATTTAGATTTTTATGTGATTTAAAGGAAAAGAGACTGTAGGGATGGTGGTAAGCAGGGATGGTGGTAGAGTCCCGCCTATGATTCCCGCCTACAGTGCTCTAATGGGTACCCCTTGTGTGGAAAGGAACTGTAGGGATGGTGGTAAGCAGGGATAGTGGTATAATCCCGCCTGTAATTCCCGCCTATGGTGTATGTGTAGGGATTGTGGTAAGCAGGGATGGTGCTGTTGTCCCGCCTGTGAGTCCCGCCTACGGTGCACGTGGTAGGGATGGTGGTAGAGTCTCGCCTATGATTCCCGCCTACAGTGTCCGACAAATATTTTTGTGTAAATCATTTTCTGGAAAAATAATGGATTCTGTTTTTTGGCCAATATGAGATTTTGGCGTGTGTTGTAAAATATTAATCTTTCGAGAAAAAATGATATTTTTGATCTGGTGCATAGTACATCATATGCATGCATGGTTGGTAGCATTAATGTATTTTGATCTTGGAGATTGTGATCGGCTCCCTGGAGAAGGTGGCATGTGGTTATTGTCAATTTGGATTATGGAAATTATTTCTCTCTCGTGTATGTATTTGGCTTTTTATTATATTTTGGGATAACTGTATAACTTTTTAACGGATATTTATGTTGGTTATTTTTGTATTTAAAATTCTGGTACTTAGTAGACTGATTTATTTTAACCGTTGCGACTCTTTGGTGCTCTGGTTGCACGATGCACACACTTGAGCACTTATCGTTGGAATGTGTGACCCTTGTTGTCATCATCCTGACGTTACGATTCCCGAGGTTTTTGTACGTGGGAGTTGGGGCGTCACAGTGACGCGCGGATGCATCAACTGTTAGATAATAATATAATTATAGTTATATAATTATTGAGATAAAAGTATTGATATATAATTAACTATCAATAACATTCTCTTACTGGTAGGTGTAGACTGGTTGTTCTCTTGTGTCTGCACTTGATTTTCAGGAGGGAAACACTCGGGTGGGGAGTCTTTAACAGGTTCGGGACTTGGACTTGGCAGAGGAGGCAAATTTGTTCGTTATCGTTTTGGCGACATCCTTGAGGCATGATTAATATGATAAAGAAAATTAATTAGAAGAAATTATTGAAAATTTAAATAATTTATAGTCACCTATATGAATAAAATATTTAGTACTTTTATTCTTCATCTTCGGATGTATTTTCCATGCTTGTTTCAGAATCTCCCTCAATAGCATCTTCGTTGTCGTCGTCAACCTTTTCTTCGTCCCTCTTATCCACTTCCTCCCCGGATTCTTCTTCATCTTCTTCTTATGACTCTTTTCTTCTTCTTCTTCACTTGCTTGAATTGAATGATCATTTAATATGGACGGGTCAAGAAGGACGGATGGAACGTCATCTCTACACAAGGGGAGCAACTCGAGTGCATCGAGGTCAATAAACAAGTTAATACCCTCTCCATCTTCTTGGTAGGCCTCTACTATCCGAGTGCCATCTTCACCTCCACTATTCTCGTAATCTGCACTTGTTCCTGCTTTATATATATATTTCGAGGGACAAATTTTTGTATTGCTCGCCAAGTTATCTCTCCACTATCTTCATCAGTGGTTTTCATTGGATCAATCAAGTAATAGACTTGGGTAGCTTGACAGGCCAATATGAATGGATCATCTTCGTACCATTTAGATGCCATATTAACACTCGTAAAATGATTATCCCTATGTATCAAAACCCGACCACCGCATATGTAACACCTTGCTCCCTCCTTCCTTTCTTCTTTCTGACGTAAGCAATTACGTCTGATGTGACAGTCCATTCCTTCTCTGTAGTGTCTAAGAGCCCCGTTATGCATGCCAGACATCGATTGCGTGTTTTTAAAAGATACTACGTGATTTCTAAAGTTATCTTTGTGTTTTAAAGTTACGTGTATTTTAAATGGAAGATTCCTATTATTATTTAACTGAAGAATATTTTAAATAACTCAATTATAATATCTTTGAAGAGCTCCAAAAATATTATAATCGTGGGAATCATTTTATATAAATGATTTCGGTTATTTAAAATATTATGTGATCTAAATAATGATGGAATCTTTAATTAATTTAATAGTTTTAAAATATTTTATTCCTCTCATTGCTTTTAAATAAATAAACATTTACTCGTTTTTAAATTAGTGTTTAAGGGTCATCGTAGACCATTTTATAGACCCCCAGAGAACGGGTTTTAGTATAAAACCCCAGCCCTCTCTCTTTCTTCCTCACTTTTCCCTCCCCTTTCTCCCTCCTCCCTCTCGGCTTGCGATGTACGCAGCCCCTCCCCTCTCTCCCTAATTGGTCCTCAGCCCATCTCGGCGCCGCCGTGCGCCGGTGAGCCTCACTGCCCCTCCGACTGGCTTCCTCTCCCTCCGGCGAGCTTCCCCATACCGGCAGCTCTCCCTTTCTCTCTCTCGAAAGTGCAAGCCCGAATGGGCTTGGTGCCTCCAGCGCCGCAATGCGCCGTTCTTTGGTGCCACCACTCTTACGACAGCCTCCCCAGCCACCGACCGGCCCCCTCCAGCGAGCTCAGCTCCTCCCATGCAGCCACCTTCTCCACCATGTACGAGCACAACAAACCCATGCACGGGTTCACTATGCATCCACCTATCGCCGCCAGCCATCTCGGCCAACGGACACCACCCTGAGACTCTTCAGGTCTCCCCCTTCCTCCTCTCATGAACCCAAGGCCAGATGTCCTCTCCTCCACCTCTCGGTGTTCCCCTCTCGACCGCACAGGTTTAGCCTCCTTCGCAGCCATATGCTACCACCCACTGCGTGTGACCGCCATCTTCAGCCTCCTCAGGCCACCACGAAGTTAACCCAACCACCCTTGGCCTCGATCTGCCACCCACGGCCCCACACTCTCTCTCACTCTCCCACGGCTTCTCCTCCCTCACAATGCACGGCCAGCCACCATGAACCACTGCACGACCACCACCGAGCCTCCACGGCTCCTCCAACAGTTTTCCTAAGTCTAGCCCAAGCCTAACCACCACTTTATATGGTGGGTAATCACTGCATGTGATGGACAGTCACTGTGCGTGACTGACCGCCACTGTACACGGCGAGATCCACCGCGATATGCTCCCTTTCTAGCACCATCAAGGCCACCTTAGGCCCTTCCAAGACCACACCTAGCTATCCACACGCTAAATAGCCACTGTACGCGATGTAGCCACCCCGTACGTTCCTCCAGCGTTATCGACTATGACGGCTAGCAAGCGACGCACGGGTTATCCCGTCGACGGTATAATTCTTTATCCCTCGTTATTGATGTTAGATGCTAGCTAGTTGACTAGGTTGTGGACTGTGCTGCTAGTATTATAGGGTTTGCTGTGTAATATGGTGATGTGACGTGCTGTGATGTGAAGTGTTAGGCGTAGTTAGGAAGTGTGCTATGTAGTGTTGTGGACTGTGCTGTGAAGTGTGGTGGAAGTGTATGTGCAGTAGTAGTGGCATGGCGTAGTATCGTGAATGGAGTACATGTGGAGTGTACTCTATGTTGGAAATGATGCACAGGACGGCATGTGTGCCGTATTAGTGATATGGCGGAGCGTCGTGAATGGAGTATATGCAGAGTGTACTCCATGTGGTGAGACGATGCACCGTATGGCATACATGCCATAGTGATGACGTGGCGTAGTGTCGTGTATGGAGTACGCGAAGAGTGTACTACATAGGAAGAGACAATGCATCGTACGGCATGTGTGCTGTATTGGTGAGGTGGCAGAGTACTGTGATTGGAGTACATGTGGAGTGTACTCCATTGTAGTGGAGTGATGCACCGTATGGCGTGTATGCCATAGTGGTGACGTGGCGTAGTGCCGTGAATGGAATACGCGAGGAGTGTACTCCATATGGAGAAACGACGCACCGTATGGCGTATGTGCCATAGCGGTGACGTAGCGTAGTGTCGTGAATGGAGTACACGTGGAGTGTACTCTATGTGGTAGAGCAATGCACCATATGGCGTCTATGCCATAGTGGTGAAATATCGTAGTTCTGTGAAAGGAGTACACGTGGATTGTACTCCATGAGGTAGGATGATACACCATATGGCATCTATGCCATAATGGTGATATAGCATAGTTCTGTGAAGAGAGTACACGTGGAGTGTACTCCATTGTAGTGGAGTGATACATCATATCACGTGTGCCATAGTGGTGATGTGGCGTAGTTCTATGAAGGGAGTACACGTGGAGTGTACTCCATTGTAATGGAGTGACGCACCATATGGCGTATGTGCCATAGTGGTGATGTGGCATAGTCTTGTGAAGGGAGTACACGTGGAATATGCTCCATGTGGTAGAGCGACGCACCATATGGCGTGAGTTCCATAGTGGTGATGTGGCATAGTCCTGTGAGGGGAGTACACGAGGAGTGTACTCCATGAGATGCAGCGATACACCGTATGGCGTGTCGCGAAGATAAGGGTGATTGCGTAGTTGATGGGCGAAGGGCTTGATGTCTGGTGTCGAGAACTGTGGAACAGTGTCCCGAAATAGTTGTGAGATATGGCTTGTAGTCCAAGGCGATGGGTGTCGCCATGTGATTGGTTTATGGCATGGAATATGTGCGAAGTGGCTAGGAAGTATCAGAGTAGCGCAGTGAAAGCATGGCTTGGCAACGTCACTAAGTGACGTGGTTGATTAAGAGGTCGTGCTTGCGATGGGTGAAGAGTTAGCATAAGAGTGATGTAGCGGGAATGTGACGAGGCGTCACAATGTGACGGGAGTATGTGAGGAACCGTACTCCTGATAAGTTGGAGGTTGACGTATAGGTGACGTAACGGAATGTCAGAGGACGTGACAAGGTCACGGTGTAGCTTGGGATTGGTCTCGAGCTATATGGTGTGACGTAAGGTGTTGTGGTATGTGCTGTAATAGTGATATGGCTATAGTCTAAGGCGATGAGTGTCACCGTGTACTCGGCTTATGGCCAGAGTATGTGCTAAGTGGCTAAAAAGTATTAGAGCAGTGTAGCGGAAGCATGATTGGGCAACGTCATGAAGTGATGTGGTCAATCATGGAGTTGTGCTGTGATGACCTAGGATGTATGTGAGGTGACGTGACAGGGTCACGGCATAGGTTGGGATTTAGTCTCGAGCTATATGGTGTGATGTAAGGTGTAGTTATGAACAGAGTCCCATCATGCTAAGTGTTGGGATGAACTGTTATGAGGCACAGGTAGCATGAAGAGTCGTGCTAGTCGGGTTATGAGAAGATTGGTAACGGAGTATGGCATTTGCCATACAAGCCTCTGACCAATGTACTAAATGATGGTCTTAGGTGATAAAGGGATAAGATACGTGTGTTATCTGGCTAGACACACGTGTTGGACGGATTCACTATATGCAATGGGTAATCTGTCCTAAGTATGGTTACACGGTGCTCAAGCCTCATAATGACTTGGAGCCGTGTGACGTGTATGGATGATCATTAGAAGTAGAGTGAGCTAGAATACATAAAGGTAATGATGATGATATTGTCTAAAAATGGGATGCATGACTTAGTTAGTCTAAGTCATGCGTCGGAACGTGGTTATTGAGAAGAATGAGACAGAGGTCTTAGTGTCTTAATCCTAAGGTGAATCATTAGCAAGTAAGCACTCGAAGTAGAACGTCAAGGTTGAAGGAAGTAGAGACCGTAATGGGTCTCCAAGGGTTTTATCGTAGTAAAGGACGTGAAAGAGCACGGGATAGAAGGAGAGTGTTCTAAGTAAAGTATAGTTCTATTTCTAGTTCAGTTGTTTATGCACTAGATAGAGAATAACGTTAAGGTCATGTATGCATATAGGTTGCCATCTGACACGCGCATGAATGGACTGCATGGTATGAAAGTAGCATGGAGACCAGGTAAGTGTTACGTTCATGCTTTTCTAGAGTTTTTCTAAAGTATGTAAGAAAAAGAAAGAGAAACGCTTTTTCCATGAAAGATGCTTTACGAAAAGGACACGAAAGATGTTTTTAAAGAAAGTATGCTAAGTATTGAAAGGTATACGTATGTACGGCCCTTCCTCGACAGCCCTTTTTTACGCACCCAAAAGTATTAATTGTACGCATGTGAATGGATGACTATACGTTATATCTATTGTACGTATTTTTTAAAGAAAAGAAAGGAAGCTTCGAGGCCCATGCCCCGAGTTTCAAACCGATGCTTTAAGTGACACGAAGAAAGTGTTAAAAACTGGTCCCTGAGAACCGATGTTAAAATACCTCTACGAACTGATACTTTAAATGATGCCATGAAAGATGATGTTTAAGCCCATACTTTTAAACGACGTCTTCCATGAAAGGATATGTTTTTTTATGAAAAAGATGTTTTTCCCATGAAAGCATGAAATGAAAAGAAAAGAAAAGAATGAATGCTCATGCCCATGCAAATGAAATGAATGAAAGCCTCAGCTCTTTAGAGCTGACATGAATGAATAAATGACTGGCATGTGACATAAATGAATGTATGAAACTACGTAACGGCCATATGAATGAAAGGAAAGGGGTACCCAATGAATGAATGGGCAGATTGCAATGCCGGGTAGTAGTATCTGGTAGTGCACCCAGTGCTGCACCCTAACGGAAAGGGATTCCAACTTGTGGCCACGGGTGAATCCATCGGCCCAAAAGGCTGCTAACCCCAGCACGCGGGGCGTAACGACATGCACCGGCCTATGAAAGTGAAAGAAAAGTAATTGTATGTATGAATGTACGTAATTGTTCAAGAAATGAAGCAAGTGAGGGGGGAACGTTTTAAAGAAAAGAAAAGCATGTTTAAATAAGAAAGCCCCCGTCCACTGATGTTTGCAAAGGAAAGCATGTATGCCTGTACATATAGTATGTATGGAATGATGAATGCATGACTGAAAACCTACGTTGCTATATTTTAACGGTATGAAATAACGCTTACTGAGTATTCGACTCACTTTAGTTTTTATGTGTGCCCCTCCCCCCACAAGAAGTTAAATGGGCAGTATGCCTAGGAGGGACACAGCCAAAGGGAAAGAGCACGGAGGTCTAGGCATGAATGTTTTAAATGTACAAAAAGGCCTTTTTATATTAAGATTTATATTTTCCACTCTAGACATCTTTTATTATAAAAGCACATTTTATAACGTAGAGTCTTGCACCCTGGGAAGGACTGTAAAAGGTTTTAAATCGGACGGTAATTCCCGTCGTATTTCTAAAATATTTTGCAAAAAAGTCCACCCCAAGGACGGGCGTTATAGCATAGGTCTCACCAATCATACTTAAAGACATGTTACAGACCCACCCATATATTTTAAGCCGATAATATCACGTATGACACCATAATAGTCAATATCGTCTGTTCCATGACTTCCCTCAACCAATACACCACAGTTTTGAGTCTTTTTATTATGTTCATGGTCCAGAGTATAGAATCTATAATCTCGAACCGTGCATGAAGTGTATCGAAGTGCTTTATTAGAAGGACCACGGGCCAATGCATACAATTCAAGAGAAACTGATCCTGGATCATGAGCACGTTGTTCCAAAATGTATCAATTTCAATAATATATACGTATTAAAAGTAACCCAGAATTCAAAGTTTATAAATCAAATAATCACAAAGTAATTTTAGTTCATACACGTTGTTCAAACCATCTGAAAAATTTTTCCTCATGTCTTGCCTGTATATTCTCTACGCATTCCATCCTAAGTTGATCCATGTGCTCAGTGTATATATCTGCAAAATAAAATAGTATTTTGAGCACAAAAGTTATAAATAAACGACATTTGACTAGTATTTCTCGAAGCACGCAACAACATACCTGAGATAGCAATCAATCTCTCGGCAATTATTTTACACGTACCAACGAACTTTGCGCAACTCTCTATCAATTAAACCATAACCCGTTTGTGCATCCAAGGGTCGTACATTCTGGAAAAAAACTGATAGATCATGAGAGGCGGAGCAGCAAGATCAACATTTCACTCTTGACGATTAAATTGTGTCTCAACACCATAAAGATATAGAGAGCAAAACGTTAACCATTCATCCTGTATTTAGGCCTCTGCTGTTGAACCCTAAACTCTGGCTTTATTCCCAATAGTGTGCTTTAATCGACCCAAATATCTTTCAACTGGATACATCCAACAGAACTGCACCGGTCCACCCAATAATGCTTCCCGGGGTAAGTGTATTTCTAAATGGACCATGACATCAAAAAATGATGGTGGAAAGATCTACTCAAGTTTATAGAGTATAGTAGCAATGTCTTCTTCCATCTTCTGCAACATATCTCAATTTACTACTTGAGCGCACAAATTCTTAAAAAACATACATAGTTTCTGTTATGGCAACACATACATTAGATGTCAGCTTCCTACGAATTCCCACCGATAATAACTTCTGTAAAAAAACTTAATAGTCATGACTTTTCAATCCAATAATTTTACAGTCAACAGGGCTCATGCATTTACCGATATTTGAGACATAACCATCTGGCAACTTCACACCTTACAACCATTTGCTGAAATCCATCATCTCCTCCCTCGTCATCCTAAAGCATGCATGCAGCATGACCATCCTATTACCTTCCACTCGCAAATGTAGATTATGTTTAATTCCCATTCTCTCAAGATCTTTCCTCATCTTGATCGTATCTTTTGTCTTTTTATTAATGCTCATCAATGTATCCAATATATTATCACATATATTCTTCTCTATGTGCATTATATCCAAACTATGTCACAACATGCAGGACAACCAATATGGCAAGTAAAAAAAAAAATACTACGCTTTGTCCAATTCAATTCTGCGACGCCTCATTTTTTTTTTTTTTTTTTTTTTATCTCGGCCTTTGCCAAATTGTTCGCTCTAACATGTACTAGTTGTTCTAATATCTCTTATCCAGACAACTCATTTGGTGCAATTATGTCCTCTATTCTCCCATCAAACTTAGCACATTCGCTTCTCTATGCATGATTTGTTGGTAGATAATATCGATGACCCATGATGCATAACTTTTGAGAATATGTTAACCACTCACTAGCAGATTATTTATTACACGTCGGATATGCAACTTCCCTTTAGTACTCCAACCGGAAAGATTTCCATATGCCGGAAAGTCATTTATGGTCCACAATACTGCAGCATGCATCTGAAAAGATGTCGACGTGGATGCATCATAAATTCTGACACCTGTTTCCTATAACTCTTTCATAAACATTCATAAACATCCCAGCTCCAATGTCACCCAACATCTCCTCCATCTCATCCCACTCATAATCGTCATCCATGTCTCATAAATAATTCGGATGACCGAACAATGTATTCGCTGACTGTGCATACGGCTCATCACGCAATACCCATCGAGTATACCCCAAATCCATACCGTTCACAAATATATAACTTTCAACTTCAGCTAACCCTATCACACACAAATTCTTACGCCCTCGACATAGAACTTAATGTAACCACGACTATCAACAGAGCCCCGAGCAAATCAATGAAGGTTTTTACTCCATGCGTATAGGCTGTGTAATCTGTTCTAAGTCTATCGCCTAGACATATCCAAATTTTGTCAATTTCTAAAAAGTTCTATCTATTAGTAACACTTACTATACATAGAAAATTCACATGCATGTCTTGCTCCAATTGCCACTGCTAATTTTTATAAAGTAGTTGGTCCTATCCTATTCGAGATTATATTATCCATATATCACATTCCGTCACTCTACTACTTTCCACGTCAATAGGAATTTCGGCAGCACTTCCCCATAGTTCTCCAAGTATACATGTTCACTTAGAGGGATTGTGACCCTACGAACAGTATATCCAAAGAACAGTAGATGAAGACACCGAAACTTCATACTCAACGTGTTCAGTAGGAATGACAAGAATGTGCAATACAGATGATATAATCTCAAACTGTCCACACTGGACAATTCAGGAATTAGTGGACACCTAAATGTACACTAATTCTTGAACGGGTCTAAGGTTAGATATGTAATGTCACACAATTTCTTTCAAAAACCACATGAAATAATATAAAAAAAAAATGTTGGAATTAGTAATGTTAAAAACATTCAGAAGTCTTATATTGTTGAACTAGAGAGAAATGAAAGAATATGTTGGTGCAACTTTCTTATACGTCCACAATGAGGGGGAATGATCTTGAAGAAATGCCTAAATTTTAGTCTAATTACTTAATTTTCACAAACTCTCTGGCCTTTACAACTCTCAAGGCCAGAGAGATTTTGACAGTTAAGCAATTTGACAGACATTTCTTCAAGATCATTCTCCCTCGTGATTTATTTGAAGTTATTATTATACTTAGATTTATCCCTATAAGTTGTTATTTTCACAATATTTCAACTAATTGGTACTTATTTATTAAGTCGATTTATTTGAAGTTGTTATTATACTTAGTTTTATCCCTATAAGTTGTTATTTTCACAATATTCCAACTAATTGGTACTTATTTATTTATTAAGTTGATTTATTTGAAGTTGTTATTATACTTAGTTTTATCCGTCTAAGTTGATATTTTTACAAAATTCCAACTAATTGGTACTTATTTATTTATTAAGTTGATTTATTTGAAGTTGTTATTATACTTAGTTTTATTCCTATAAGTTGTTCTTTTCACAATATTTCAATTAATTGATATTTATTTATTAAGCTGATTAGAGAAACAGCCAGAGTAGCCACTTGTTCAAACGTATATGTGACGTTCGAACATAATTTTACATTTGTTGAAACGTAAAAAAAATTTTATCCGTCTTTAGTGACGGTTTCCAGAAAACGTCACAGAAAAGGCTTTTTAGTAACGGTTTTGGGACTGTTACAAATTCTCAACCATGACTAAAAACAATTGTATTGTAGTGTATTTATTCCACTATATATATAATTGTAATCTCACTCTAGTGTTAATTTTTGTATATTTTGTAAAATATGTCTTTCACTCCTTATATTAGTAAATAATGCATTTAGGGAAGAAAGATGTTTAATTTGCATCTCTCTTACAATTCTATATTAAAAGACGGGTATATTTGTAAAATTGAAACTTTTTTTATTGAACAAGCATATTTGCATTAATGCTTTATTTGTAATGAGTTGTAATGTAAAAGAATTATAAGAGAGACGTTGTAGGTGTATTATTACCCTTCATGAAAGATGAATGATGGACTTGGTACTCTAGGACTATGCAATAATTTTCATTATTGTATTTTTTTTGTCAAAGAGTTCTGCTACATACGGTCATTTTTGGGTACTTTTTACGCACTCCACTAATGTCATTTGCCAAAACAGTTATTTTACATTAAAAAAATGATACAGTTAATCACATTAATGGAGTGCGCAAAAGAATACGCAAAAGCACAGAGTTTTTGTTTGGCGAAATATTCTTCTTAAATTCCACTATTCATTGAAGGCAAACCCTAGTACTAAAGGGTTACAAAGTTATTGGACAAGAACAAAATACTAAATATTGCAACAAACACAAATCTGGAAGATCGTTATATAGTAAGTAAATTAGCCCCAAACGAAAGGTTGCATGGGCAATATTTAGTCTCCAATTGTCCTAGAAACAAATGGAAGGAGTTCAAGGTCACTATCAAATATGATCGAGTCTTCCTCTGATATGTTAACAAATGCCTCAATTCCCTGCTCGTCTTTGGTACTCATCATGACGATGACATTCTTAGAAGCCATACTAG
Organism: Pterocarya stenoptera; assembly: GCA_003123785.1. NCBI lineage: Eukaryota > Viridiplantae > Streptophyta > Magnoliopsida > Fagales > Juglandaceae > Pterocarya > Pterocarya stenoptera. The sequence continues at coordinate 67,999 of QEOT01124221.1, read as the reverse complement.
GACAAACCACCCAGGTTGGCTTCCCCCATCCAAAATCAACGTCATAGAAACGAAACGTGCACCAGCTAGTGAAGATATAGGACTCCGTGCCACGGAACAGCTCAACTCCCTTTTTGAGCGAATCCAATATTGAATCGCTCTGTAGTTGCTTCACACAATCATCATTGATTTGTTTTATTGCAGTATTCAGTTTGCTTCCAAGAATAACAAGATTGTTGTCATTGTCAACATTCTCGTTTGGTGATACAATTGCAGCAGCGCAGTATGAAAGATTCCCAAAGGAATGCTTGGGCATGGGTGGAACCATCCTCACACGTAAGTTGACTGCATGAGTTGCTACATAGAGTTTTGCTGGTGTTGTTTGTGATTTAGATATCGCCATGAGACGTCCCCATATCAATGCTGAAACTGCCTCCACACGGGTTGGAAAGTAGTGCTGTGCCTTCATCTGGGAATCTGCAGCTGGAGAAGCCTTTTCTCTCAAAGCAGCTATGCTTGTTTTGTTGAACACCAATCTTCTTGTCACGACCTTTTCCTTTGACAAGAAGTTGATTCGATGGTACCAATGCATATCTTTCTTTGGGAAGAAATTGGCCACATCAAACTTTGGACATATAGCTACAGCGTCTCCACGGGACGTAGCGCTCCATGCATCAAGAAATGTTGTTAATGAAGTTCCATCTGCGATCCTGTGGGAAAGACATACACCAATGGCTACTCCGCCACATTGAAAGATATTATATTGGATAGCTAAGAGAACTTCCCTACTTTCTGTTTTCGAGCCATTAGTCATGTGGGCTCCAAATGGCAAAAATTGGTTCAAGATTTCTGCATCAAATTGTTGGAGAACTTCTGATAACTGGCACCCAACCCGAGCCTCACAAAACTCGACTCCATTATCGTTGCAGTCGATGGAGTAGTCTTCTTTGAAGGTGCCAGCCAAAGGGTAAAAGCGGTTGAGGGTTTGTTGAAGGGACTTTTTAAGCTGAGAGGATCTTTGGACGTGATCAATGTCCTAGTCATTCTTGGCATTATAGAAAAGAATGATGGGAATATACATGTTTGCTTGAAGTTGGTCAATAAAGGAAAGGTTGTGATTTCTAAGGTGTTGGGGTGTTGGAGATGATGGTTTAATTGTTTCCTTGGAGCTTATTTTGACAGTCATGGTCGCCATTTCTCTTCAACTGTAATAATCTCACCCACTGAATGACTACGCTTCTCAATTTCTTTTCTAAATGCATGCAAACCTCTTTCAAGTTTGATGACTTATATAAGGGATCGAGGATGCATGGTACCCACTGAATAATCATTCTTTCTCAACTTCTTTCTGATCATGAGGACTATTGGGACGTTTCGTACCTTTTTTTTTTTTTTTTTTTTTTTTTTTTTTTTATAATAAGCATTCATCTTCATTCAAGATTAATAATTATAGACATTTATCAAGTCAAATGACCTGAGAAAGAAAGTCTAGAATATAATCTCACTATATCTCAATACGATCAAACCTCCAAGTATTACGGACAAACTGATGAGCTGCCCTATTTCCTTGTCAATACACATCAAGGTATGGACGTTTCATATCTTAAAACTATGACTTTTGATGATATATGGATGAGTAATTAATTTAATCTTTAATTTTTTACCGTTTTATGTTAATGTTAATTAATAGTGGGTTTCGACCGATTGGATAATCGAAATTAATTGAGTCCAAATGAATTTATGGGTGGAAGTAGTTGATGGGGTGGAAAAAATCTTCTTTATACATATGACATTCATGGAAAAAGATGTCCTATCTATAGTTTTTATTCTTAAACGTGTCGAATCATCATTGTTTTTAAGAAAAGATGACAGTACTCTAATTTTATTGATAACTCTCACTTATAGCTGATGAATCATCATTTTAGCTCCATTAATAATAATTGATAATCAGTTTTTTCTTCTTTTTATTAGACCAATATATTCTTAAAACTAATTAATTTGTGACTGCATCAAGCATTAATATTACTTCAATTTTGAATTTCCATGAGCATATATAACTTTGAAAAAGTCTAAACACAGGCACAAGTCGTGAAGGCCTCGCAAACGACTTCCACTGATTTTAATAAAACGATTCGTTTGGTGTTGAGCTGAAACGGTACGCATAGGAAAGAAACAAATTTCCGAAAGTTCAGTTCCGCCTCCTTTCCCTCCTTTGACGCCAACCTAAGCCCCTTTTTCATATGATATCGTTCTGGATTTGGACAAAATCCTCAGTTTAGGTTTTTGTTGGTGTCCAAGGAGGAAGAAGAAGAGAAAGTCGTATACTTGTACATAATTTTTTTCCCTTTTTAATGGTTTTGGGTTAGATGTTTTTGAGCTCTAAATGTTCTTTACTGGAGAGGGGTTCTTAACGTCGCTGTCCCCTTAACTCCATGGATGTCAAAAATTAATAAAAAATAAAAAAGGTGATATTATCAGTAGAAGATGGATCAACGTGAGAGAAAGACTCTTTGGATGCAGAAATGGGCAACCATGATAGATGCCCCCTTAACTCCATTGTATTTTGTACAAATTAGTTTTGCAGCTATGAAGACTGCAAAAACGAACTTTTCTACACAGTATATTTGAGAGGGATTCACTTTCAAGCATTTTTTGAGAGATCTCTACTCTCAATACATGGAAACTGCTATTCCAATGGAAAAATTTCTGCGAAAAACAAGAAGTCCGAGTTGTCCCTTTCTTCTTCCCCATCCGTCCATCTCTCTCTTTTTTTTAATAAAATAAATACTGACACGTCAGCGGAGTGCACATGTAGTCACAACTTATGTCTGAATGTAGCAAAACCCACTATTGAATATGATGATAGATCATATAATCTAAGAGTACTTCTAGATTTAATTGTTAGGTTTCCAATGTGATCGCAAGAAAACAAGCTGCTAGGGACACGTACGTACGATTATTGCTTAATTCATCTTAATTAAGAAAATGATCATACTAGGTAGGCTGGTCGGTTGGTAGCCTCAAAAGTTATAGGGTTTTGCTACATTCAGAAGTACTCTTAGATTATATGATCTATCATCATATTCAATATATTGACTTCAAATAACATTATAAATTTGCAATGCATGCAAGTAGAACTTATTAGTTATACTATATATATCCCTTCATGACCAAACATAATGAAAGAGAAAGAAAACATATATATGTTAGAATATTATTGTTTGAACTTAAATTCCTTGAAACTGTTGTCTGAACTACGTAGTACGTAAAATGCGACGTCCTAATTCGTCTGAAGTGTGAACTACGTAAAATTCAACTTTTGAGACTCCGAACTAATTATATTTAATTAATTTGTAGGATGGACAACCGACGTTGGATTAATTTGAATTAAATAAACCAGTCAGCTCACCATTCATGATAAATTAAGCTTATTATTAATTGAGATTGAGTTTGAATGGTAATATAAAATAGATAAAAATTAATAATAAAATAATAAAAATAGTAAAAATACTCTACTATTCGAACTAGCCGACCTAAATTATACTTGCTTTGAAACTATAAGATTTCACAATATATGAATGGATAATTTCATCTTTTGGTGCTTTTCTTTTTTTTATTTTTTTTTATTTTTTATGTAAATCATATTAACGTGTGTTTTGATGGAAAAATAACTCAAATCTTTATTTAAACTTGAGAATTTCGAGTGAGGAAAAGACCGATATACAAAGTGAGCATTACAGTATTTATTATTGCTAATATAAATATTTTGCAAACTATTAATTGAGCAATAAGTTTTGTAGGCTAACTTTGTGAATTTGTTTTTCTCGATCCCACTTGAGACCTATAAGTTCGAATAAAAACTTTTAAGAAACCTTGATCCAATTTTGATGGATAGAGGTAATTAACAGTGGAAAGTAGAGTTATTTATTTAAATGACAAGATTTAAATTTTAAATTTTTTCTTTTAAGTTAGATTAAAAAAACTCTATGTGCAATCACTTTTACGTATTCCTTTGCGTACTATTTTACGCACAAGCCTATATGATTAACTACGTCACTACTTGTTTCAAAAATTTAAATCAGAGCAGAAATTCTGAATTCAAATCCTAACTCTACATTTTATTCTATTAATTAAATATTCCTCCTTTTGGACTAACTTATTAATGAGACAAATATAAATGTGATTAAATGATCTACATCTAATTTCCATCCGCTAGCTTCATATTTTTGAGATAAATGATAATTTCATAATAACACATTAACTCTAGATAAAAAACATGCATGGATCAAAACGTATCAGTGTAATACAAGTGCATGGATCACTCAAAGTACAAGTTATAAACTCGGCACGCATGGCATCTTTTTTGGGTTTTTGATGAGTTTTCTTGCGGTCACGTCAAAAACTCGAAAAACACAAGTCATCTATAGCTAACACTATTTAGTTATTTTAATTTTTATGGAAATTAATAATAGGCAAGAAGAACTTAAGATTAGTTTTATAAAGAGTGTTCACCTGTCTGGTTTTGGGACCTTGCTTATTCTCTAGTAAAATCAAAGGTTTTTCAACTTTTGGAGTTCAAGTAGAAAAAGGACTAAGGATACTAACGTATCTAAAGGTAAAACTATAAAATAAGAAATTGATAAAGAAGAAGAAGATGCTTCATTTTTATTCCCAACAGTATAAATCACCTACCAAATTCTAGATTTGGCTCTAATACCAAATGGCGTGAAAGTAATATATTTATATATATATATATCTAAGTGTAATTATCATAATTAAGGGTCGAGTTTTAGGACACAGTATATTAGAAAAACAAATACATGATGACCATGCATGCATCTCGTTTAATTTAGTTTTTTAAAGTTTCTATTCAAATTTTTAAGATATAAATTTATATAATATTTCTTGAGTATTTAATATTATAATAATATCAAATATTATATATATATATAATTTATATATATATATATTTATTATGTTGGTTGTGTAGTGCTCTACATCATCATGTACACGTCTTGCCTTGCTTTTTCTCTTCTGTGTTATTTATAGTTTCTTGTGCTAAATGAATTTCATACTTAGCAAAGAAAATTAAAATATCAATGGATTAATAACTAATTACTTTTTTAAATGAAATAAATTTTGATTCCGAAAAATAACTCGTGGATATTACATAAAACTTGTCAAATTACCGTACGTGAGGGGACCATTAATATTTTAGGAATGGAAAATGGTAGTTTGCCTTGGCCTCGGGGGCAATTAATGCATTTTATTTTTTATAATATTTTAAAAAATTATTATTAATAAATTTGCTTTTAAAAAAAAAACATTTAAGATATTTAAAAAATATTAAAAAAAAAAAAAACAAGATTGCGCCGACAGCAAGAACTGGGCGGCACTATAGAAGGACCGTTTATATAAAATATATAAAAATGGATCTTAAACTTCATTGCACATTAATTTATGTTATGGGAGACTATAATCGGATTACAAGCAAGCACGTACAACTTTATGAATATATTTTAGAATATCTCTATTCTAAGGCTTTTACGCCACGCTATCATCGTGGCATAATTTGATTAGATAAGTTTTAAATTTTAAATCGTATAAATTAAATTATATCATGTGGAATCTGAATAGTGTGTAGTGTAACGACATTATATTTTATAATTGCTAGGTGTTAGGATCTAGATGCTTGTGGTTCTATTTGGAAACAAATACTGCTACATCTACAAAGAAATTACATAATTAAAATAATCTTACAAACTGACGTGGTTTCATCTGATCTGCTAGATTTATTTTATAATAAAAATAACTTTATAATCTGATAAACCACATCAGGCTATATCATTTTATGAGATTTCTTTTGTATAATCTGTAAGGTATCTACTAGATACCACTACACAAGTTATGGAATTACACACACACACAAACACGGAATAGAAACCAAGAACCTACGTAATTGATTCTTTAACAAGGTTTTCGAGGAACCCTGAACCTCCTTACAAGAATTGAGTTTCTACAAGATATTTTCCAGAGCAGCTACCGTTGAGTTACTCTGTTATTTATAGACTAAGAAGATGAAACAAACGACACCGTATTGAAATAGATCCCTGTTGCGTACAATCTGTTATTTCTGTTATAAGTACGTTCGATGCGCACCGTTTTACTAATGCTTCCCTTCACTTGCTGTCCACCGTCTCATTAAAAACCTCAACACACCGTTTTGACGTTTAATTCCCACAAACATACTTCTCAACTAACACTTAGTTTCTGTTTCCTTATTCTGCTGCACCTCTACTTCCTGATCCTTACATTCTCCACCCCTTCAAGGACCTTGTCCACAAGGTCCTGTCACATTCCCCTCTTCTCAGAGAACCTTGCCTACAAGGTGTGGATACAGGTTCTTCAACTTCCATGGAAGCTCCCATGAGCTATCTTCAAGTGGAGCACCCACCCATTTAACCAATACCTCAGTAGCTGCTTGGTGGCCAACCTGCTTCATCCTTCTTTCCAAGACTGCTTCAGGTTCAGGTTGCACTCGACCATGTGTGTCCAGTGGTAATGGAAGAACACCCTGGCCCAATTTCTTTTTAAGGCAAGAAACATGAAAAACTGGATGGATCCTGGATGAACTGGACAGATCCAACTTGTAGGCCACTGATCCAATTCTCTCAATCACCTAAAATGGACCAAAGACTCTCGGGGACAGCTTCAAATTATGTCTTAAAGCCACTGTTTTTTGTCTATAGGGTTGGAGCCTCAGAAAGACCCAGTCCCCTACCTGAAATTCCCTCTCACTTCTCTTCAAGTTAGCAAAGAACTTCATTCTGTGTTGAGCTTTTTGAATATTTTCTTTTAATAATGACAGCAACTCATCTCTAGATTTCAATTGCTGATCTACAGCTGCATTAGCAGTTGTTCCAGGTACATAAGTCATCAATTTTGGAGGGGCATATCCATAGAGAGCTTCAAAAGGAGAAATTCGAATTGAAGAATGACAGGTGGTGTTGTAACACCATTCTGCCATAGTCAACCACCCACTCCACTCCTTTGGTTTCTCACTTGCGTAACACCTCAAATAACACTCCACATTTTTGTTTAGACTCTCGGTCTGGCCATCAGACTGTGGATGATATGCTGAAGTATAATGAAGTGAAACTCCTTGTAGCTTAAACATTTCTTGCCAAAAAGAGCTTGTGAACAATGGATCTCTATCATAGACAATTGTCTTAGGCATTCCATGAAGCTTGAACACTCCTGAGAAGAAAATCTGAGCTACTTTAACTGCTGTGAATGGATGAGACAAGGAGAAAAAATGAGCAAATTTAGTTAGTCTGTCAACCACAGAAAAAATGACAGAAAAACCATGGGAATTGATAAGCCCTTCTACAAAATCCATGGATATGTCCAACCATGGAAGCTGAGGAATTGGAAGGGGTTGTAAAAATCCTGCTGGTTTCACTGTCTCATGCTTACTAGTCTGGCAGACTATACATTCCCTAACCAAGGCTCGAATATCCTTCCTCATTCCTTGCCAGTAAAATTCTCTTCGTGCTCTCTGAAGTGTCTTCTTATAACCAACATGCCCAGCCTGAGGGCTATTATGGATATACTCCAGTATTTTAGTTGTGAAAGGAGAATTAGGAACCAAGACTAACCTCTCCTTTTTCAATAATAACCCCTGCTGCAGCCTGTAATGTTTAGGTCCTGACAATCCACCCTTGAGTCTTTGCACAATTCCATCTAACTCAGAAGACAGCTTATAACTTTCCTTTAATTCCTCAATCCATAAAGGAGTAGGAAGTGTAATTAAGGCCAATACAGCAGAGTCTTCTTCATTTTTCCTTGACAATCCATCAGCAACTACATTCTCCTTGCCTTTCTTGTACTCGATAGTGAAATCATACCCCATTAGTTTAGATAACCACTTTTGCTGGAAGTCAGTACCAATTCTCTGCTCAAGGAGATACTTCAAAGCCTGTTGATCTGTTTTAATCTTGAAAGATTGCCCTATCAGATATGGTTGCCATTTACTTACTGTTGACACAAGAGCTAGAAGCTCTTTTTCATAAGTTGATAACAGTAGAGCCTTCCCCTTTAATGCTTTGCTATAAAAAGCAATAGGTTGCCCTTTCTTGCATAAGTACAGCTCCAAGTCCAATACCTGAAGCATCACATTCTATAGTAAAACCCTTTGAAAAGTCAGGTAGCCTCAACACAGGAGGCTGAGTAACTGCTTCTTTCAATTTCTGGAAAGCCTGAGTTGCGGATTCAGACCAGTGGAAGGAATTCTTCTTAAGCAATTCTGTCAAAGGGGCTACTATTGTACCATAATTTCTTATGAACTTCCTGTAGTAACCAGTCAAGCCTAAGAAGCCTCTTAAAGCTTTCAAGGAACAAGGTATGGGCCACTCAACCATTGCTGACAGTTTAGAGGGGTCTGCTTTTACCCCTTTTTCTGAAATTAAATGGCCTAGATAATCAACCTCGTGTAAGCCAAACCTGCATTTAGACCTTTTGGCAAACAAAGTGTGCTGTCTCAAAACTCCCAAAACCATCCTTAAATGTTGCAAATGATCAGTCAAAGAAGAACTATAAACCAGGATGTCATCAAAAAACACTAAGACAAACTTTCTTAGAAAGGGCTTGAATATGTCATTCATCAAGCTTTGGAAAGTTGCAGGCGCATTAGTAAGCCCAAAAGGCATTGCTAAGAACTCATAGTGGCCCTCATGAGTTCGAAAAGCTATCTTTTCAATATCTTCTTTCTTGACCCTAATCTGATGGTATCCAGATCGAAGGTCCAGCTTTGAAAAATTTTTTGCACCAAATAGTTCATCAAGTAACTCATCAATAACAAGGATGGGAAACTTATCCTTGATAGTTGCTTGATTGAGTGCACAATAATCCACGCACATTCTCCAAGAACCATCAGCCTTTTTCACCAAAAGAATAGGTGAAGAAAAAGGGCTTTGACTAGGCCTCACAACTCCAGATTTCAGTAACTCTTTAACAATGTTCTCTATCTCTGATTTTTGATAATGGGGATATCTATAAGGTTGAATAGAGATAGGCCTAGTGTTATCCTTCAAGAGAATTTGATGATTGAAACTTCTCTTAGGAGGTAAACTTACTGGTTCAGCAAAAATGTCTGCAAATTCATCAACAACTGCAGTTAGTTCTTCCACACAACTACTCTCTGCCTGAGGAGAATCTTGTGCCACCACTTGGAGAAACCAACCTTGTTGGTTAAGTAAAGAGGATTTAAAATAGCCAATCCTTTGACATATCTTTAATTGAGCATCCAATGCGCCACTAAGCTTCATTTCAGACTGTCTTACAGAGAAGGCCATTGACATGGTGGAGAAATCCCAAATAATGGGTCCCAAGGTTTTAAGCCACTGAACTCCAAGAACCGCATCACAACCCCCTAATTTAAGGACATGAAATGGAGTGAGGAACTTAGAACCTTGAATTTTAAGTGTTTATTCACACTTACCCTGACTAAAAAGAGAGTTTCCATCAGCAACTCGAACCTGCAATCTTGTACTGGGATCAACCTCTAATTTGGCTGCTTGAACAACAAGAGGGTCAAGAAAGTTATGGGTAGATCCCGAGTCTACCAATATCTCCACAGAGGCATCACCAATTTTTCCCAGCAACTTCATGGAGTTGCTGTTAATGCAGCCAGACAATGCATGTATTGAAATTTCCAATCCCTCTTCATTCTTTTCATTTCTTTCTGGTAAGACTTCTTCTTGGTCACTAGATTCTGAAATTACAGAATCCTCTTGTCCTTCCCCATGTATCAAATACACTCTAGGCTTTTTACAAACATGAGTTGGATTCCACTTCTCTTCACAATGATAACATAAACATTTTTTCCTTTTTTCATCCATTTGTGTAGAAAACACACTCCTGACTGGTCCAACACTCTTCTGACCATGATCACCGGATTTCTCAAACTGTGCTTTTTCAAAATTGTTATTTATGAGTCGTGTAGATTTCCTTGAGGCCAAGACATATTCCTCTTGGATTTTAGCTAATCCAAATGCAACATTAAGATTAATAGGATCAAGCATTCTGACTGGAAGCCTAATCTCATCTTTCAACCCACTCAAAAATATACTCAACTTATGCCTCTCGGACAAGCCTTTAAGCCTATTTGATAAAAGCTCAAACTAATCCTTATAGTTGTTCACAGTATTGGTCTGTTTGAGGCGATTTAAAGCCTCCATAGGATCATCATAAGCAGTGGGACCAAAACGAACATTTACTGCCTTAATGAAGGTATCCCAACACCTAAAGATTCCCCCATCCAAAGCATCTTGATACCAAATCAAGGCTTGACCTTCCATGTGATAACCTGCTATCACTAGCCTTTCTTTCAAAGGAGTTGATGGAAGTCAAAAAACTGTATGGCTTTAAAAATCCATGCCGATGGATCAGTACCATCAAAATGAGGAAAATCCAACCTCATTCCCCGCGGCAAGACTAATCTTTCCCCCTCAGTATCCCTTCCCCCATTGCCATGTTCATCATGATTAGGAACAACTGGTCTATTCTCTATAACATTTGTGAGAAGGAGAGAAATTCGATCTAACCTTTCAGCCATACTATGGAGTGCACTATTGTGGTCATCCAATTGCCTTTGAACAGCTTCTTGATGCTTACCATCACCCTGGGACTTGAGAGCCCCCCTCGTACCTTCCTCCATCAGAGTAATCTCCAAAATTAATCGACAACGTAATCTCCCAAAGAATCAATAGGATCGCCAATCTGATACCAATTGTAAGGTATCTACTAGATACCACTACACAAGTTATGGAATTACACACACACACAAACACGAAATAGAAACCAAGAACCTACGTAATTGATTCTTTAACAAGGTTTTCGAGGAACCCTGAACCTCCTTACAAGAATTGAGTTTCTACAAGATATTTTCCAGAGCAGCTATTGTTGAGTTACTCTGTTATTTATAGACTAAGAAGATGAAACAAATGACACCGTATCGAAATAGATCCCTGTTGCGTACAATCTGTTATTTCTGTTATAAGTACGTTTGATGCGCACCGTTTTACTAATGCTTCCCTTCACTTGCTGTCCACCGTCTCATTAAAAACCTCAACGCACCGTTTTGACGTTTAATTCCCACGAACATACTTCTCAACTAACACTTAGTTTCTGTTTCCTTATTCTGCTGCACCTCTACTTCTTGATCCTTACATAATTCATTTGTGGTTAGAATATTTCCCTTTAGAGATTTAGGAAAAGACAAGACTTACTCTTGGATGTATGTCTCTCTAGAGATCAATGAGGGGTATACAGTCTTGGGTTTGTAAGATTCACCTATACATTTTGAAAAACAAAAAATCTCCATAACTTCTTACTATTCACACAACCTCCACACATCATATTTTTTTTTTTATCAAATATTTATTATATGAATAGTGAATAGAAAATTTGAAATAGTTTAAAAAGAATAAACTCAAAAAATTTTTTTTTTTTTTAAATTTAAATTTTCAAAAAAATGTAGAATATAGTGTGGTGGAGATTGTGTAACAAAACTTTTAAGGAAAAGGATAACAGAAAAGATAAATTTAATGTTAAATTACATCATTCATTAGGATAATTAATTATTAATTACAACAGTTTTTCATTACCAACGTCCCATCCATCGCTGGCCCCTAATTAGAAGTTAAGATGGATGAAAAATGAACTTTACACCTAGTAATTAGAGGTATCCGAGTGTAATTAATTAGCGACTTGACTTTAAAAATGAGTAATGGGTGGTCAAATCTTGTTTGTTCAACTTTTATTGGAAAGCAGGTCGAAATTGAACACTACAACACATTTGGTTTTTAGTGACAGTTAGGAATTTGTGACAGTTTCTAAACTGTTACTAAAAAGTATTTTCTGTGACAGTTTTTGAAAACCGTCACTAAAGACGAATGAGATTTTTTTACGTTCCAACGAATGAGAAAATTACGTTCGAACATCACAAATACGTTTGGACGTGTGGCTACGTACGTGCGAATGTGAAACTTTTTGGCGCAAACGTTCGAACCTTAGTAATTAACGTCCGAACGTTACTTATAAATTTAAATTAAATATGTTCTAATTTTAAATTTATGTGGTTTTTATATTGTATAATTTGGATACAAGTCTAAAAAATTGACTTGTATACATTTATATATACACAATTTGCAAAATATAATTATATATTTATATATATTTTAAATATTTATGTTTATATATATATAAAAACTTATGTTTATATATATAAATATGTATATATTTATATATACATATTTAAATATATATATTTATGTTTATGTATATTTGAAGTGTAGTAATTTAGTATTGAAATTGAAAAATATAACATTAAAGAAGATTGAGAATTGTAATTAAAAAATCATAGATATATTAAATAATATTGGTCCTTACAAATATTAAAAACAAAATACATAAAATATGATAACTGAATATAAACAACACTCATATAATATCGCTGTCCGGGAAAGTCATAGAGGCCCATACCTCCTCAGTCAAGGTATCGACCTTGTCGTTGAGGATATGTACACGGTGTGACATCTCGGCGACAGACACCTCTAGAGGCGCGAGCCGTTCATCGATCGAATGATCGATATGCGCAGTCAGCTGCGAGATCACTGCATCAACCCAAGCAGGCCACACATCTCCCGTAGATGTACTGGTCGGCTGCTGACCACTACTCCCCAAACTAGGCTGGGGCTGCGTCGGAGAAACTAGATCCGCTACATGGGGTGGCCGACGTCCCCTCGCCTGTCCAATGCTACGTTGTTGAGTGGTCATGTCAAGGGGGCTCATCTGATCTTTGGCCAACTCTAAAGGCTGGGTTGGCACTCCCCGAGCAAGTAGTAGCCGGCTAAGCAGGACACCGCATGGGAGGTTGTCCGTGGAGACGATGCTCGCTTCGTAACGGATCCTGTCAAAGATGAGGAGGGGCAAATCTCCACGTGCCACCCGTATAAAAAACTGTGCCCGAGTCTGGCTAAATGTGATCTTATGTGCCACAGGATCCACGTTTGTTGCAATTATAAGATACAACATGCAGAAGAACGGAAGCAAATGATTTTGGTGGAAGGAGTTCGGCCTCTCGAGCTGCATGTGGTCTCTCCCGGTGAGGATGTAGAAATCCTCGTCTTGGTCGTCATCCGTAGCTGAAGGCTCAGCACCCTCGGCCTCTGACTGGTCTGCATCTCTGGTTGATGATGCATCAAGTGGGCCAGTAGATGATGTAGAAGTGCCTACATCTGCCTCAGTCAATGTCTAAACTCCTCGACGAATCCCGAGCTGGTCGGCGATGACATTAGCTGAAAACTCAAATGTCACAACGCGTACAGTCACGGTGTGAGAGGATGCATGCTGAGGCATGGAGCACATCTCCATGTATAACTCCTGAACCATAGAGGGATACGCCTTACCCCTCAATGTGCAGATATTTCCCCAGCCTCTACTGAGGAAGACATCTCTCAGGTTGGTCTGCTCCCAGGTGAGCTCGTCGAACTCTTTGATCAGGGCCTCTCGCTCGACCATAACAGTACGAGACCAGATCCGAGCAGTGTCTTGAGTGGCTCCTTTCCTCCATCGTTTCCTTGAATGCAAATGATGAGCCATCTCTTCAAAATAGAAAATGAAACAAAATTATGAATACTATTGATGCATAGTTGTCTTAATATTAAACTGATTTGCATTAACGTTCAGATGTAGAAAATATACATCCGAACGTTACAATGAAACAATCGGACCTATATTAGTAACGTTCGAACGTAAAGAGATAACGTTCAGATGTTTAACTAAACGTCCGAACATAGAACGTATCATAAATTTAAATGCTATACATTCGAACGTTATAAATATACGTTCGGACGCTAAATTGTTAAAAATATTTTAAAAAATTAAAAAACTTACGTCCGAACGCTCATTTACACTATCGACCGTAAATGTAGTAACGTCCGGACATATAAAATATACGTCCGGATGTGGAAGGCCAACCGTTAGGAAATTGAAACGACATACGTTCGAACGTATTGGTGTAACGTTCGAACATTACGAGTCGGAATGGCTAAGTCAACTTAGCCATTCTCGAAAGCTCGAAATCCTATTTCTACTGGGCTAAATGCCGAAATGTCACTGTAGAAATGAAGTATACACTTCAAGGAACATTTCTACGGTGACCTTTTAGCTAATGGTAACCCGTGGTGGCCGGAAAATCGAGTTGAAAATCCGGCCACCACGGTTTTGGTTTTAATATAAATCGATCCAAATCAATCAATAAAATATCTACTTTTAGATAAAATAGAGATGCGTACCAGTTAGTGACGGTTGTGGCGGAGTTTCACGGCAGCAGTGACGGAGGAGTGCGGCGTCGAAACGAAGGAAAACGGAAAAATGAGTTTCAGGCGTTCGATTTTCGATATATATACAGTTAACGTTCGAACGTTATATTTCATAATGTTCGGACGTTTCAAATACGTTGGAACGTTAATAAATATTATATAACATTAATATGTAGTAGTAATTATTTATATGTTTTAAATATAGTATATATATAGTAACTATAATATATTAATAACATTAATATATAATAGTAACTATTTATATGTTTTAAATATAGTATATATATAATAACTATAATATATTAATAACATTAATATATAATAGTAACTATTTATATGTTTTAAATATAGACTATATTAATAACTATAATATATTAATAACATTAATGTATAATAGTAATTATTTATATGTGTTAAATATAGTATGTATATAGTAACTATAATATATTAATAACATTAATATATAATAGTAACTATTTATATGTTTTAAATATAGTATATATATAATAACTATAATATATTAATAACATTAATGTATAATAGTAACTATTTATATGTTTTTAATATAGTTTATATATAGTAACTATAATATATTATGTAATAGTAACTATAATATGTTTTAAATATAGTATATATATAGTAACTATATTATATTATATAACATTAAAAAAAACAAAAAATTAACTTAATTTTCTGAATTTTTATCGTTCTAACGTTAGTTATTTACGTTCGAACGTTATAAATTTTTGGGGGGAAATTTCCCGCTCAATTGTATCATTCGGACGTTACTTTATGTACGTTCGAACGTAAATATTGAAAATTTAACCGGTCGGAAGTAACGTTCGAACGTGTAAATGAAACGTTCGAACGTTAATTGAAATCAAATGTTTTTACATGAAATCACTCACGGGCGGGAAACAGAAATCATTTCTGCTTCCCCCGCGCGCGAAATAGAGAGGAGAGAGTGTTAGAGTGAAGGGGTTAGAGTGAGAGTACTGAGAGTGAGAGGCCAATTACAACAAGAGTGAGAGAGAGTTGTGTGAGAGAGGGCTAGAGTGAAAGAGGGTGAAGATTTTAGAAGTGTTTTGGTAAGGAAAAATGTTAATTTCTTCCATTATTTATAATTTAGATTATTTCTCTTGTTATTTTTGTTTTTATAAATATGTATATGTCTCTAACATTTTTCCTTTATTTTTTATTTGAAGGATTGGTTATTTTGGTAACTTCAAGCTTATATTTTCGAAGAGAATATTAAAAAGTGCTAGGTATATTTCTAAATTTTAGTTATTATGTTTATGAATTTTGTTGTAAGAATATTGTGAAATTGTGGTAATATTGTGGTAATATTATGTTATAGATTAATTAGAAATATTATTGTTTATGAATTTTTGTGGTGAGAATATTGTGAAATTTTGGTAATATTGTGTTAATGAACATGTTATAGATTAATTAGAAATATTATTGTTTATGAATTTTTGTGGTGAGAATATTGTGAAATTGTGGTAACATTGTGGTAATATTATGTTATAGATTAATTAGAAATATTATTGTTTATGAATTTTTGGGAATATATTGTGAGTTTATAGTGTTTGTTGATGAATTAATATGTATAATATATTGTTGTGAGAATATTGTGAGGTTTAGATACTTAGAGGGATATGGATATATGTGAGATGCATGTGATTATTATATGTTTATTAAGTATAATTATAATGGACTTTTGTGAGTTTATTGTGTTTATTGATGAATACAAATGTTTATGTATATTGTTGTTGGAATATTGTGAGGTTTAGAAAATTTTATTGTGGAAATAATTGTGTTGTTGAAATGTGAAAATAATTGTGTTTTTGAAATGTGAAAATAATATTGTGAAATATTTATTTATATTGTTGTTGGAATGTTGTGAGGATTTTAAATGTAGTGAATATTGTTATTGATGAATGAATATGTTTAGAAATATTTTATTATGTTGAGATTTTATTTGTTGAACTTGGAGGGATAACACTAAGTATGATAAATAAATATTAGTATTTTCAACTAAATAAATAAATAAGTATCAACTAGTTATAATATTGTGAAAATTACAACTTAGGGGGATAACACTAAGTATAATAAATAAACTCATAAATTTTGTATATAATAAATAAATAAGTCTAGTTAGTTATAATATTGGACTTATAACAATTTAAAGGGATAACACTAAGTATAATAAATAAACTCATAAATTTTGTATATAATAAATAAATAAGTCTAATTAGTTATAATATTGGACTTATAACAATTTAGAGGGATAACACTAAGTATAATAAATAAATACAAGGGAAAATGATAATAAATAAATAACTCGTTAATATTATATAACGAGGGAAAATGATCTCGAAGAAATGTCTGTCAAATTGCTTGACTCTCAAAATCTCTCTGGCCTTGAGAGTTGTAAAGCCAGAAAGTTTGTGATAGTTAAGTAATTAAACTAAAATTTAGACATTTATTCAAGATCATTCTCCCTCGTTGTGTACGTATGTCGGTAGGTGCACCAACATATTCTATAAATCTCTATCTAGTTCAACAATATAAGACTTCCGAATGTTTTTAACAATTCTAACATTTTTAGTATATATAAGATTCATGTGATTTTTGAATGAATATGTGTGACATTGCATAAATAACCTTAGACCCGTTCAGGAATTAGTGTACATTTAGGTGTGCACTAATTCCTGAATTGTCCAGTGTGGACAGTTTGGGATTATATCATCTGTATTGCACATTCTTGTTACTCCTACTGAACACGTGTAGTATGAAGTTTCGGTGTCTTCCTCTATTGTTCTTCGGGTATACTGTTCGTAGGGTCACAATCCCTCTTAATGAACATGTATACTTGGAGAACTATGGGAAGGTGCTACCGAAATTTTTACTGACGTGAACATTAGTAGAGTGATGAAATATGTGCAATATGGATAATATAATCTCGAATGGGATAGGACCAACTACCTTTATAAAAATTAGCAGTGGCAATTGGAGCATTACATGCATATGAATTTTCAATGTACATTAAGTGTTACTAATAGATAGAACTTTTTAGAAATGGAAAAAAGTTGGATGCGTCTAGGCGATAGACTTGGAACGGATTACGCAGCCTATGCGCGTGGAGTAAGAACTTTCATTGATTTTGCTCGAGGCTCTGCTGATAGTCGTGGTTGCATTAAATGTCCATGTCGAGGGTGTAAAAATTTGTGTGCGATAGGATTGGCTGAAGTTGAAAGTCATATATTTGTGAACGGTATGGATCTGGGGTATACCCGATGGGTATTGCATGGTGAGCCGTATGCACAGTCAGCAGATGCATTGTTTGGTCATCCAAATTATTTGGGAGACATGGATGATGATTATGAGCGGGATGAGATAGAGGAGATGTTGGGTGACATTAGAGCTGGGATGTTTATGGATGACGTAGACGACAATGGCTCAAGTGGTCGAGGGAGTGATTCTGAAAACTTTGCAGCAATATGGAAAGATGCAAAATGCGAGCTTTATCCAGGCTGCACAAAACATTCCAAAATGTCGTTTATTGTGCGGTTGCTTCATATTAAGTCATTGTGTGGGATGTCGACGAAAGCAATAAACATGGTATTGGACTTATTTAACGAGGTTCTTCCCGATGGGTCTGCATTACTAAAGAACTTTTATGAAGCGAAACAGTTGAGAAAGGGATTAGGGTTTGAGTACAAGTCAATACATGCATGCAAGAATGATTGTGTTTTGTTCTGGAAAGAGAACGAAAGAAAAGAAGCATGTCCTGTATGCGGAGAGTCGAGATGGAAGGCCAAGAAAAATGTGCCTGTTAAGGTTTTGCGATGTTTTTCCTTGAGACCTAGGTTGCAAAGACTATATATGTGTAAAAAAACAGCTGTTGGTATGAGGTGGCACCAGGAGAAAAGAGTTAAGAATGACGCATACATGAGGCACCCAGCTGACTCACTTGTATGGAAATTTTTCANAAGAATGACGCATACATGAGGCACCCAGCTGACTCACTTGCATGGAAATCTTTCGATGATAAATACCCAGAGTTTGGGATAGAGGCTCGGAACGTGCGTTTGGGACTCACTACCGATGGATTCAACCCTTTTGGGAATATGAGTACAAGTTATAGCACTTGGCCCGTAGTGTTGATTCCATACAATCTTCCGCCATGGAGATGCATGAAGGCACCAAACTTTTTGTTAACGTTACTTATTCCCGGCCCGAGATCACCTGGGAATGACATAACTTTTCAGATACATGCTGCAGTATTGTGGACCATAAATGACTTTCCGGAATATGGAAATCTTTCCGGTTGGATACTAAAGGGAAGTTAGCGTGTCCGACGTGTAATAAAGAAACTGCTAGTGAGTGGTTAACATATTCTCAAAAGTTGTGCTTCATGGGTCATCGACGTTATCTACCACCAAATCATGCATGGAGAAGCCAATGTGCTAAGTTTGATGGGAGAGTAGAGGACAGAATTGCACCAAATGAGTTATCTGGAGAAGAGATAGTGGAACAACTGGAACATATTAGAGCGAACAATTTTGGCAAAGGCCGGGGTAAGATTAAAAGAAAAAGAGGTGAAGCAAAATTGAATTGGACAAAACGTAGTATTTTTTTTTACTTGCCATATTGGTCGTCCTGCATGTTGCGACATAGTTTGGATGTAATGCACATAGAGAAGAATATATGTGATAATATACTGGGTACATTGATGAGCGTTAATAAAAAGACAAAGGACACGATCAAGATAAGAAAAGATCTTGAGAGAATGAGAATTAAACATAATCTACATTTGCGAGTGGACGGCAATAGGGTAATCATGCCGCATATATGTTTTACGATGATAGGGAGGAGAGAATGGATTTCTGCAAATGGTTGCAAGGTGTGAAGTTGCCAAATGGTTATGCCTCAAATATCGGTAGATGCGTGAGTCCTATTGATTGAAAAATTAGTGGATTGAAAAGTCATGACAGTCACGTTCTTTTGCAGAAGTTATTACCGGTGAGAATTCGTGGGAAGCTAACATCTAATGTACGTGTCGCTATTACTGAACTATGTATGTTTTTTAAAGATTTATGTATTCGAGTAGTAAATCGAGATATGTTGCAGAAGATGGAAGAAGATATTGCTATCATACTTTATAAATTTGAGCAGATTTTTCCACCATCATTTTTTGATGTCATGGTCCATTTAGCAATACACTTACCTCGGGAGGCATTATTGGGTGGTCCGGTGCAGTTCCGTTGGATGTATCCAGTTGAAAGATATTTGGGTCATTTAAAGCGCACTGTTGGGAATAAGCTAGAGCTGAGGGTTCAATAACAAAGGCCTATATACACGATGAATGGTTAACGTGTTGCTCTCTATATCTTCGTAGTGTTGAGACACGATTTAATTGTCAAGAGCGAAATGCTGATCTTGAGGCTCCGCCTCTTCGTGAGCTATCAGTGTTTTCCCAGAATGTACGACCCTTGGGTGCACAAACGGGTTACGATTTAATTGATAGAGAGTTGGCTAAAGTTCGTTGGTACGTGTTAAATAATTGCCGAGAGATTGATTGCTATCTCAGGTATGTTGTTGCATGCTTTGAGAAATTATAGTCAAATGTCGGTTAATTATAACTTTTGCGCTAAAAATATTATTTTCTTTTGCACATATATACAGTGATCACATGGATAAACTTAAGATGGAATGCGTAGAGAATATAGATGTAAGACACGAGGAAGAATTTCCCGAATGGTTTGAACAACGTGTATGAACTAAAACTACATTGTGATTATTTGATTTATAATGTTTTAATTCTGGATTACTTTTAATACATATATATTATTGAAATTGATAGATTTTGGAACAATGTGCTCATGATCCCGGATCAGTTTCTTCTGAATTGTATGCATTAGCCCATGGTCTCTTTAATAGAGCACTTCAATACACTGCATGCACGGTTTGAGGTTATAGATTCTATACTCTGGACCGTGAATGTAATAGAAAGACTCAAAACTGTGGTGTGTTGGTCGAGGGAAGTCATGGAACAGACGATATTGACTATTATGGTGTCATATGTGATATTATCGGATTGAAATATCTGGGTGGGTTTGTAACGTATGTCTTTAAGTGTGATTGGTGGGACTTAGGTGGTGGTCGGATGTCGATACATAGGGATAATAACTTTATGAGTGTTAATATGGCATCTAAATGGTACGAAGATGATCCATTCGTATTGGCTTGTCAAGCTACTCAAGTCTATTACTTGATTGATCCAATGAAAAGTTTTGATGAAGATAGCGGAGAGATAACTTGGCGAGTAGTACAGAAATTCGTCCCTCGAAATACTTATGAAGCAGGAACGAGTGCGGATTACGAGAATAGTAGACATGAAGATGACACTCCGATAGTAGAGGCCTACCAAGAAGATGGAGAGGGTATTAACTTGTTTGTTGACCTCTATGCACTCGAGTTGCTCCCTTTGTGTAGAGATGACGTCTCACCCGTCCTTCTTGACCCGCCCGTATTAAATGATCATTCAATTCAAGTTAGTGAAGAAGAAGAAGGAGAAGAGTCAGAAGAAGAAGATGAAGCAGAATCCGGGGAGGAAGTAGATAAGGAGAACGAAGAAGAGGTTGATGACGAAGACGAAGATGCTATTGAGGGAGATTCTGAAACAAGCATGGAAAATACATCCAAAGATGAAGAATAAAAGTATTAAATATTCTATTCATATATGTAACTATAAAATATTTAACTTTTCAATAATTTTTTCTAATTAATTTTTTTTTATCATATTAATCATGCTCAAGGATGCCGCCAAAACGACAACGAAGAAATTTACCCCCTCCACCTAGACCAAGTCCCGAACCTATTGAGAACTCCCCACCCAAGTGTTTCCCTTCTGAAGATCAAGTGCAGATACAAGAGAATGACAATCAGTCGACACCTACCAGTAAGAAAATAACAACATAGTTAATTATATACCAATACTTTTATCTCAATAATTATATAGATAATATTATATTATATCTAATAGTTGATGCATCCGCTCGTCACGGTCGTGGTTATACACGTGACGTTTCTCTTGAGAAATGCCGAAGGCATGGAAAGCTCAAGGTCAACATTTCTGATAATTCCACTGGAGGCGTGGATGATAGTGCAGCAGCGCTTTCCTCATATATTGGTATAGTTGTTCGAGCTTATGCTCTATTTTATGTGCGATCATGGCGAGATGTTTCGCTCGAGATTAAGGAGCACATTCGGAGTCGTGTGCTGGTGAGTTTTCGTTGAGAGTACATTTGTTGTATACTATATTAGTATATTATATTTTTGACATAATTTGCTTATTAGGATGAATTCGAACTCGACTTTGGTTGTAGCGAGGATTTGAGAACTGTGAATGGGTTGATGGCTACAGTATTCCGACATCACAAGGGACGATGTCATGACCACTTCAAGAAGTTTGAGACGGTTGAAGAAGCTAAGCAATCCCCTTTCCAGCAGATGAAATTAGACGATTGGAGAAAGTGTTGTGATCTTTTCGCAACTTCAGATTATCAGGTATTATAGACTAATAATATCTAATGATTATTTACATATATATATTTGGGCTATATATTTTATGTATATATATATCAATTAACATTCTTAATTAATTTTGTAGCATTTAAGTTCTACGAATGCTAATAATAGATCCGCTTTGACTGTCCACCATCGTGCTGGTTCAAGATCATTCCACCGTCTTACTGAGAAAATGGTAATTAATAATATTATAGAATATATTTATTTATTTAACTATTTTTATTTAAGTACTAATATATTTTTTTTTAAAATTGCTAATGTGGCTTTGTTAGAAACGTGATGATCCAGAAAACTTTTCCCTCATTCATGTTTACGCTGCTACTCACACTAATGAGAGTAATGAGTGGATGGATCATGTCGCTACAGATAATTATGTAAGTGTTGTTATTTTTGTTAAATAAATTATGCAACATGTGAAAAATTTATTTTTTATTTCTTTTAATATGTTACTTATTGTGTGTTTTCTTTGGCATGACAGGAAAAAATGATGGAGATACAGTCAGTTTATTCTCCTCTCCGAGTGACATAGACATATTCGCACAAGTGTTCGGGCCCAACTCTAGTATGACAAGAGATTTGGGACGATCTTTCAAGCACTCTGGTTCATCCTACTCATCCTCTTCGACTTCACAAATTAATAATCTTACCAAAGATTTGGAAGCCGCACGACGCGAGAATGAGTATATGAGGTCGAGGCAGCAAGAGTTGGAGTCCCTCTTAGAGCGACAATCTCATTTAGAGACTCGTTTGCAGGACCAACAGAAATATCAGGAAGAAAGAATGCGCAATGAAGTCCAACAACAAGTGCAGCGGGAGATGATGGTGCAAATGGAGCGTGTTATGTCATTGCAACAGAAGCGGGGTGGGCGAGGAAAGAAGAAATGAATTCTCACTTTAATTTGTGTATATAACTTTTACTATCTAATTTTAGAACTTTTTAAGACATTGTTAGTTATAGAATATTTATGGTGTGTAATATGATACAATTAGTATATTTTTTAATTTCTTAATTTTATGAATTTAGTGTATTTCTGATCTGTACGTTCGAATGTAAAAAAAAAACGTTCCAACAAGATTTCACGTTCGAACATATGTTCGAACGTAAATACACGATTTGACGATTAACGTTCGAACACACGTCCGAACGTTATCATCGTTACGTTCGGATTGCGTTCCCAAAACGTTTGAACATAAATTCAAACGTTTAATGCGTTCGAACGTATAAATGTCCGAACTTAAATATTATACATTCGAACTATAATCAATCAACGAATGTCAACTTATGACATTCGAACGTAAATTGCTGGGGTTGGCCTCCGGACGTAAAAATTTACATCCGAACGTTACTTTCTGTGACAGTTTTTGAGCGTCACAAAAAAATATAACGTTCGAACGTCACTCCGAACGGTACAACTCCAACCGTCACTAAAAATACTTTTAGTGACGGTTCAATAGTAAAGTGTCACTAAATGTATTCTATGACGCACATTAGGTGACAGTTGTGGTGACGATTTCAAACCGTCACCAAATGTTTTTAGTGACGTTTCTTTGATTTTTTGTGACGGTTTTCTCTATCACAAAAGGCAAATTATGTGGTAGTGGAACTGATTAACGAGTTATATTTTATGTTCACGAAAAGTAGATTTTATTATTTAAATGGGTTCAGACTTCAGACCTAGCTTGCATGTTTACAAGTTACTTAATTTTAACAAAATACTTTTTTTATATATATATATATTGTATAGTTACTCATGATTTTTTGCAAATATATTTATTATTTTTATAGCTTATATATATACATATATCAATGATTATATTCATGAGTACTATCTAGTTACATGCACAATATATATTAAGAACGTGATTTCTTCTTATTATTTTTAATATTTAATATACTCATAGTAAAATAATAAATACAAAATTATTGAAATTTATATTAGTCAAGTAGTCGAGTTTTATATAAATTATATTTTTTTAATCATTAATCATAATATTTTTTTACAAGCCTTCTTTTAATAAGTACTGAGAAGAAAATAATAAAGGCAGAGCAAGTGTTTGTGAAAAGCCCTCAATGACTCATAAGTCTTATTTATATAGTATATCGAATGAAAACAGAAATTACATTTACATAGAATTTCATTTGCAATTCACAAATAACCTTGGGACCACTTGCAATACCCATTTTGTTAGTGTAGTGTACACCTAGATTCTTCTAGACTATTCTCCTACTGAGCTGGTAGCACAGCTGTCTTAACAGTCCCCTGCGATTCAAGCACCACAAGAAAAATTGTGAGGCTTGATCGTAATTGAATAAAGCGAGCGGAGGATAAATGCTTGGTGAAAATATCTAAAAGTTGGTCTTTACTAGACACAAAGGAAATTTGTAGAGATTTAGCTTCCACACGATCTCTAACAAAATGGCAATCAAGTTCAACATGCTTAGTGCGTGTACGCATAATAGGACTGAAAGTTAAGTAAGTAGCACCTAAATTGTCACACCATGAAGTAGGTTGATCCTTAAGAAATATAGCAAGTTCTTTTAGAAGAGATTGCAGCCAAATAAGTTCACAAGCAGTGTTAGCTACTGCTTTGTATTCGGCTTCAGTAGAAGACTAAGCAATTGTGGGTTGTTTCTTAGAGTCCCAAAAAAGAAGATGAGAACCAAAGTAAATACAAAAACTACCAATAGACTTACGATCATCAGGGCAACCAGCCCAGTCAGGATCAAGGAAAGCAGATACTATTAGTGAAGAAGATGCACTGAAATGGAGACCAAAATGTTGAATAAGATTAAGATAATGAAGAATGCGTTTTACAATTTGCCAACGGGGAAGCGTGGATAATGCATGAACTGGCATATTTTGTTGACAACAAATGAGATATCTGGCCTAGTAAAGGCCAAATATTGAAGGTTGCCCATTACACTACAATAAAGCTGAGGATCCTCAAAAGAGGAACCTTCGAGTGTAGTGAGTTTAATAGTGGAAGACATAGGTGTCGTGACAGGCTTGGATCTGTGCATATTGGTGCGCAATAACATATCAGAGATGTATTTTGATTGCGATATAGACAGACCATTGGCATTCTGACCTCAATACCCAAAAAATAGTGTAAAACACCAAGATCTTTGATAGGAAAATAAGATCCAAGTGCAGCAATGAAGTTAAAAATAAGCAAGTTATTTGAACCAGTAACAATAATATCATCGACATAGACTAAAACATAGATACAATCAGACTTTGTATACAAGATATACAATGATGAGTCAAATTTTGAACCATGAAAGCCAAGAGATTTTATTATATCAGTGAGTTTAGAAAACCATGCCCGAGGGGCTTGTTTCAAACTGTAGATAAATTTCTTCAACTTACAAATGTTGAAAGGAAGATCAAGACTCATGAACTCGGGTGGCTGTTGCATGTAAACATCTTCTTCAAGGTCTCCATGTAAAAACGCGTTCTGGATATCCAATTGATGCAATGACTATTTGGAAGCAGCTACAAGGGAAAGGATAAGACGGATAGTGACAGGCTTGACTACATGACTTAAGGTTTCAATGTAATCAAGCTCGGGTTGTTGATGGAAACCCTTGGCAACACGCATACCTTATTAATCTCTACGTCCCTCTTTCTTCCACGGGGCAGACTGGGTTTCGCCTCAACGTTTAGTTTCCTCTGCTCCCTAGCACTCCTTTTCCACTTCTGACCCTTTCCATTTGTTTTCTGCTTTTGATCCCAATCCACTGGTTCTTAGTGCTTACTTCCATCCTCAACTGGGAAGATAGCCGTTAAAGATATGTCATCTTGGACTTCAGGTTCTTCTTGGCTCGATATTGGCCCTGAATTGGTATTGGGCCCTCTCCCAAGCCCAGTCCCAGGCCCAATATGGTCTTGAGTCTCCCAAACAATTTCCCGCCCATCAGCTTCCTCACCTCCTGCACTGATCTTCGACTGAAAACCTACTTCACAGCAAATCTGTGATTGTGTCTCCCCCATTTCTGTTGCCAATACTATGTCTACTCCCTCTGATTCTGCTGACATTTGACCCCTTCCATCCCCTCCTGCCCATCTTTCTGTGCGAATCTACTGTTTTGAACCTCAGGGAGCGTGCTGTCATGGTGGTCAACTTCCACCCCCCTCTCCGGTGACCCTTATGTTGTGTTCCTTACAGAATTTTCCTTCCCCATCTGTCTTCCATCCCTTCCAACTTCGCCCCCGCCGTCAACGCTATCCCACCCTGCCGACATAGGCCATCTTTTCTTCACTTCTTCTGCATGTAGCCATGGCCCGAACTACCCAACCGAAGCTTCACCATCACCATTGTGCCCACTTAATGACTTACACCCCTGACTCCCATGTAGAATCCAACCACACTTGAAGCAAATCTTAGGGAGCCTCTCATAACGAAACTAGACCCAACGCTTAGTTCCCTGGTGATTTATGAATCATCCTCTGTCTATGGCTTTCCTAAGTACCACCTCCATTTTCACCTGTAGACAGTTCCCCCATCCAACTCCAACCTCCTCAACCTCCACTTCTAGGGCTCGCCTTACTGAACTTCCAATTTGATACCCCAAACTTCAGACATACACCCTAGAGGTAAATCATGAATTTGCATCTAGAAAACTTCCTTATCGAATCTGAAATTCCCTGGACACTTGGTTCCATCATACGTTATCAGTACAAAGAGGGCATTATCAAAGGTCCATGGTCTTCCTTCCATAATTCTCTGCATGTCCGCATGAGTTTCGAACGTGATGATAAAAGTATTTCGATCAACTTCTTTGAAAATGGCCCGCTTACTAATGCGCCAAATCTTCGCCATGGTGTTACTGATGAATATTTTCCCTACTGTTCTTTCCGAGTAGATTTTTCCTATGAGACTTCTCTCCCCCTTTCGGAGGATTTCTTCACGCCCCTTGTTGTTCGTTTCCAGAACCACTTCTTCTTCTTCTGTGAACCTAAATTTTCTCCATTGTTCCTCTAGCCCTTCCAACTTGGTTGTATCCTCATGAGCCATCCCAACTTCAATCTGAGTTGAGAAGTTTCGCACCCTGGAACACCACCTCTAGGACAGAGCGAACTAATCCCAGAGAGGAGATTGAGATGTTTGTAGGATTCTACTTAATGCATGTTTGAGATTGCGATGAAATATAGCTTATAGCTTTAGGGCCTATAGCTTATAACTATTTGGTAAAGCTTATAGCTTATAGTTTTAAGTAATAAGTTCTACTATTAAAATGTTATTTATTGTTTGATAACCATATGTTTAAAACACTTTTAAATATGTTAAGTTTATTTGGAAACAAATTAAAAAAGTGATTTCTAAGGTAGAAATGAGGATTAATTGAATTTTTAAAAATTATGACTATATCCTTAAAAGTTTAAAAGTTGTAATTATCTAAACGTTGTATAAGTATATTTTTCCATTGACAGTATTTTTAAAATTTAAATTACGTTCCGCATAATTCAAAAAAGCACGTTTGAGGAAATGCATCATTTAGCATCAAAATGACACTTTTATACAAACGTGCTTTTTAGTTTATTTGAGGTTAAAAGTACTTTAATATGTAATACCCAAACAACTTAATTTTTTCATTAAAGAGTTTTTAAGATTATTTAAACACTTTTTAAAATGCCTACCGCAACCCCAAACAAGCTTTTAGCTTCTGTTTGGATAGTGAGATAAGATGGGATGGTTTTAGATAAAAGTTAAAAGTTGAATAAAATATTGTTGGAATATTATTTTTTAATATTATTATTGTTTTGAGATTTGAAAAAATTGAATTGAGATTTGAAAAAGTTGAATTATTGATTGTATTTTATATGAAAATTTAAGAAAGTTATAATGATGAAAAGAAATCAAATCAAATGAGTTGAGATGATTTCTCAATAATTAATAATTTTTTTTTGGTCTCCAAAATGATTGATACACGGGCTGCGCTTTTCAGTATTTTTCCAGCTCAGTCCAATTTCTATTAAATGCCTCTCTTTCTCTGTCCCATTAATTGCATTCAATTTGTTTAATTACCCTTAATTCATGTTACAGCACTTAATGTTGTGAGATATTAGTTGTCAGCATTTTCTCCTTTTCCCCTATTTGTTTATTTATTTATTGTCTTCTTCGTTTAATTCTCCCCCATCATTAACTTCGATATTTAATTTTAACCTGCATTCTCAGTTGAGATTTTTTAAATTTTTTTTTTTTTTTTATCGTTGATAATAAAAAGAGTTCAGTGGTTGACACAATATTAAATGCTCATGTGGAGCATACATAAATCTTATATGTGTAAGTTACATATTATGTTTATAGCTTAATTATTATCGGAACAAACTCAAACTTGTTCATGAGTTAATGACCACATTTATTATTAGAGTGAACTCAACAACTATTACTATCCACGTTTTAAGCTTTATTTCTCCCCTCTTAAAATTCAACTATAAATAGCGTCGTTTCTTATCAACCCTAACACATATTGCACTATCCCGGCGTCTATATATCTCTCTCATTTCTAATCGTCCATTGCCAAATCTCTCTCTCTCTCAAATTCTGTACGTAACAATCATTGTGAAATTAGATTGGGGATCTCCAAAATTGCACCGATGTGGACTCTCATGGATGTCATTCATCTGACGATTGCATTATCTTGCCCGCACTTCTTTATGATCCTCTTAATCGTTACGCTTTGTTTGGATCCGTACCATGCTCAAGGTATTTGAAATTTTGATCTTCTACTTAGTCTCGACGCAAATAACATTTGATTATATTAATTATGAGTTTTGTTTTGTTTAAGTTTGCTCGGACTCAGAGTTAGAGTTGGAGACAATTCTAGCAGTACCAAATTTTGGATGAGGCCAAATAGTTAAAAACGTTATATATATAGTTAAATGTTTTACCAGTGAAGTAATGCATCCTATAGGGTTTGAGATTGATGAAGCTTACTCGGAGAACAAAAACCAAATTTCTCATAATAAAACATGCGCGAGGCTGATCAATAGATTGGATGAATAAATAAAGGAGGAAAAGAAAGATTTTAGATACTGATCTATTTGACTCGGATCCTTAATTAATTGCCTATATCCAATGTTATTGTAATTGAAATGGATCGTAAAAGAATATATATTCTATATATATATAGGCTTGAAAATATGCTTAAAAAATCCAATATGTATAACGCTTTATATATGGGTATAATATATATATATATATAAACATTTCATAACACATTAATTATTAGGATTCATTAATATGATCGATATTATACAATTAATAAAATATAAGATATAATTTAATACTAGGGCCGGGGTCCTTTGTAAAGGCTATATATATATATATAATATGGTATACAAACTCTCAAAAGTCATACAAGCAACATGAATTAGGAGAATGGAGATAAACTTTAGCCGGACAATGGATTACAAAAATGTCATATGGAGAACGGATTCTCTTTATAGTTTTCTGGTCATCCATTTATTCGATTAAAGTCATGTGTTCCACTATATATATATAGAGAGAGAGAGAGAGAGAGAGCTGAGTGGCAAATAGATTGGTTTTTCTCTAGTAGAGTTCGAGGTCGATAGACAATATAGTGTTATGAGAGACGTTTCAACAACTCTTATATTTGGATTTATAGGCGATCAATGGTCCGAGTCAAATTTAACAACTAAATTTTTATTTTCCCTCTTTTATTTATCTTTTACTTCGATCTTGTGTTTCTTGAAAAATTTGTTTAACTTAATTTGTGGGTAAGCTCCAGCTATCTCACACTCCATAGGGTTTTTTTTTTTCTTCACTTGCACAACACTTGAATGGAGTCTTTACCTATATATCTAGCGGCCCATTTGATGTTTTAATAGTTAATTTTATGATTTTCTTTCACTTGTGATTAGAATTAATATCATTTTTTTCATATTGCATAATATTTCATGTGATGGTGCCTCTTGCCGTTTTGTTTGGTTGCGTGAAACTCCAATATTAATTGCGAGGTTGGTATGGCATGATGTGAAGCATATTCCAAAGCACTGGGCTTGTTGTGGCTCAGAGACGAGGGATTTTGCAGGAAGTTCTTCATTTTCTGATATTGATTCTGATAGTCTCCCAAGAAACACCCAGACATGCTCGGAAACTCTGAATGAACTAAGGCAGACGGCCAAGGCAGAAGGGAGATTCTGGGATGAGTCCACACGATTCAATTCCTCCAAGTTCTCGTTTGAATGATCCCTTCATTGGGCTTTGGCTGCATAGATGCAATCATGTATAAGGCGCATGTGAAATAGAATTTCTTATAAACATATGCAAACAAAAGATGCTCAAGATTATGACTAAAGTCCGAAGTAGTCCGGAATTAGATTGTTATCATGTGTAAAGTGGTTAAAGATATGTTTGACTTTCGTTGAAGTCCGTTTTTTTTTTTCCTTCTCTTTTCCTATTTTATTTGAAGAGGCTTGGCTGCTGTGAGAAATCCGATTCCCACCTATAGAAAAGAGATCTCAAGGAAGAGTTTCTTGAATTTTACATTAATATAACAAAAGAGATTAAAGATATGGTGATTTATCATTACAATTAAGCTTAAGCCTATACGGTTCGCCACTCGGAAAAAAATCCTAATCGAAAGCTCTCTCTCCCTTTTCTTTCCAAAGAGTTGCCCCAGTAAAAACCCAACCCTAGGCGCCAGGGGAGGGGGGGTTCAGCTCCTCCCTCCCTCCTCCCATCTAGTGTTAGCCAGAGACTGTGTAACCTTTTATTTTCTAGATTTTGTTTGTTTTTTCGTTCAAAGTAGGGCGAAATGCCGATCTGCTATTTTTTGAAGCCCAACAACCACCACGCATCCCTCCACAGGATTCCTAGGCTGTTGATCATTTGGACAGTCAAAGGCTTTCGTCGATTGGAGCGGCACGTGAGTTACATGCATGGGTTATAGCAGTGTGTGAGATCCACGCACCACCACACCAAGAAGCTTTTACTGTCGCCACGTGTGGCATTTTTGGGACTAAGGACCTCGGTTTCTTCATACTCGATTGGCCGCCAAGCTCCTAGCATGACGCGTATCCTTCACACGCCACCACAGTCTCTTTGTTTATGTTTATTGTTATTTCCTTTTGTTTTAGTCAAAATAAAAAAGAAATAGTCTCTTGGACATTTTGTCTATAGAGTGAAAGAGTGAAAGTCCTCTCTTCCTCTGGAGGTAGGGTTTGAAATATCTGCTTTAGGCAGACTGTGGTCTCTCAGATGATTTATCTGTAGAAAGTTATAGAAGTTAAGACCTCACCAGTCACAAAGAAATTTGTGTATTGGTACCCTAACCGTGAGTAGTTAGCTTGTAATCTGAGATTTTTCCTGTATGTATCAGGTCACAGTTGTAACTTCGCTTTCATAAATGAATGAAGTTTATTTCCTATAAAAAAAAGAAAAAGAAAAAAGCTTAAGCCTTTACAATGTAAATGATTTTTTATTTTTCAAATAAAGTATATAGATCAGATCATATAACCATTCTACAATTTGTAAAGTTTTTACTAAAAAGGGACATTCATGGCATAAATACTATTTAGAAGGATTTTATTGTCATAATTTATTCTGTAAAAGCTCAATATTATCATAATAGCAAGTGAAATGGATGAAAACGAAAAACAGAAAGTTTTCGTTATGCAAGATCTCATGATTAGTAATAAGCATTGATGGGCTAATAAGCATTAAGGAGCGTTTAAATGAAACCTTAAGGGCACCCCTTAACAAAAACGTTTTGTAAAAAAACAAAAACACCTTTGTACATGTTTCTCCATCTTTTTGTCATTAATTGCAAATGCTTTATTTAAGGGAAGTTAATGTCGTGGGACACTAATTCTCAGAATTTCTATCTTTTCTACTCTAATTGTTTACTGTCTTCCTTATTTAATTCTCCTCATTAACTCAACTATCCAACACGTCAAATTTTCCTTATTTACTTCAACACATTAACTCCAATATTGAAATCTAAGTTTTATAACAACAAAGTTATGGATGTATTTTTTGATGGAAATAGTTTCATTTTATTAATGAACCGAAGTTACAATTGTTGACTGATCAGTACATGGAAATTCCAAACACTTTAAGCCAATCTACGCAGCAGCTCTGGGGCTTCCCCACACACAAATTGCTTTGTGGCGGACATTGTCTTAACTTCTAAAACTTTCTCAGAACAGAGAAAGCGTTCTGTAAACCAGAACTTGCAAGCCCTCAATCATCCCAAGCGGGATGAGTATAGGACACAGCTATGGACATTAAATCCAATAGCCTATTTCTACTAAACTAAAAACTGAAATAAACTGAAAAAATTACAACTAAACACATTCACAACAAAAAGACCACAAGTATTGGTGAGACTCCGGATGACACGCCCACCGCAAGCCTCGGCATCTCGAGCCCAGACTGAGCGAGTACCCAGCTAAAACACAGACCACAACAATCCGGCCGTGCTATCACCAGTCGTAACTTCGCTCACCACTCTCGAACAGCTCTTGCCCCGGATTACGTTCAATCCAAAAGTTCCGCACCACACTCGGGTCAACAAAGCACCAACAGATTAAAACAAACTAAACAA
The DNA here is from genome assembly GCA_003123785.1 of Pterocarya stenoptera. Taxonomy (NCBI): domain Eukaryota; kingdom Viridiplantae; phylum Streptophyta; class Magnoliopsida; order Fagales; family Juglandaceae; genus Pterocarya; species Pterocarya stenoptera. Next base: position 35,464 of record QEOT01124221.1, on the reverse strand, counting down.
AAACTAAAAGCTGGAAAGAAAATAATACAAACGATAAAAGCCAAAAACAAAATACGGATGAACAGTAACCGAGAGGTAGCAGTGTTTCGTGCAGGTACTGTTCACGCTGGGAGGAAGACCGTCGATCAGACCTTGAAGCCCCGGATTCAGAGGTTCCACCGAAGCCGAGCGTGACGTCGGTGACGGCCTCCTCGGTGGTGCGTGATGGCCACGCGCCGACGTGGTCCGAAGCTTCGTCCCGCGCGTGCGGGCTACGCGCCACCCCGACGAACACCGGATTTGGTTGGCTTGAAGATCGGCGGCTGGGCTTTATGCCGGTGGGGCGCGTGTAGACGGTAGACGGCCGGAACGACTCGAACGGAAATCCTCCCTTATTTGGCTTGAAAAAACAAAAAAATAAAAAAACAAAAAAACCAACTCACAAATTCATATCCCTAAATACACTAGACAGAGGGGAGGGGGAGGAGCCGAAGCTCCCTCCCCCTCACGTTAGATCTGGTCTTCGAAGGCTTCTGAGAAAACAGGGAAGGGTTTTACGAGAGAGAGAGAGAGAGGCTTCCTCTGCTCGCTATCCGTCCTTGCAATGCTTTGAAACCAACTACTTTCTACATTTTCAAGTGGGAGAAAAAGAAAATATGAAGCAGCAAAGTTATGGATGTAATCTTCCTTATTTACTTCTCCACATTAGCTTCAATATTCAAATCTAAGTTTTATAAGAAAACGTTATGGATGTAAGTCCCTATCAATGACTACGATGGCATTCATAGGAAGAAATCCCATAAAGATAGCCGATGGTAGGAGTTCGAACTACCATTCACATCTTAAACAATGGAGCAAATTGAAAAGGTTTTGGAATCTTTGCCTTTAACATGTTTAGAAGAACATATGCCTTTATAAAAACTCAAATCCTAAAAAATAAAAAAAAGGGAAAAGAAAAAGGCATCTATTTTGTGAAATTTCCTCCAAAAGAATGATGAGTTCTTTCAAAATTAAATCATTGTGTCAGGGCATCCAAAAATTCTAGTTTCTTTAGTATTTCTGAATGCGATATGTAGGGACTACGCCAAACTGATGGAAGGAATCCCCTCACATGGGCACAATGCTAACAACAAAGAGGCAGCTAGGCAAGCAACGTGCGGCCAAGGTGGAGGTAAGGTGAGCAACACATTGTAGAGAGTTTGGTAGCTACAACACATTAAGACAGGGTGACGAAGGAAGGTTCAACTGATATTAGGCGAGTAAAGGATGTGCAGATCGTATTAACGGGGAGCAACGGGCGCAAACAAACTTGATGTAGAGTTGGGAGCACTCCTAGATAACACAGAGGGGCTTAGGAGTAGTAGGTGTCATACCCAAGGCCCATGCTCTATTAGATGGCAGAGTAGGATCGCTCTTTAGAAGAAGGAATATAAACCTACATACCATATCTTCTAACCTCATAAGTATGACCTAGTTCCATGTGGGAGACTTTCATAAGGGGAAGGTTTAGTTCCAAGGTGGGCTATGGAGATGTGTGTGCCTTGTCCCATTAGTCATTCGGGTCTCTACCATTCTTCAAGTCAAGAGGACAAATAGATGACCGAGATCGAATGTCTCTCTTTCAAGCAAGACAAAGGTCAAAGGAAACATTAAGTTCTACCAGGACTATAACTAGTAGTTCTACCGTATGGAACGCAATGGATGATAGTCAACATCTCACTTTAGAGATCATAAATGACTCAACTTTTCTTCTTTTCTATCCGAATTTTTCACGGATGCTAAGAGCTCAGAGTCTTCGTCATTATGAGGATTGTCACTCAAGCGCGAGCATTAGTGTTTAGAATACTATCAAGGTAGGTTCATTCTTCCGACCATACTAGAAAAGTAGGATAAATGCTTATTGATTACTTTGAGAAAATGATTTAAGAAGATGTGACTTAAAGTGACATGCTTTCAATGTGCTTTGTACTCATAGGATTGGGTTGGGGACTTTTCGTACCATTCCTCAGTCGCACCTTGCCACAAATTTCATACGGGAAGAGGGATTCCTAGTGATGATTGGGGTGGGGTGTTTCTGGTAGGCTTCAAATAATATCATGGGTGGGGAGAGTCCTTGCGAGGTGATGTTTTGGTGGAGGTATTCCGCGTGTTAACTAGATAGAGAGATTCCTCATATCGAATGGGTGGAGTGATTCCTCATTGTTTTTAAGAATGTGTTCATGTACTAGTCGAGTGGAGAGATTACCCGTGTTGAATGGGTGAAGTCATTCCTGACACTTGGTGATATTTATGACTGTATATGTTTTGTTCAGAAGGTGATTTCTCGCCATGCTTAGGTATACATATGTTTAGGCTCAGAGGGTGATTCTTCGCTATGCTTACAATATGGTTGTTCTTAGTCTTATTTACATGAATTGGTGCATGATTATTCATTATCACTGTCTTCCACTTTTAGTACTATCATGGGTTTTAAACGACTAAGGTTTTGTTGAAATCTCACTCATGTGCTAGTCCCACTTGCAATTTCGTTCTTCAAAGCCGTAATTGATGAAGATGTAGCCCCGAAGATTACCTTGAGGGAGAAAGACCGGTCCAAGCTGAAGCATAACCATGGAGGCCTATCTTCGTTTAGTTTTTTAGTATGTAATTTAAGATGTTCATTCTAGTTGGGTGATGAGTACTTTGTGGGTCATTATATTTTGATATAACCAATGATCTTAAGATGGTGTGTAATTATACTTTGGCTGCAGTGATAGTGATATTTGAATATTATTACATTTAAAGATTATTGTCCGACTAATCGTCTTTAGAATTTTCCCTGTGATTTTCACTATCTAAATGTGCTCGAAGCATAGGCACCCATCCCACATCGGTATGAAAGGGGATGCAAACTGGCTAGCATTCCAGGCACTGCGATTCCTTGCCAGAGAACTATCGAGGGCTGAAGGCACCATACGACCAAATGAACTACTCAAAGAACCAATGACTAAACTAACCAATATATGTTAAGTATAGCATGTTCGTAGAAATATTGAGTTTCGACCTTTTTTGCAGCTTCATTCTGACTAATTTGCAATAACTAGAGTAGAAATTAGCATAATTTGGAGCTAATTTCAGAGTTTGAATTTTTAAAAGTAGGAGTTAGAGTTGGAGGTCAAAGTTTGCTTAGACTTCTTCCTACTAACTCCAGCTCCCACATATATATTATATAACACAATAATAAAATAAAGCTCTTTGATTATTTGATCATTGCAAGTTTTAGCACATATAAACAAATCACGCGCTCTCCCTATGCATTGGAAAAAGTCTTTGAATTTGTTATAAGAAATGAGAAAAAGAGAAAAGGTCCTAGTTTTTGTGTTCCTTAATTTGCTTTATGTGTTCCATGATTTTATAGTTTTTGTTCGCTCATCTTTTCAAGTAGAATTATAACTATTTGTAAAACTTGTTGCATAGGTATGACTATGATTTGATTTATTATTATTATTTTTATCTAATTGATATGCATCTAGAAATTTATATTGTCATATAAAAAATGCAACAATACTTTAACGAGACATACGAGACTTGCAAGTAGACTCCTACCTAGTATATAATATAAATGTGTATATTGATAGGTCAAGCCTCAACAACTAATATATAAGGTCTGGGATGACGTTTGGATACCTGGACATTCAGCTTTAAAGGATGAGTTGTTTGTGGAAGTAACGGTTGATGAGCATTTAACAGTGGCTTTTGTTATTGATCCTGACTCAGGTTGGTGGAGAGCCTTTTCAATCCAAGGGTAGCATCAAATATTTTAAAGATTAATTTTAGCCCAGGAATATATACATATTAGTTGAGTTGGAGGCATGAGAAAAATGGTTTATATTCTGTGAGAAGTGCCTGTCAATTCTTTAGGTCCCTTTCAGCACAAGGGGTTACAAGGTTTTCTAGGACTCAAGATGATCATAAGCTGTGGAAGGATGTGTGGAAAATGTGTGTGCCTAATAAGATAAAAAAATTTACTTGGAGGGTTTGCTATGAGGGTCTTCCATCAAAGCATAACTTACATAATAAGAAGGTTGACATTTGTCTCTCTTACGATTTCTATAATGCTATTGTAGAAGATGTGGCACATGCACTCTTTCACTATCCTACTATTAAAGATTCATGGTTGCTCAACTTGCATTTGTTTAGACAAGTGCATGAGGATATGTCAGTTGCTGGTATTGTCTAGCTAGTGATGAGCAAAGGAGTTGCTTGGGCTTTCTGGTTCAAATGAAATAAGTTGTCTTTTAAGCAGACCAGACTGGAACCTACACAGGTGGTGAACTATGCCCTAAACATTATGTGTAGAAAGCCTCCAGGTCAGTGACTATAGCTAAACTGGTAACAGATTGTTCATGGCATGCCCCTCCAGCTGGTTATTGCAAATTGAATGTTGATGGGGCAATGTTCTATGATTTACGTAAAGCTGGTATTGGAGCTGTGGTCAGACATAAACATGGTAATGTGCTATTGGATGTGAGCAAAGCTGAATCTGAAGTTGCAGACTCTGAAGCCATAGAGTTGCTTGCAATGTTTCAAGGCCTTCAATTTTGCGTTCAAATGGGTTTCCAAAGCTAATTCTTAAGAGTGACAACTTGTTGATGGTGGAAGCTATTCAAGCAGATGGAGATTCTATGTCAGTGCTTGGAAATCTGGTTAATGAGGTAAAAAAAAATCTAATGAAATGCTTTAAGGTCTCCAAAGTCCAGTATGTATTGAGGTTGGGGAACGAAGTGGCTCACCAGTTAGCACGTAATGCTTGGCATGTGTTTGATTTGAAGCTTTGGATGGGGTCTATCCCTCATTGTATTTCTCATTCTGTTGGTGTCTATACAATTCATTTGTCATTTGGTATTATGAATGCAAATTTACTTATTATAAAATAATAATAATAATAATACACGTGCTTTAGGCTTTGTTTTTTTTTTTTTCACTTTAACTTAAAAAAATGAACTATAAATGGCATCGGTTACTATAAACCCTTGTACTTATCTCAATATCTCAAACATCTTATCTCTCATTTCTCATGTTGCGGCCACTGCCAAATCGACCTCTCTCCCTCTCTCTCTCTCTCTCTATATATATATATATCAAATCAACAAGGGTGATCTTCGCAACTGCATGAGCTTGCTGGCTTGTGCTCTCACTCACCTTTTTCATCCTGATGCATTGCCCTTCTCACACTCCTTTGTTGGCTTTTTGTTCATCATCATTACACATTGCTTGGATCCCATGATATACTCAAGGTCTCCTATCTTCATCTTATCCATTGTGTAAATTAAATTCTTTTAACACTAATTATGATTTTATTCATTTGCTTCTTTTCTTTTTTAGTTGAAAATATTATCTTAATAATCATTTCTAGATTAGATTTACCAAATTTACACCACTCTATTTTCTTTAAAACCAGGGTTTGTAGTGAGCTCCCCATGTAAGAACGCATTGTTCACATCCATCTGTCTCAAAATCAATCCCTACATGACAATAATTGTTAGAACTGACCGAATGGTTGTTGGTTTAACCATTGGACTAAATGTTTCCTTGTAATCAAGCCTGGAACGTTGATTGAACCCGTTCACTACAGGCCAAGCTTTGGATAGATCAATGGATCCATTGGCTTTTCTCTTGACCCTGAACACCCATTTACAACCCACTGGATTATATTTTTTGGAAGGGGAAACCAAATCCCAAGTTCTATGCCTTATAAAGGGAGTAAGCTCATTAGACATTACATTGCGCCAGTGAGAATTACAAAGAGTTTGACTCACTCAAGTTTGTTCTATAGTCGGTGGGAGGGGATGTTTAGTGACTAAGTAGAGCTATTTTGCTTTGTATATCTGGTTCATGGAACATGTGGTCATTGGGGGGACTCGATGGTTTTGGGCAAGAGTGGTTTCTGCTAGACCAAGGTTGGGAGAAGTCACTACGGTTTGATGTGGCGGAATTAGGGTTAGGGAGACACTAGGCAACACTCTTTTAGGTGAAGTAGGAGCTGGCGGGCCAGTAGTCAAATGGGGGATGTCTAGGTTGAAATTAGAAAGTAGAGAATTGTGAGAGGAAGAAGCACAAGAGTTACAGATATGGCAGTAGTGGATACACCATCCAAGGACACTGGTGTTGGTGAAGGCAGAACCGGTAGAGGTTATGCTGGTGGAGACGGTGCAACCGCGAACGATGGAGGGCATGCTTGCAGTGAAGAAGAAGAAGATATGGGACTTTAGCTCTCGTTGAAGACAAGGTGTCTAGAAAGATAAAGTCTTTAGGTTTTGATGTCCAAACATTTATAGGCATTTTGGGTTTGGGAATAAACAGAGGGTGGATTTTGGCTGCAATTTGTTGGCATTGTAGGGCAAGTAAGCGGGTAACAGAGGCATCCAAATTCTTTTAATTTGAGATAGTTTGGATGTTGACCAAAGAGAGCCTTATAAGGTGATTTATTTTGTACTAATGGAGTGGTTTGACAATTTATGAGGTAGGTGGCAATGTGAAATGCATGAGGCCAATAGGCTAGTGGTAAGGAGGTATCATGAAGAAAAGTGAGACCAGTTTCCACTAGGTGATGGTGGCGACGTTCAAAGACCCCTTTTTGTTGAGGTGTGTCAGGGGCGGTGGTGTGGTGACTTATGCCATGGATGGAAAGATATGGTTTGAGGCTAAGAAATTCACCACTATTATCAGAATATAGGCTTTGGATCTTGTTTTGGAACTTTGTTTCAACAAGGTGTTTGAATTGTGGAAATATACTATGGACACCAAATTTGGCGGCCATAGGATAGAACCAGATATATTTTGTATAGTGATCAACCAAAATAAGATAGTAACAAGAGCCAACAAGTCCAACACAACGAGTGGGTCCCCAAACATTAGTATAAATAAGATTAAAGGGAGCATGACTTTGAAGACTAGTGGTATGGAAGGGTTATTGATGTGCTTATTGATAGAACAAGAAGTACATAAATGAGGCAATTTATCTTTTTTAATTGGAAGACAAAAAGAGTTAACAAGTTGTTGGGCTATTTTGAGGGATGGATGTCCAAGACGCTTGTGCCACCTATCAATCGAGGTTCGTTCATGCACATAAGTAATCAGTTTTGGACAAGGAGCCACCAGTGGATCTAGGAATGTGTAGATACCGTTTTCACATGCGCCTCTTAGTAGGGTCGCCTTCATGATCTGATCCTTCACAAGAAAATAAGAAGGGTAAAACTCAATGTATACATGATTTTGAGAGGTGAAATGTTGTATGAAAATTAAAATTCTTGCGGATATTCGGAACATAAAGTGTATCACGTAATAAAAAAGTTTGTTTGGGTGAGCGTAAAACCAAAGAAACCAATGTGTGAAGCAGGCAAACTTGAACCATCACCAATAACGACTTCATTGGTGCCATCATATTCTGAGTGAATAGATAGATTGGCGAGACCACTAGTTATGTTATGGGAAGCATCGGAATTGATCAGCCATTTTTTATCCTTTGCCCTGGAAGCACAGACACAGTTTACACTGGCTTCAGTAGGGTACAGATAGGGGCACAATTTGGCAGTGTGTCCCAATTGATCATAAAATTGACATTTGGTCTGATAATGATGTTGGTTTGAATTGGGCTTGCCAAAGGAACTGTTGGGGCATCGGGCATCATGATTTGATCCATTTGATGCACAGGCTAGGCCTTAAGAGCATTGAGACCCATTTGGCTTATAGGAGCCCCGCATTGGAGACCCACCAGAGTGGCCACTCGAACTAGATTTTTCGAGTGGTGTAGTTCGTAGAGGCAACAAACTGTTGGGTGGCAGCTTCAAGCCATCGCAGATAGCTTTCATGACTCAAAAGGAGGTCGTGAAGCTCTTCAAATGCCAGGGACGTCTCCCATGCACGAATTGGCACATCAATCTCATGAAAGTCAAGGCCCAAACCATTTAAGTTGTAAAGGGTCAAGTCGTCATCGAAGATGGAGTGGTCAATAAGTGCAATTTCATCGGCCAGGGCCTTCACGGCATGCAGGTAGTCTTGAATTGAAAGGTTCCCATGCTGGATCATGGTGAGTTCTTTCTTAAGTTTCATAGCTCTAGTTCTGGATTTGTTGCCATACATAATATTTAGTTTTTCCCATGTTTCATGGAAGGTTTTGGCATTGGTGATGAGCAGAGTGCTGGTGGTGAAGGTGCAGGCTAAAATGGCACTAAGTATGAGTTTATCTTGCCGAACCCAATGGGTTTTGTTCAAGGCAAAGGAAGAAGTGCCAGTGAGGGAGGGACATAAAGAAACTCCATTTACATAGTCCAATAGATCGTTACCAATCAAAAGAGCTTTGAATTGGGCGCACCATTGTGGGAAGGTGGAGGGTGTCAATTTTTCATTGATTTAGGCATTGATGTTGAGAGCAATGAGAGGGGTCTCAGTGGGGGAAGGAGGTCGGGTATTGAGATTGAGGGAGGGTGTTTGCTCTGTAGAGGGAGACATCTCAGAAATGGGAATCGTTGGCTCGTTAGAGGTTGGCTCTCTCTAATACCATAAAAGAATTTGAACACTATTTTTGTTTGAATGAAATTTTTCCACACCAAATTCATTGATGATCTGTACAGTTTATATACAATCTCTACAAATCTATTTAAAGCAAATACACTAGTGTTGTGGCTATAGTCTTTCTATAGTTACAAATCTTTCTATAATTACATATGCAGATATCGTTGGATTGTGGCAGCCATGATTGTAGCCTAAAAATCATCTCATTTGACTTGTGCTAATTGATTTGTGAAATCTTCCTTAATACTCGAGAATTTTTAGAATCTCCATTCATGTGGGCTTCAGCTACATAGAAACAATGTAAAGGATGTATATAAAAGAGAATTTACACAACAATATTTTGAATGGAATCTCATTTTATACAGAATAAAATAGAATGTTCTCGATCGACTCCTTGTAAACATATGCGAACAAAAGATGTTGAAGATCACCAAAGTTTGAAATAGTCCTGAAGATTGATATGTGCATATTGCTTAAAGATACGTTTTGACTTTCGTTTCTTTTCTTATTGCATTTTAATAGACTTGGCTTATTGTAAGAAATCCGAGTCTCACCTATTGAACAAAGGAAAGAATTTGAAAACAATGGACATAAGTTTTAAAAATGGCTAACTGCGATCGAGTTGGCTAAACAAGGGACTAACAAGAGAGCTCAAAGAAGAATTTCACGAATTTCACAACATATATAAGAAAATAGATTAAAGATATGTTGACTTATCAATAGTAGCCTTTACAATGTAAATGCTTTTTATACTTTGCACAGATAAAAAGGTTGGCAAATGGTGCCAACTGCATGTTCATGCACTATAGATGTACTAAAACCAGACATTTATGCCACAAATAATATATATAAATAGAAGGATATTTGTTGTCATACTTTTTCTTGTACAAGCTCCATATTATCATTATAATAATAGTCGAAATGGATGAAAATGAATAAAGAAAGTCTTGCTTTATTTGCTCAATCTGATTACTAATAATTAGCATGGATGGGGTAATAAGCATTAGAAAAATTCTTGGTATCTGTCACTGTTTGGCATCAGCCAAGACACACCTTATATGGCAATGCACACTTTTGTCAAACACGTTCACCGTTAAAAGCAAAAGAAACGTGGGGTGCTTCCTTCATTCGAGTGGTTGAGACTCTTCTTCCAACTATAATACATAATCTCCACCGCATGTTTGCCTACTTGTTCATGGCTCCCGACCATAGTTCATGGCCGGCACGAGCGCCTCCTCCTTCACTCCACACGTAATCTAATCCACTGTCTTCGAACTATCCAAAATTAACCGCATTGAAGCTCTGTTTTTGGTCAGGATCTCTCAAAGGCCAGTGGATCCCCAACCTACGATGAGGCCCTTGCCGAGGGTCCCTCTTGCATATTCGTTGGCCCTATCGAGACCGTTAGCCAATAAACCCTTGAAACTCTTTATTGTCAAGTACGTTACGGTGGTTCTCTTGATTTCTTAGTAACTTAATTTTTTTTATTACTAACTCCGGTTGTCTTTGGTTGCCGAGAAAATGTTAAGGAAATGAATTTCAATCTTTTGATATAATGAGAGATTTATTTGTGGAGGGTCATGGCTTTTTGGTTTTCTGTGCTTGGTGGAAGTGTCGTGCTCTGTTTTTGTGGTGCAAGAATAGAGGTTGCATTGGTGTCTTGTGGGGCTGTTGGGCTTCATGTTGTGCAATACAACCATAATGGGCAGTGCAAGGGGTGGATTGGCAAGGGAGGAAATCATTTGTGGAGAGGGGTGTCGTGCTGCTGTGAGAGGTGCTTTTGTTTCAATAGTGGGTTGCTAGTGATTGGCCGATTGAAACTTTCTTCTCGGTTTGGATGTGGAGGATTGTAACATTCCATATTTTAGTATATTTTTATTAAAGGATTATTTTAATGAATTTAAAAATTGTTCTCTTGTTTTAAAATTAAGGGAGTTTTATTATATTATTTTATAATATTTTAAGTTGTGAAAATTTTTTTTTTTGTGCTTTCCTAATATTATTTACTGCTTTGCATTTAAAATGATCTTTAATTTAAATTAGTTTGTTTTTTTATTTTAAAATTAATATTGTTTTAATTAAGCATTTCAATGCGTTTGAATTATTTTATTTAGTTTACTGTTTTGAAATCTTTTTCGTTGGATCATTTCTGTGACCCAAGTTATGAGGATTGAACCTCATTTCTTTCCCTTACTTTTCTTTTTTTCTTCCTTTTTCTTTTCTCCTTCTTTTTCTTTTTCTCCTTATTTCCTCTCGGTCTCTCTCCCGCGCGCGACCCAGCCCTCCCTCTCTCCTTCGTCCGTTTCGTTCATCACCAGCTAGCACCGCCGTGCGCCGCCACCGCCCAGCCCAACCTCTTCCCCTCTGGCCGGCGACACCACCCCACCTTTTCTAGCCCCTCCCTCGCCGGCTTGTCCCCACACGCAACTCTAAAGCTGTAGCGTTCCTTGCGTCGCTGCACCGCCGTCGTGCCACCTCTGGCCACTATTTCTTCACCACATCTTCCTCAACCTCCCAGCTACCTAATGGACCTAACCCCAGCTCCGATCCTTCACCGGTGAAGCTGCATTAACCACATCTCCGTTTTGTGCATTTTGGCCTTAAACCGCCACTTTCACCGCCACCCTCGGCCAAAGGCCACCACCATTAGCTTCACCGACCTCTCTAGGCCCTGCCCTATCGATTTCAAGTCTTGGTTTAACCTCTTTCAAAAGTGGATTTTTGAGACCCCCGGCTAGTGTATTTTTACACTGTTCGGTTGCTGTTTTGTGACTTCTAAGGCATCCGTGATCCTCTATTATATTATAGCACTGTAAGTATATTTCGGAACATCTTTTGAGATTTAAATATATTTTTGCACTAACTCATTTTACTATGTTCTGGTTGGTTATTCCTGACTGAGTCTGAGGAGTTATAGGGGTCAGATGGATTGGAGGTTGGAGTTGCTGTGTGTTTGGCTATTGTGATTTGGTTGGTTGTTAGATATTGATGTTGGTTTGGTACATTGCATGTGCATGCATGATCATGTTTGTAAATGAAAACTGGATATTCGAGTAATTGTATTCATGTTCATGTGTGGAATGGATTTTTGGGTGCTTGTGTACCACGACCCCAAGCCGAGATGGGGCATTATCTCGATAGAAGTCCTCTGGTCACTCGGGAGTGGAATATACTGAGTGACGTCCCCTGGGTTGTCGCCGGGCAACAACGGGATTGGATGAGTTACTTGCCGACTCCGTGGCCCTTTTGCTAGCGGGGGCTAAAGGATGTTTGGTCACGAACGTACTAGGTGCGGAACTAGGCATCACTCGTTATGCAGCCAAGACGTGCGGATGGTCCCTAGGGGAAACCATGGTGCATATGGATTAATGAAAAAATGATTATTTTCTGGAAAAATGGCCTATGTGGATAAATGATTTTGTGTGTCATTTTCTGGAAAAAATGATGGTTAATGTTTTGGGCCATTTTCAGAAAAAATGATGGAAATGTTTTGGTGATAATATTTTGGGCCAAATGGGATTTTGGCGTACGTTGGATTTCATGCATATTGCATCATATGCATGCAAGGTTGGTTGCATTAATGTGTTTTTATCTCGAAGTTGGTTGGATTATAACTTACATGCAATACCATTTCCTTGTACCTTAGATTTTGATGTTGATGATGCAGGTGCCAAGCCTAAGGATTTGGTTCCGCCCGAGGAGTGATCTGAGATCACTTGGGTTTATGTTTATTTTCAGCTCTTGTATTATTTTGGGACGTTGGTTTTATTTTAAATGCTTGTATTTGGTTATTTGTATTAAACTAAAATTCTGCTACTAGTTGACTTATTATATTATTCGCTGCTTATTTTATTGTACACTATTGCTTGTACACATACTTGGCACTTGTCGTTGGGATGCGTGACCCGTGTTGTCATCATCTTGACGTCACGATTCATGAGATTTTTTGTACGTGGGAGTCGGGGTTCCACAAGGATCATGTAGGTCTGGCTTCAAATTCAAATGGATTGAAATTTGAAAGAAATGGCTAGGTAGGTTTTCAAACCGTGGATTATGGGGAAGAGGAAGGCCGTGGGTTCCTGGCGAGTTCCACTTTCGCGGGAGGATGTGGGTGGGGAAATTTTGAATGGAATGCACAAACGAATCAACAATAATACAAAACATGCATTTTGAAAAAAAAAATATACACATAAGGTGTGCTACAGATCAACCAGGAATAATGGCTAATTTGTAGAAAAACTCTAAGCATTAAGGGGGATTTAAATGAAACCTTAAGGGCATGCACCCATTAACAAAAGAGAAACGCTGCAGAGCGGTCTGGCTGTTAAGTTGAGAATAGTAGCCCTCTAATCACATGGTGACACGTAGATAAAAACACATTAAACCCTTTAGACCTCACCACACAGAATCACAAGCAATTCTTTTCATAGAATCGGATTTCAACTTTCACATTTCTTTTCATCTTCATACACTTCCAGCCCGCCTCCTGCACTGCGAAGCTTTCAAAATTTGCTTTCCTTCTCTAATTCTGAAAACCTGTCTGAATATATTCTCCCTCCCTCCTTCTTGAATTACTTTTGCCCCCAACTATAGCTTTCCCTTCACCGTTTCTGAGAACTTGGCCCAATCATTGCGATTTCAAATAACACTAGACACCATCCATTATCATCACATCTTAGTTTCCCATATGAAATTAGGCAGAAATTAAAACCTTTCTTTCTTACCATGCTCATGAATCCTGCATGCAAAGCTATTATTTTTCTTCACATGTTTTTTCTTTTGCCCCTTTTCTAAATCCTTATCTGCACTTTCTAGGAAAATTCAATCTCTTTGTTGTATTTGGTTGGAGAGAGAGAGAGAGAGTTGCTTACAGGGTTCGAAAGAGGAAGAGCCATCTAAGGAAGATGGATTATGAAGCAAGCTGCTGGGTTCAGATAAAGCAGAGTGCCTCTGCGGCTTTGTGTGATATGAATTCGCCCATTCTGGAACCTTTTATTTTTATAATTGAAGCTTATTTTACTGTAGCAACTCCATTTGATTGTTGAGAAAAATGGAAAAAATCAAAAGAAACCCAAACCCAGAAAGGGCAGGTTATGAATACGAGTGAGGAATGTGTAATGAATTCAATGATCGAGTATCTGCAGATGTAAAATAAATACAATAAGTTGCCTACGAGTCGTGCTGTGAATGGAGGGCTGCTATTGTTTACTTAACAGCCAGACCGTTTCCCAGCTTTTCTCTTAACAAAACTGTTTTGTAAAACACCTAGTCTGTCCATGTATTTCTCATTAATTGCATTTAATTTGTTCCATTTATATGCTTTACTTAAGGGAAGTTACTCAGAATTTATATATAATGTCTTTTGTTTTTATACTCTAATTGTTTATTTATTTTGTCTTCCTTATTTAATTCTCCTCATTCACTCATGAAATATCCAATTCTTCATTTTCTAATTAACCATCTTCCTTATTTACTTCTCAACATTAACTCGATTAATATTCAAATCTAAGTTTTATAAGAAAAAAGTTATGGATCTTAACTTTTTTATTCAAATAAATTCTTATATTTCTAATCCACACTCACTAAACTAATGTATTCAAGCCTGTCCTAATTTAATCCACACTCCAAATAATTACATAAATTGGGGAGACTTGAATTTTGTATGGTGATTGTAGTACTACTCTTTAAATAAAGAATAATCTTCAACTTACTACTATTTTTTTGTTTACAAAATGATTGATGCACGGCTTCATGCGTACACAAGTAAAAAACACGAAGGATGAACAGTTTACCCTCCGTGTTTTCCCTACCTCGAGTCTTTTTGTTTTCCTATTCAGTATTTTTTTAGCTCAGTCCTATTTGATCTATTAAATGCTTCTCTTTCTCGATCTGTCTCATTAATTGTATTCAATTTGTTTAATTACCCTTATAAATTCATGGTCGAGTTAATGTCTTCACTATATTAGCTGTCAGTATTTATATCTCCTTTTCCCTATTTGTTTATTTATTTGTTGTCTTCTTCGTTTAATTATGCTCCATTAGTTTCGAAATTTTATTTTTTATTTTTAGTTTTTGAAATAATTCCATTCATAAATCAAAGAATACATGATTTTTCAAGAATAACAAATGGGGAAACCTCCAGAGGTTCCTCTTCTATCCAGACTTTATCACAATGTAAAGAATAACCTAGCTTAGCAGCAGCATCAGCTGCTTTGTTCCCACCTCTCGCCACATGCATTATGGACCAGTGTCGATGAACCCTCATAGATCCCTTAATGTCTTCGATGAGTTTACCATTCCAAGAGTAGTCTACTGACTCCTTTATAATGGCATCTATAACAAGCTTTGCATCGCCCTCAAATTGAACGAAACCCAATCCAAGTTCATCACAGAATGTAAGAGCTCTACTGAACACCCAACTCTCTGCTACTGCCACACTTTGAATGCCACTCCTGGAGCCCGCTAAAACTGCTTGAACTTCACCCCGATGATCCCTCACTACCACCCCAAGTCCCATCCTTCCCGTTTCTTTAACAAAAGAGCTATCAACATTAGCTTTGAAATAACCTGCATCGGGTGGAATCCATCTCAGATCTAACTTCCAAACCTTCTTCCAAAACATACCATTCGATGAAGAGAAAGAAGACTGACCCATACTCTGATACTTTAGATGATAATCAACAAAATAGGTAGACTTCACAGAGAACACACCTTTGTTATCTAAGCCCCATATCACTTTGTCTTCCATTCCCCTTAAACTAACTGGAATACTGCTAATGCAATCAACTTCCTCCCTTCTAAAAATAGAATATAACAACTTGGATTTTCAGGTCTTAGACTCATCATTAAGGACATCCACTGTGGCCTCAACATCTAGATTGTTCATAGGGGTTTGAATTTGAAACGTAGAAGGAATAGGGACCCACTTGTCTTTTCAAATTTTGATGCTCTTACCATTACCCACTCTCCATACATGCCCCAACCTTACCAGGTCCATCACAGAGCATAAACTTCTCCATATATGTGAAGGGCAGTACCCAGTTTTTGCCTAAAAAAGGTGCCCAGTGGAGAAGTATTTTTGCTTATAAATCCGGGCAACCAAAGAAGTAGGGTGTTGAATGAATCTCCACACTTGTTTGGCTAATAAGGCTCTGTTAAAACAAATGAGATCCCTAAAACCCAAACCCCCCATACTTTTAACAGCTCCGAGACTAGACCAACTCTTCCGATGAATCCCTTTGCCATCCTTATTATGATTCCACTAAAATTTTGCAATCATCATTTCAATTTCCTTGAGTAAACCTTTAGGGAGCCTGAATACACTTATTGTGTAAGCGGGTATTGCTTGAAGAACACTTTTGATTAGAACTTCTCTGCCAGCAGTAGAAAGGAACCTTGATTTCCAGCTTGAAACTCTCTTCCATACCTTATCCTTGAGACTCTTAAAAGTGTTATATTTTGATTTACCAACAATAGTGGGTAAACCTAAATATTTATTGTAATTATCGCAAACAACCCCTTCAGCATGTTGGAGAATGCTTCCCTTAACTACATCCCTAGTGTTAGAGTCGAAAAGGATGGAAGTCTTTTGTTTGTTTAACATCTGCCCTGAAGCAGCCTCATACCTCTCTAAAATGTGGATTAGATTAAACCATTCCTAATCCTTAGACCTGCAAAAAATCCCACAATCATCAGCGAAAAGGAGATTGTTGATCCTTATGCCACCCTTAGAAGCTGCCACCCCTTTTATCAACCCCCTCGTGTCAGCATGTTGTAACAAACTACTGAGCCTCTTTGCACACAAAAGGAATAGATAAGGAGACAACGGGGTCTCCTTGCCTAAGACCCCTAGAAGGCATGAAAACCTTCCCTGGCTCACCATTTACCACAACCGAATAAGAAACAGTCGTTACACAGGTCATAAGCAACTTAATCCAATGGCTCCCAAAACCCAGACGCCTCAACATTGCTTCCAAAAAATTCCACTCCACTCTGTCATATGCTTTAGACATATCCAATTTAATAGCCATACACCCTTCTCTACTTTTCATTCTAGAGTGCATTGAATGAAGAAGCTCATAAGCAATCATAATATTGTCGGTGATCAATCGTCCAGGAATGAAAGCACTTTGGTTCCATGAGATAATTTTAGACAGAACAGTTTTCAGCCTATTAGCTAATACTTTAGAAATAAGTTTGTACCAAACATTGCATAAACTAATAGGGCGAAAATCATTTACAGTTTTTGGAGAATTGACCTTTGGAACCAGAACTAAAAATGTGTGATTCAAACCTATAGGCATGCTGCCACTGTTCAAAAAATCCAGCACCTCTTTGGTAACATCAGCACCTACCACATTCCAATGATCCTGGAAAAAGCCTGCACTGTAACCATCAGGTCCTGGGGACTTTAAAGGATACATTTGCCTCAAGGCAAACACAACCTCTTCTTTATTAAATGCTCGGTCCAGTTGCTCCCTCATAATAGCCGAAACTCGTTGATCCACCCCAATTAAACAGGCCTGAATTGAGTCTGAATCTGAGTGTGAAGACTGATAAATCTGAGAGAAATGGTCCCAAAACCCCCTAGTTATGGCTTCCTTAGTTTCCAGCACCTGCCCCATACCATCCTCCACTTTTCTAATCGTATTTTTCTTCCTTCTTTGATTGTCACAAGCATGATAAAAGTTAGTATTTCTATCACCTTTTGCCAACCAATGAGCTTTGGCCCGTTGTTTCCATTTCAAGTCTTCTTGATCAAATAACTCCCCTAGCTCCTTTTGGGTATTTTTCATGGCCTGAATATTCTCTGGACATTCCTCCTCTTCCAACTGTTTTATCTCTTTAACTTTCTGTTTTATAGCATCATCTCTAGTCCTATTGAGGTTCCTACTCCAAGTCTTCAAAGCTTTGCTACATATTTCCAATTTCTGCTGCACACAACCAAAAGAAACCCGTGAACCACCAACCCTCTACTGCCATGCACCTTTGATAACCTTTTTGCAGCCCTCCTCAGTAGTCCAGTTAGCTTCATACCTAAAGGGAAAGTGAGTTCTGATATCTAGAACTCTACCATATGAATAAGTTAAAACAATTGGACAATGATCTGAACACATAGCACACAAAGATTCAACTTTAACATCATAGAATCCAGCTCTCCAGATCTCATTTGCCAAAGCTCGGTCCAGCCTCTCTTTTGTAAAACTAGAGTCCTCATGCCAGTTACTCCATGTAAACTTACATCCCTTTCACCCCAAATCATGAAGATCCCCTTCCTAAAGAACCTCCCTGAACATACCAATCTGAGATTCCGTCCAAGATCTACCCCCTGTTTTCTCATTATGGGAGAGTACCTCATTAAAATCACCTATAATACACCACCCCATATTCCGAGGATTAAAAGATTTCAATAGTTGCCACACCTCCCTCCTCTTACTCGAATCAGGATGCCCGTAAAAACAAGTCAATAGCCAACACGGTTTACTGTCATTTGGACGCATAATTAAATTGATGTGTCGCTGGGAAAAATTGACCAACTCCAATGTAATATCCTGCTTCCACATAATCAAAAGTCCCCCACTCCTGCCTACTGCGTCCACCCCCACACAACACTCGTACTTCATTTTCCTTGCTATTCTTTCAGCCCGTACATTATTCAACTCGGTTTCCATAAGGAAAACCACAGAGGGAGTTTGTGCCTTTAGTTGAAAACTAAGGCTTTGAACTGTTCGGGGGTTCCCAAGCCCCCGACAGTGCCAACTGAATATTTTCATTGGGCTCGGCGAGGCTGGACCCCATCCTGCGCCGTATCAACAGAATAGTCATCACTAGGAACAAGCAAAGAAAGCTTACCTCTCTTGTGACTAGACAACCCAATAGGAGCATCTTCATTCAACCCAGCAGGCCGTTTTGAGCCAGACAACACCTCTCTCGCCACTGTCTCTTCACCTCGACCCCTCACCCTACGCTTCCACCGAGAGTTGCTTCTGGAAGCTATCGCCAATTGAAATGTAGGAGAAGCCCCAACAGCCAAACTATCTTTCGCCTTTGGACTTCGGGAACTTTCTAAAGAATCAAGTTTATCATTAGGCTTATTACGGCCCGCAGACACAGACACACCTCGCATACAAAGGCCCAAGTCACTAAGGCCCAAAACCTGTAGCGACATTTCCTGCCCTACTATAGGAGTATCGCAATCATTTAGCACTGCATGGTCAACTTCCTCCGAACTAATCGTGCCCCTTATCCCCATATCCTCCAATCTCGGAGTTGTTACTGATGCATTTGCCTCCTTTACAATATTCATGCCAATACCTTCGGTAACCATACCCGTGGTAGACTCCCCCAAACCTTCGAATTTTCCTTGCCCGGAGCCCTCCCAGCGCCGCCCCAAACCAATGTTGGCCTATGACCCATCACCGTCACATACAGGATCCATACTTTTCATTTCGCCCATCTTGCCCTCAAAGCTTGCATCAAGGTAAGAGAATGAGGACCTACGTTTAAAAGTGTCATCTGCCTGAAGCCAAGGGCCAAATTGAGGAGTATTTGAACTCGCAAGCCCTGATGTTGTAGCGCATCCAGCTTCTCCATGTAATATCCATCCACAAGTAAAACAAAATCGTGGAAGCTTCTCATACTTGAAGGGCAGCCATAGTTTCTTGCCTTGCACCATAATAATTTGACCACGAGAGATCGGCCTCTGCAAACTCATCTCGACTCACACTCTCAAGTACTTTTCCCATCTGATTCCATCCTCATCTGTATCTACCTCAAGAACTCGCCCCACAGACTTTCCAAGACGCTCTCCCCACTCCTTTGTCATGTAGCCCAACGGTAAATTATAAATCTGCACCCAGAAGTATTTAGCATTAAAGATCATCTTACCGGGTTGGAGTCCACCTTCATAAACCCTCATAATAAAGAGATAATTATCAAAAAGCCAAGGTTTCCCCTCAAGGACTCGCTGCCTGTCCGCATGATTAGCAAAAGTGATTACGAAAATGTTCTTTCGCACTTCAAGGAAACTGGCCCTTTTGCTAATTCACCAGATTTTCCCCATAGTATTTGCTACGAATTCCTTACCGACAACATGATTGGCACAAACCTTTCCAACCAAACTCCTTTCTCCTTTCCATAAAATTTCTTCTGCATTACCCGATGGGCAATCGACTACTGTTTCCTCTTCCTCAGTCAAACATAGATTACCACACAGATTTGCAATTTTCTCCATTTTCAACCTACAAACCTCCTCCACTTTTCACCAGAAAAGACTATTTCGCCACCTCTGGAAGCGAGACCAGAGAGGAGACTGTTGTTCCACTACTATTAGAAAAGCCACTTTTGAAAAGAACAAAAGACAAAAAACAAAAAAAACAAAAAAAAAAAAATTGAGACTTTTATTTTAATAATATATGATAATATACAATATAGCTAGAGTGATAAACACAATATTAATTAAATGCTGATCATGTGAGGCACGAGTAAGTTACATATTATGTTTATGGCTCATTTATTATTGGAAGAAACTCAAACTTGTTCATGAGTTAATGACCACATTTATTATTAGAGTAAACTCAACAATTACCATCCACATTTTAACTAGCGTTATTTCCCCGGCCCCTCTTAAGATTCAACTATAAATAGTGTCGTTTCTCATAAACCCTAGTTACACTNGGTATCTGATCTTCCACTTAGTCAGGAGTTTTGTTTTGTATTTATTCATTTCCTTTTTTTATTAAAATTTTTTATTTGAGTTAAATGACTTATGGATTGGATTTTATTTTTGTTTTGTATTTATTCATTTCCTTTTTTTTTTTTTTTGACAAATTTCGATTTCTAAGTCCAACTCCAGTACTTCAACATGATCATAGTTAGAGTCGGATCAAATCTAGCATTACCAAATTTTGGATGCGGCCAAATAGTTAAAAACATTATTTAAATGTTTTGCCGGTGAAGAAATACATCCTATAGGGTTTGACATTGATGAAGCTTACTCGGAGAACAAAAAACAAATTTCTCATAATAAATCACGAGGCTAAATAGATTAGATGAATAAATAAAGGAGGAAAAGAAAGATTTTAGATACTCTATTTGACTCGGATCCTTGCCTATATATCCAATGTTATTGTAACTATGCTTGAAACGTCTATGCTTAAAAAATCCAATACGTATAACGCTTTAATTATTATGGGTAATATATATATATATAAACATTTAATAACGCAATAATTAGGATTAAACTGATGTATTCCACAAATATATATAAATATATATATATATATCCATATAGAGTGGCAAATAGATTGATTTTTCTCTTTATCAATTATAGAGTTCCATGTCGATAGATGATATAGAGTTATGAGAGTTTTAACAACTCTTAGAATTGGATATATTGCGAGATGTGAAGCATCTTCCAAAGCACTGGGCTGCTTGTGGCTCAGAGACAAGGGATTTTGCAGGAGTTCTTGATTTTTGACATTGATTCCGATACTCTCTCAAGAAACACGCAGACATGCATGCTCGAAGACTTTGAATGAACCAAAGGCGAGAATAATAGTACAGTCGACCTAGCCAAGGCAGAAGGGGTTGGAATAGAAATTCTGGGATTAGTCCACATGATTCAATTTCCTAGCTCTAAAGTTGTCGTTTGAATGATCCCTACCTGAACATAATCATATATAATGGTATATGGTACTGTATTCAAAATAAAATTTTCTTTTCTGTACGACTTCGATAATTTTTAGAATCACCATGCATATGGACTTTGGCTGCATTGATGCAATTTATAAGGCGTATATATGTAAAATAGAATATCTTATAAAAATATGCAAAAACAAAAGATACGTTTGACATATTTGAAGTCTGTTTTTTTTTTTTTTTTGGTTTCCCTGCTATTCTTTTCCTATTTTATTTGAAGAGGCTTGGCAGATGTAAGACATCCGAGTCCAACCAATAGAGAACAAGGAAAAGAATTTGAAAAAAATGGACAAAGACGTTTTGACCATGGCTGACTGCATACTGCAGGTTGGCTAAAGAGATCTCAAGGAAGAATTTCTTGAATTTTACAATATAACAAAAGAGATCAAGGATATGGTGATTATCATTACAAGCCTTTACAATGTAAATGATTTTTTTATTTTCAAATAGAGTATATAGAGATCATGTCAACATTCTACAATTAGTAAAGTTTTTACTAAAAAGGGACATTTATGGCATAATTAATACTATTTAGAAGGATTTTTTTGTCATAATTGTTCTTGTAAAAGCTAAATATTATCATAATAGTAAGAGAAATGCGGATGAAAACGAAAAACAGAAAGTTTTCCTATATTTGCAAGTCTCATTAGTAATAAGCATTGATGGGGTAATATTAAGCATTAATGTAAAACACCTTTGTACATGTTTCTCCATCTTTTTGTTATTAATTGCATTTAATTTGTTTCATTATACTTTATTTAAGGGAAGTTAATTCGTGGGACATTAATTTTCAGAATTTCTCTCTGACACAAAGATCCAACTCTAGATTTTCAAATAACCATCTTCCTTATTTACTTCTCTGCATTAACTCCAATATTGAAATCTAAGTTTTATTACCAAAAAGTAATGTATGTAGTCTTCATTTCAATTTGAGACGAAAAAAAAAATTGTCTCCAAATACTTTTTGAGACGGGCCTTTTGAGATGAATTTGAAAAGAAATTTTTTCTTCTCTAATTCTATTTTGGGATGAAATATTTGGGATTTTTGGGATGAGATTCTTCGTCCCAAAAAACTGATTCTCTTGTACTAAGAAGAAATCCCAAATAGATAGCCGATGGTAGGAGATTGAACTATCTATGACATCTAATACAATGGAGCAAATTGAAAAGGTTCTAGAATTTTTTCCTTTAACATGTTCAAAAGTACATATGTATTACTCAAGTCCTAAAACCAAAAAGTAAAAAGAAAAAGGCATCTATTTTGTGAAATTTTCTCCAAAAGAAGGATGAGATCTTGCAAAATTAAATCATTGGGTTAGGGCACCCAAAAATCCTAGTTTCTTAAGTTTTAAAATAATAATTTCAGATGGGGGACTACGTCGAACTGAGGGAAGAAATCACCTCATGTGAGCACAATGCTGGAGACAAGGAGGCAGTCAAGCAAGCAATGTGCAAGCAAGGTGGAGGTAAGGCAAGTAGCATGTTGTAGAGAGACTGATAGATGCAGAACAACAAAGGGTGATGAAGGAAGGTTCACTCAACACCAAGCGAACAAAGGATTTGCTAACTGTATGAAAGGTGAGAAACAGGCGAGTACAAGCCCGATGCAAAGCTAGGAGTACTCCGAGATAACGCGGAGGGGCTCAAAAGGTAACAGGTGTCGTATCCAAGGCCAATGCTCCATCAAACGGCACAACAAGAGCATGCCTGGGAAGAAGGAATACATATGTATAGGCCATATAATCTGGCCTCACTCGACCTCTACCATTCTTCAAGTCCATAGAACAAATGGATGGCTGAGATCAAAGGTCTTTCATTCAAGCAAGAAAGTGGTTAGAGGAGATGTCAAGTTCTGTTAGAATTGTAACTGACATTTCTTCCATATAAAAGGCAATGGACGATAGTCAACATCCGAAGGCTTCACAAACGCCAAGAACTTAGAGTCTTCGTCAATCTAAGGATCGTCACTGCGGCATGACCATTAGTATTTAGAATACTATGCAAGTTGGTTCACTCATATGATCAATCATATTAGAAAGTAGGATAAATTCTTATGGGTATGTTCAGGATTTGCATATTTAACTTCTTGTCACATTCTCTAATGAAAGTTCATACTTTTCTCACTATATTTATTGATTACTTTGAGAAAATGATTTAAAGATGATGTGATTTAAAGTGACGTGCTTTCAACATGCTCTGTACTCATGGGATCAGGTTGAAGATTTCTTGTACCATTCCTGAGCGGCACGTTGCCATGAGTTTCATAGGGTAGAGGGGTTTTCTTGATGATCGAGGTGGGGCATTTATGTATTGGCTTCATATGATATCATGGGCAAAGAGAATCATTGTATTAATCAAGTGGACTGTCCTTGTGATGTTTTGGTGGAGGTGTTCCTCGTGTCATAGTCTCGGTACTACAAAATAAAAGGGATTTTGTGGGAGGAGCCAAAGCTTAGTCAGTGCAAGTGGCCCACAAATCAAGGGAACCTAATGAAATATCAGGGATACCTATAGTGGAGGAATTTTTGGAAGTATTTACTGATGACCTTCCAGAACTATCCCTTTCTAGGGAAGTCAAGTTCTCGATCAAACTGGAGTCGGGGACAACCTTAAGGCACAAGGCACCTTATAGGATAGCCTTTTCAGAACTAAAGGAGTTAAAAATTCAAGTGCAAGAACTATTGGCAAAGGGATTTATTAGACCTAGTTCATCACCTTAGGGAGTGCTGGTACTATTCGTGAAGAAGGAAGACAGAACCCTTAGAATGAGTATCGACTACCGAGAGCTTAACAAGGTAACCATAAAGAATGAGTATATCTTGTCTAAAATAGATGACTTCTTCGATCAGTTATAAGAGCCTCAACATTTTTTAATATTGACTTAAGTCTTGGTATTAGTAGTTCAATACTAGGGTGAGTGACATGTTAAAGATTGTCTTTAGGACAAGGTATGGACACTTCCAATGCACAATATATATGAACAACAAGAGTTTGAAATATCTCTTCATACAGAAGAATATTCAATTTGCGACCCTTGATGTGAGAACGATCAGGCACAACAAGGAAATAGTCAATATTGGTGGGGCTCAAGAGAGCCTCGCTCCACTAGGCCTCATCGTTATCTTGGGGCCAGTTGAGGATTATATCAACAAGAGATCGTTCTAAGTTGGTTAAATCGATAATGATTTTCTTATCATCGGGAACCCTTTCCCAATTGGCCTGAATAAGGAAAAATTTATTTTGCCATTGTTTTGCATTCAAATGAAGACTCTCAAATAAGTAACAAACGTTGAGAACGATGGCGAAAGCTGTAGATGGTTACTTGGCAAGCCTTTAACAGAATAGAAAGACAAGAATTTACGAGCGGTTAAGTCGGGATACTCCTCCCAAAGAGGTTCAAGAACCATACAAAACACTATGTAAGATCATAGAAGCACCCACCAAGCATGTGAATGAAGTTGAGCAGGAGCTAATCCCAACAGGTCGAGAGCATCGAGCAAAGGGCAACAGAAGGGGAGGTGTAAACCATGTGTCAGGGCACAAACGGGCAAGGCGACTCTCTCTACAAAACCCTCCTTGTCAATAGCACCCTCAGAAGGTAGGTTAAGGACCACAGAATTCGGAATGCGATAGGAAACCCTCGGTCTTGTTAAATCCCTAGTGGTGAGGGAGGAACGCCAGTTGAAGCCTTTGAAGAAAGGAATGGTTTTTCTAGAGGAGGACTCTAGGAGGGAGGAGAAAGAAACCCTAGGTGGGGTTTGGGAAGGAGCTCGATTAGGAGTGTGACAAGAACTACATTGAGCCATGGCAGCGAGTCTTGAAAGGGAAAAGATTAGAGATAGAGAAAGGTTGCTGGAGAAAGTGAGTCTAGTGAAAATGAGAGGGAAAGGAAGAGATGGACGCAAGGAAGGAAAGGGAAGGTAATGATGAGAGATTTCTTGCAAAGAAGAAGGGACATCAGGTTGAAAATGAAGGTAATGATGAATCATTTCTTGCGAATTCAAAGGGGTGATAGCCACGAGTATTCCTTGGTATTCCTCCGCCACAAGTGAGGGTCTCTAATAAACTTGGGACAGGGCCACTATTGTGAGGCTACCGGCTCTTTAAAAAAAAAAAGGGTGATAGCACTGTCAACGCTCGACTTCAAAAAAAGGGAGTAAAAACGCTGGGAATAGTTAAAAGTAACATGGGCGATCGGGAACCTTCAAAATCCCACACATCAAATAGGAAAAACATCCAACGGGGTAAAGGGGGAGAATCATCCTAGGAATTCTCCACGTGCTCCCAAACAGCGGGGTAAGGAGAAAAAATCAATAAATTTCCCACGTGTTGACATGAGAAAATTAACGAGGTAACTAGAAGGGTTATTTGTTCCCTAGAAGAAGTAAGCCTTTATAATAGAAAGCCTAGCTAAGCCTGAGGCTTAACGAATCAAGTCCAATAATCTAAAGGCTGCAAGGCCCAGTATTCAACCAACAGGCACATGAGGGATAAGGTGATAAGGAGATAATGCATTCACCATTACTAGGAAGGTTATCTTATCGGATCATTTGAAATTATAGGGGATCAACTTGGCAGTTAGTTTGTTCCTAACACTCATCACTGAATTAATGTGTTTATAAATAACAACCAAAGGTAATGCATAACGGGGATTGATAGATATTATTCATTATCACTTTCCTAACTTAGGCATCGGAGGTCCTCTGGGCACACCATGCCGCCATCTTCTTTGTTGCAGGCCATGTGTGTGGTTGGAGATGTGTGGAACGCGTCCCGAACAGATGTGTTTGGTTGTTTTTGGTCTTATATTAACAAAAAGGGGTTAGATCAGCACAGATTTAAGGTTGACAGCTTTAAGGTAACCGATGATAGTATTACTATGTTTATCCAATATGTCATGATCTGTCATGAGGGTCCAGCGATGGAGTCCAGCGATGTTTTATTAAAGCTTTGAGAGAGAGAGAGAGCTTTCTCAGGAAGTTTGTTTTCCTTGAAAAGCTTTGGTTTTCTTGGAACTTGGCTCATTAATCTCGTGTAAAGCATAAACCACAAGTACAGTCGTGCCATCAGCAGAATGGAAAGCAAATTCTTCCTTAGGGATAAAGCAAAGGGACGATTATACTTCGATAAGAACACAAGACATCATGGTCACCACGAAGAGGGCTTCCAAGTCCTCTTCATGTTCTTCTTCTTCTTCTTCTTCTACAGATTATAAATTGCGGGATAAAACCATAGAGTGTATCTGCAGTGCCTGCTTACTGTGTTTTTGCTGCCCTCTAGCCGTTTTGTGGGGTTGCATCAAACTCCCATGCAAAATAGCATGGCATGTTGTGAAGCATATTCCAAAGCAATATTGGGCTTGTTGTGGCTCAAAGACGATGGATTTTGGAGGATATTCTTCATTTTCTGACATTGATTCTGATACTACCCAATCAAGAAATACGCAGACATCATGCTCTACCACTTTGGATGATCGATCCAAAGAAGAGAGACTCATGACACAGACAGCTAAAGGGACGTTGGAATAGAGATTCTGGGAGGGAAGAATGTGCCCGCCCACATTATATATGATTCCTCCAAAGTTCTCCAGGAAATTAAATCCAGCAACTTTTTTCTTCTTTCAATTTTCTGATATTGCATATGCTGCCTGATTTCTCATTGTGTATATATATATATATATCTATATATATATATATATTGATGCTGGTTTTTTTGTATCGAAAAATGGATGATCCCTGCCTGCTCATAATCATCTGGGATTTGTTACTATTTTATTTTTTTCTTGTAAGTTAATTAAGTGCTTCTTAAAGTTCTCTTCTACTGCTTGAAAGATTGAAATTGAAAGGTAAAATAATACTGGTAAATGTTCTGAGACGTTGCAAGAAAAAAAAAAAAAAAAAAAAACTGAAGAGAGGAAAGAATAAAATGGTTGTCAAGAATGGGATTCGAACCCATGCCCTTTCGGACCAGTACCTGAAACTGGCGCCTTAGACCAACTCGGCCATCTTGACTTGTGTAAATCTTGCCACATAAGTTTTTATTCAACGAAGAGCATCCCAGAACTATGCAGATTTCTAAAAAGACAAAAAAAAAAAAAATGATATTTTTAATACTCCTAAGGATTAAAATCTAGAGCTCATCGTTGGTTGGATTTGGGTTGACTTGAAAAATGCCTTGCTAGTATAAAGCAAGTTTCGGCCACCATTTACTTGAGGACAAAATCCAACCTTTGCAGCGTTTCATTTAAATAAATATATATATATATATTGGGGTCCAATTCATGTTTTAAATTAGGGTGTTTTAAGAATTTTGTAAATGGTATTAATATAGTTTGAGTTAAGATATTTTATTGAGTTTTGAGAAATGAAGAGAAAAAAATTGAATAAAAATAAACTTTTAATATTATTTTTATTTTAAAGTTTGAAAAAGTTGTATTAAACCACAAAAACTATAATTAGTTAATTGAAGTGATAGTTGAATATTGGCACCCACCATTTATATATAGAATTTGGTGGGTGTGAAGCGTACGTCACTCCCAACTGAACTCATGAAGTCAGGAATATTGCATCAGAAACAGTCACAACAGAATGGTGTTGGATGGATTTTAATGCCTTTTTTTTTTTTTTCTCAGGCACAGTAGCAAAATGTGCTTAGCTGCTTCTGAAAACCATTTTGGGGGATGAAAGAAATGATGAAACATGCATGTTTATATTTAATTAATCCCCATTAATAATTGACAATTGTCTTCGAAAGAGATGCCTGAATGGATAGGAAATACTTATATTTAATACATCTCCATTAGTGCAAAGGTGTTGCATTAGGAAAAGACATCCTTCTGTGTACTTGATGGAGCTTCAACTAGCTAGCTTACAATCTCTGCCATTGCTATTGCTACATTTATATAGTGCAATCCTCTCTTTTTTTCATTTAGACATTAATGCCGCCTCATTAACTTTTACAAAATTTTTCATCCTTATCTCATCTCATCTAATCATTATAACTTTTTTAAATTTTCACGTAAAATAAAATAAACAGATCAACTTTTTCAAATCTCAAAACAAAAATAATATTAAAAGAATATATCATAACATTAATATTTTAGTCAACTTTTAACTTTTATCTCAAGTCATAATCTCAGCTCTCATCAACGAAAACAAACAAGGCCTAAAGCATTCTTTTTCACAACATCGGCCTTTTGCAACTGAAAAATAGGTAATTGCATGTATGTTATAGATCACAGATTATGCAGAAGTCAAGCTGTTGTGCTCTTGGCTACAAGAAGTATAGAGAAGAACAAGAGTAACAACAGTGAGTGCATGGTTGAAGGCTTGAAACAGCATGCATGTCCATGAGAAACAAGCTTTATGCAACCAGAACAACTATTACAGAGATTTTATATATATATAATAGCAGTTAAACAGATCAGTTATTGGCATCCTATGGCTTTTTCTCCCTTTGATCTTTCGGGGAGGCCGTTGTGTAAGAATAATGGTAGAAATATTTAAGAAACTCATCCACCACAAGCTGCAGCGCATTCGGCAGCACAACCACCTCCATAATAGTACTGGGTATCAGATGCAGAAGCTTTTTCCTTCGAAACACCATCAGCACAAGAAAAGGTTATGATGGAGATTATAGAAAGAGTAATTACCAAAGCTGCCAAGAAAACTAGGACAGCACCGACAGTGACGGTATTACTATTATCAGCAAGTAAACGGCCTCCATCCAAGAAGTTGATAGGCTCTCTTAGTTCCCTCATCATCTACTTCTTCACCTCCTTCTCTGGTCTGGCCGGGGTTAATGGGTTTGCTTTTAAGGAAGTGAGCACCCTTCACCACTTAGCTAGGATTCTTATATAAGCTACAAGGTCAAGCCATTACCCATCCTCCATTAACAATTAAGTGGAATCGTCTCATGATCTCTCTCTCTCTCCAAATTCTTATTTAGAAAAAGAAAAATAGAAAAACTTTAATATACAATCTGCAGTAACTTTTTTATTTTTGTCTTTTAGTAGGTGGAGTTTATTTCATTCCAAAAATGTAATGTATTGGATTACTAGTGTTGTAAGCATATATAGGGTTTATGACGTACTTCGTAAATATTTTATGTTCTGTTCGAACAAGGTTTAAAAAATCTACTCCAATTTTAATTTAATTTCACATCAAATGTTCCAAACGAATGCATAAATATTGTGTTCGAACGAGCTTGTAGCCTTCCCATCAAGGCTTCCCACCAAATCTTTTACCATTCTAACGAACCAATTTTATGTTCGAATAGATTTAAACTTTTTTCACCAAAATAAATTATTTCATTGCCAATATTACCATTCGAACCAATTATCTAGCATTCATATACACACTAATTCCAGGTTCAAATGTATTTTTGACCATTTGAACAGTTTTAAAGTTTTGAGACGACCTACTTCGTCACAGAAAATGTAGTTCGAATGTCTTTTAAGTCGTTAAACGTGTTTACAAAGTCATCCTTTTTTTGCGTCTCTAATAATTACTTTTAGGAACAAAATTTATTTCATCCCTAAAACTAAAATTTATTGTAGTGTGGTATCTGTCATAGAAAAAAATTAGAGGGTTTTTATAATATGGATGAATATGTACAGATAGCTCGAGATGACAAGTAATGCTACAAATAGAGTAATGCTAGTTACGAGTTTAAAATTATATACAAGTCTCGTGCAAGTTTTTGTAAAAAATATATATGTCCTTGCTATACTACCAAAAAAAAAAAAAGGAGAGAGAGAAAAGTAATTTTTACTATACTTTTTTATGATGGGGTCTATTTTTTTTACAAAATGATTGTTTGTCAATATTTGTCTATCTGGAATTTGTATAAATCATTACTTGCTCGGAAATTGTATATGTCTATATATAGACACACCCATATCATATATAAGCAACATATTCAAATTACAGCTGATGGTGGAAGTAGTAATTAGTATGGAAGATTGCAGCTTTGAAGATCGTTGCAACTAATCATCAGATTAGTTAAATTAATTTGTCATTTGCATCTTTTATAAACATTCGATTAAGAGAGCCAACTTATAATCATGTGGGAAAATAAACCGAGCTGATTTTGTTACCTCAGAGATGATCAAGTACTGCACACGAATGAAATCAAGCTTATCGCAGTTGAACTAATTTGGGAGAAGGGAATATTGTTCATAATTAACATGTAGATATGTACATTGATCTTTTAAAGATTT
Organism: Pterocarya stenoptera; assembly: GCA_003123785.1. Taxonomy (NCBI): domain Eukaryota; kingdom Viridiplantae; phylum Streptophyta; class Magnoliopsida; order Fagales; family Juglandaceae; genus Pterocarya; species Pterocarya stenoptera. The sequence continues at coordinate 5,013 of QEOT01124221.1, read as the reverse complement.
CTAATGTCACTACAAAAAAAAAAAAAGGCATTTAGGACATATTATTTCGGACGAGAATGACTATTTGGGATAAAAATAAACTCATTTTAATAGGAAATAATCATTTTTGCAAGAAATAGCTAGTAATAAATAAGCAGTTTTCTTGTAGTGTGTGTCATGAAGAAATTAAATATTAGGGTACGTGGTTGTTTTTATTTTTCTCTTCTTCTAGCTAGTGGTAATTGAAGCTTATCTTTATGTGTACGTACAACATTAATATACGTGCTCATATATATAATGATCAGTACTAATTATACAAGTTTAGATATTTCCAAATCTCTTTAATTCCCATCTTTCGACTCCTTCCTATATATATCTTCCTTTAGCTTTTTATGCTCAAGAGTACTTTCTGTGATTCTCTTGAGTTTCTTGCACCAGATTTGGCAGGCAAAGCCACGAATTTCATGACATGATGAACAGTGGGTCAATATTTGCCACTAAATAAACTATAATGGCCTCTGGGAGTACCCATTTTTATATCCCACTCTTTCTTGTCATAAAATGGATGTATGTGTGGGTGGAAACCTCCATTATTACATAGAAATTGTCTTTTAGATCCATTCATCAGCAGCCGATCGATGAAATCACGAATATGGTGGTGGTGGTGGTCTTTGTTATAGATCCGTCTCTATATATATAAATATATATACTGATCGACTCAGCACTTAGCAATTATATCAAAATGACCCTCATGTTTTAGAACGACAATAATTGATCCCTGGTTTGGATTAAAAACTCATTTTATCTCATTATTATAATTTTTTAAAATTTTTATACAAAATATAATAAACAATTCAACTTTTTTAAATTTAAAATTAATAATAATATTTTAATAATATTTTATTCAACTTATCTAAAATCATCTCAACTCATTTCAACTCATCTCTAAATCTAAATGGATAGACTTTCCACAACCGATCTAGATCTTCATTCCTGGGGGAGGCTGGAACTGGTCCGATAGAATCTCTAGAATCGTAGTAGTACTGTTCCATATGTCAGGGATTTAATATATACTAGCCTATAACCCGTGCAATGCACGGATCGCTATTTATTCTGAATTTTATAACTTTAAATAATTACTATAAGCTGATAATGTATATCAAATATATATAAAATAGAGCATGAATATATAAAAGAGTTCATTTTACCAATAAATATTTCATAGTCAGTTTACAATATTAAAAATGTAATATATATATATATATGGTTGTTCAATTTAGAGCAATGTAAAATAGATACAATAAATATGAGACACGATTGTTCAACTAATATTTCTTCTGGATTTTTCTCCTCTTGGATGATGAAGCCTGAGATTTTTGATCATTTTCATTTGAATTTGAGTTGATGTCGAGATCGATGTGTACAATAGTTTCCTGAAATAAGATTATAATATCGTTAAGAAAGCTTATGTATAAAACATTTTAATCATTAAAGTTGTATTAAAGAATAGTATAATAGTGTACTGATCAACACCCATAACGAATTGATTGAACAATGAGAAGTAAAACCATTATAAATATAAAATCGGATAGAAAATATGATTAAATACCAAATCATGTAATTTATTGTTACCTTCTTAATTGTCTTTGATTCTATAGATTCGGGATCAAATATTCGCTGAACCGTGTAGTTTTCCCGTCCATATTTTAAATTGTACTCATCAAGTCGTAGTAGGAGGATGTATTCTTTGCCAACAATTTGTTGTAGATCATTTGGGAGACCATCATCATTTAGGTCCTACACAAATACAAATATATATATGTTATAATAATGGTATATCTAATATTTAATGTAGTTATTATACTTTCTATATCAATATTCAGTCTAAAAATATTATATTTGCTATTTTCGTACCTGGTCTTGTTTTTCTGTAAGTTCTTTCGCAGTTTTATGTAATATTTTCTCAGCCTCTTTGTCAAATAGGACCGACGACGTTGACCCCGAATCATCAACCAGCTCCATATTTATCCGATACCTAAATACCGAGACACTTATTAAATAAACTGCACATTAAATTAAAATATAGATGTTCATGTGTGTGTTTGTGCAAATGAAAATATACATTAAATTTGTTCTGTAAAATTACCTTGGTACAATAAGTTTTGGTTCTGCCTTACATCGTTCACACCAAGAAGTTCCTTCAATGAATTTAACTTTTGTTTTGCATATAAGGCATGAACTATAATACCATCCAAATTTGTTGTCTATCTTGACAATTTTGCATGAGCACGTCACTAATATTTCCTACAATATTAAATTGTTATTAGATATTATAGTGTGTAATCTTAACAAATGGTATATTATATTAAATTCCAAACACAAAATCAATACCTTTGTCTCTGCAGTCCATTCGAGTTCTTTAATTTCAGCAATTGTTTTTCTATTGTAGAATGGAAGTTCTGTATTAGATATCACCGGTTGCTCTAATTTCATGGTTCTGGCATCCCTTTGGAAAACATCTTGTAGCCTAATTCAATCAAAATAAGTTAATAGATATATATAATATGATGGTTAAATATTTAGAGAATAAAAAGTAATAAATGTTATTATTACTTCTCTCGAATTCTTGATACGTCAGGAATCTCAAGGTTTATGTACAACTTTGTCGCATTTGTTGATGATAGATTAAACTCGCCTGGGGAAGAACACATTATTTCAAGTACAGATGAAACAATAATATTAAATTTTTATGCAGATTTTCCATTTCAATAATGTAAATGTTACCTCTAAATGCCTTGACTATTGTCGAGGTAACTACCACCACAGATGGTCTTGGATTGTCCTTGTAAAAATCATCATTGATTTGCATTGCGGCAGACCCCCATAAAGTTGCCTGTATATATTTATTCCTAAAATTTAACATGCGTGAATCAGTCATTTTTATAAGTAATACTATTAAACAACAAATTAATTTATCTACGATTTAACATTTAATAGATTGTACTTACTCCTCTAATAGTAACTGAATCGTTCGTAGCATGACAGGATGACCCTTTGCATTTCTCTCCTCTATGGCTCCAACAGATTCTAATCTTCCAATTACATCTGTAAATGAGATGATATTATTTTGTTATGTGCAAAATATTATTTAAGCCTAAATTTAATATATGAGATTATAACAATTTATTACATAGAAAATAAAATACTTACCAATGAAGTATGTTGGGTTATAGCAATGTTTCGCTATAGTTTCATAATTTGTAACGATAAAAATTTATTACATAGAAAATAGAATACTTACCAGTCAAGTATGTTGGGTCATAGCAACGTTTCTCTATAGTTTCATAATTTGCAAAATCAAACTGGAACTTAGGTACTGATTGACTTATCTGATTAAGCTCAGCAACCAAAGTCGTTGATGTGAAGAGAATCTTATAGTTTGTAGCCACCGGACGATACTTCCCTTTACATTCTTCAACAACAAAATTCTTTATTGCATATGTAAACCCTTCATTCAACAATGGTCGAAATCGTTGAACCAAATTCTTCCTTATACTTGCATGAATTAGAGTCCCCTTTAAAATAGAAATGAGAAGATAAATTAGATTAAATTTAGTAGTGTCTAAATAAATGTAAAATCTAAGTATGATAAAATATTTAAAAACAACTTACATTGATATCTGTTATTATCAAGTCAAGGCTAAAAAGCTCATGTTGATTTGTTATATTTGTTGCATCCCACATACGTAATATTCTAACTTCAATATTCCATGATTCCTTTTCAGTTGACAATTTATTCAAAGATGTGCAATCCATATTCATCTCAGTCATTCGTACCTACATAAATTATAAATTTAAACATGTTAGAAGAGTGCAGATTTTTATATATTGCAAGTATAAAATATATAAAGGCAACTTAAGAAATAAAAAGAACTGAAAAATAGATGAGAATTAAATACCTTAAGGCAGATTGTTGAAGATTTCATTATATACAATATTTTTTGTATAGAAACGACCATTGGAGGCTTTCTTTGTGATAAGAATTTTTAATCCTTCTCTTCTCTTTACTCTAGATATTGCAACATATAGTTGACCATGACTAAAAACTGCTTTTTCAAGAAAAAGACCGACATGTTCTAGGGTTTGACCTTGACTTTTGTTGATTGTCATTGCGAAGCATACAGAAATTGGAAATTGTCTTCTCTTCAATATAAAAGGCAGTTTAGAATTAGATGGGGACAAAATGATGCGAGGAATGAATACTTTTTCTCCAACGTGGGTTCCAGTCATGATTTGTGCCTCAACAACCCATTTTGATAACTGAGTAACTATAAGTCGAGTACCATTGCAAAGACCATTACTCTGATTTAAATTCCGAAGTAGCATTATTGGTACCCCTACTTTCAATCTCAATTTATGATTTGGAATACCAGGAAATTTCAAAGAGTTTAAAAATTCTACTGGAAACATCGTTTGTTGTTCTGTAATATTGTCACCGGCTTTACATATCGAATCGGCACTGTAGAATACTTGCTCTTCCAAATCGATGAGCTGATCCATCATGTAGTCATTGATATCTTGGACAACATCATTTGTAGGTGCTAGAATTGCTCTTTCTCTTAAGTATCTTGAATTATTACATTTATCTCTCAAATCTGGATATGTGGCATTTACGATATCGGCAATAGGATGATTATTAGGCTGAACAATTAAATCAGGTGGTATCTCAATCATACCTTCACTTTCAACACAACTCAATTCACCGTCACCCATTCGTAAAATCCAATTTGCAAAATCTCTTGTACCAATGTCCCCTATATTTTGGTCGAGTCTCATATTTTGAGTCATTGTAAAAACTACGCAATTTCTCCACAATGAAGATCTATTAATAGTTGCCTCAACTATTTGCTCTCTCTGACCATTGGATACAACTGGCAATATTTGACGGAAATCACCACCAAGAACAACTGTCTTTCCCCCAAATGGTTTTTCTGCACTATTTACATCAGTAAATCGTAAAATATCCCTCAAAGA
>QEOT01124220.1:59286-190575 GCA_003123785.1 Pterocarya stenoptera | reverse complement strand
AAAAAAAAAAAACAAAAACTCAATTTCCCAAACTCTCTCAATCTCTCTTGTCTTGATCTCTCTCGTCCCAAACTCTCTTGATCTTTCTCATCCTGATCTCTCTCGTCCTGAACTCTCTCGATCTTGTTTTCCATGAAAGTAATAGATCAGACGCCACTGAGAGGAATCAATTTCGTTTGCCATGAAAGTAACAAACACCGAGGTAGATGAATCTCTCTTGATCTGGGTTTGTTCATTGCTGTAAGAGACACCGAGATAGATAAATCTCTCTTGATCTGAGTTTTTAACTTGTTCTGGTGTTTGGGTTTGTTGTAATCGATTGGGAGAGCTGGGGAGGGGAGGAGGGGGGTGGATGGATGGAGGTCCACCCTCGTACCCCGTGCAATGGACGGGGTACCCTACCCCTGCATGGAGGAGGTGGATTACGGGGAAAAAATGCCGGGGCGGGGGGTCGGGAAGGGGTGGCCCCGCCCCGTAAGGGATGGGTAGCACCCCTAATGAGAAGTACCTTGGGTTACCACCAATAGTTGGTAGATCAAAATCTAGGGCCTTTCCTTCTATTAAGCAAAGGGTATGGCAAAAGTTTCAAGGTTGGAAGGCAAAACTGTTGTCTCAAGGGGGTAAGGAGATTTTATTGAAAGCTGTTGCTTTATCTATTTCATCTTATTCCATGAGTTGTGTTTCTTTTGCCTGCTAGTTTCTGTTCAAAATTGGAGGGATTGATGTCTAAGTTTTGGTGGGGCCAAAAAATTGATGAAAGAAGGATTCATTTGGTTAGTTTGAGTAATTTGTGTGAGGGGAAGTCTAGAGGGGGAATGGGTTTCAAGGATCTTAGAACCTTCAGTCTTGCTCTTCTTGCAAAGTAGAATTAGAGGTTGTTGGAGAATGACAGTTTAGTACTTCATAAACTTCTTAAGGCTAGGTATTTCTCCAAGTCTAATTTTATGGAAGCTAGTTTAGGCAATTGTCCATCATATACTTGGAGGGGTATTTTGAGGCCAAGAAATGATTGAGCGAAAGGTGTAGATGGAGAATTGAGGATGGAAAATCTGCATATTTATGGACTAAGCAATGGGTTCCAGGGCATAAATCTTTGGATCAGGAACATGGTTTGCAAGGACAAAACATTGAGGATTTTGTGGCTTCCATTATAAATGAGGAAATAAGGTGGTGGGATCTTGAAAAGATTAGATCTCTCTTCAATCCAAGGATAGTTGCAAATATTATGAAAGTGATGATTTTTCCGGTAGACATAGCAGATAAGTGGATATGGAGTCATGAAAAAAGTGGATAGTTTTCAGTTAAAAGTTGTAACAGATTCATTTTTTCTTAGAAGAGGCTTTGCTTAGCAGAATCTTCTACTATGGTTAGGCAGCAAAGGTTATGGAAGGCTTTGTGGAAGATGCAAGTTCCTAATAAAATTAAAGTGTTTGCCCGGCATGCTTGCAAAGAAGGTCTTCCTTCCAAGGACAATTTGTTAAAGAAGCAAATGATTGCGGATGCACATTGCAGCTTTTGTGTGCATCCAGTAGAAGATCTTCATCATGCTGTTTTCAATTGCAGTCAGATTCGAGTTTTATGGCAACAATTTCCCTCTTCTTTGGCTTCTAATACTTGTCTTAAGGTCTTTGATCTTGCTATGCAGCTTATTGAGGGTAAGGATTCTGACAGCTTGGGTTTATTTTTCTGTCTGGCATGGGGCTTTAAGTATAGAAGAAATAAAATGGAATTTGACATGATCAAGTTGAGTCCTAGACATGTGACAAATCATGCGTTGGGCCTTATGCACAGTTATAAAGAAGTGAAAGTTAAACCTCATGTACAACTTAAACATCATCTCAGTTGGAAACCACCTCCAGTGGATGTGCTTAAGCTTAACACAGATGGGGTTATATTTGCTGATCTTCATTAGGCAGGAGTAGGAGTTATTCTTAGAGATGCCTCAGGTAAGGTTGTTATGGCTGCAAGTAAAATTGAACATGAAGTCGAGGATCCAAAGGCTATTGAACTGCTGGCAGTATTTCGTGGTCTCCAATTGTGTTTCACTATGGAAATATCGAATCTTCTTGTTGAAAGTGGTTGTTTGTTGTTAAAGAAGTTCAGAGACTTAAGGGTTGTTTTGGCAGTTGTTCTTTCACTCATGTGCTCGGGGAGGGGAATATGGTAGTGCATTAGCTTGCTCGCAATGTATTGTTAATATAGAGAATATGGAGGGTTGATAGTATAGAAATGTGGTGGGATTGCATACCAAACTTTTTTTTCTCAAACTATATGGTTTGATAAATGTCTGTAATTATTATCTCGAATGATGGTTGTTTTTTATCAAAAAAAAAAAAACAAAACAAAAAGTAAGGAAGTGCTTTCCTTCAAGGGTGCAGACACTGTAAATCCATAGATATTTTTGTTTTTGTAAAGTTGGATGATGCATTGCATTGCTGGTGCAACATGTAGACTATTAGGGTTGGTTTGGCTACATAAAATTAAAATATCTTATTTCATTTCATCTTATCACATTATTACAATTTTTTCAAACTCTAACACAAAATACAAAATAAAAAATTTAGTTTTTTCAAATTTTTAAATAAAAATAATATTATAATAATATTTTATATAACTTTTAACAAAATATATTATCTCATCTCATTTTATCTGATTTACATAAACCAACGAGACCTTATTGCTTGAAAATGGTTGTCGCAAAAAATCTTGAATTCTATTAATTTCTATGCTAAAATCCAAAATTGAAAATGTATTTAGCTTTCTTTTTCATTTTGGCACAAAAGTCGAAAGAATAATTTATATTGGAAAAAAGCTGACAGGCACGTGTCAAATAAAGTCTTCGTCAACCAGCGTCCAAGTCTTTGTCCAAGTGTAGAGCCTATTAATTTCTCTACCCAATTCTCACGGGTCTTTTTTTTCTAATTTTTTTTTTAAATATTTTTCTTTATAAACTCTCCAAGTCTTTTTAAAATTCAGCAATAAAATATTACTGACTCTATAAGCTTACAATATTATTTCTGTAAATCTCAACTTTTTTCATCCCAAATGATCAACTTTTTTTACTCAAATGACATTTCTTTTAAAGAATAAAACCTCTCAATTACTACTTTTATTAATATAGATGATCACTCTTAAGTTATTTTTCTTATATTTTTTTTTAAATTTTATATTACGAAGCCTAATACTGTAAAATAATAGTCTTTGGAATCCAAATTAATAAATTTATTATTTCTCCTAAACTTAAACTATTTTAATATTAGTGAGGCTACATTTTTAAAAAATTAGAGAGATACATTTCTATGTATATTAAAATTTAGGAAATTTTGAAGAGCAAAAATGGGAGGCCATGGCTCCTCCCCCTAATTAAGGATCAACGTGGTTCTGCCATTGCTACCCAAATACCCTTGAAAGAAATGAGATATTAATTTTCTTGACTAGCTCAGACTAGAAATAATTAATTTTCTTGACTATCTTTAAAAACGTATTTTTCTTGACTTAAAAAGTATAAATAAAAGGGACTTCTTGAGGGAGACTTGCTTAGGAAAAGGAATATATTTTCTTGACTAGGTCAAAAACGGGGAAAAAAAATATTAAAAAAAAATTCTTGACTAGTTCAACGGTGAGTACTAGTAGTTGCCTTCTATAAACAGAAGGCCATCTTCTTGTAAGTTAACTACTATGAACGATTGAAAAAAGAATATTAGATCAGATTTGAGACACAAACAAAGGCATTTAACTATGTCCTCCTCGCTTCAAACTGTTCTTCTGCAGCAACAAGCTGCTGCAAAACTCCTACTTGGGGTACTTGTAATTTCTGCAGCAATATTTGTAGCAACAGCAGTAGCTGAAGTACCCAATTCCAGCTGCAACAGAACATGTGGATCGCTTGAAATCCCCTACCCATTTGGAACATCCGAAGACTGCTACCTTGACTCATCTTTTCTCATTACTTGTAACTCCTCCTCCAACTCCGGGACGAGTACTCCAACACCATTTCTGTACAAAAGTAACGTCATAGAGGTACTCAACATATCATTAATGGATGGTGAATTGCGAGTCTCAGCTCCTGTAGCCCATGATTGCCCACAGGAATTGAACTATAATTCCAGCATTAGCTACTATCTCAACCTGCGAGAGTTCCCCATCTCGTATACGAAGAACGTGTTCACTGCCATCGGTTGCGACACTGTGGGGCTCATTGGAAGTACTTCAGCCTCAGACAAGAATTCTATGACAGGATGCGTGTCAGTCTATGACAGCATCGACGGTATGGTTAACGGGTCTTGCTCTGGTGTAGGCCGTTGCCAAACTCCAGTCCCAGATGGAATAAAAGAATTAATTTTGTCGGTTGGCAGCTTTAAAAAGCACTCCACAGTGAGCGAATTCAATCCATGCGGTTTCGCCTTTGTGGTGGAAAAAAAAGAATACAACTTTTCAACCTTAGATATTAAGAATATGCAGAATAAAGATGCTTTTCCCTTGGTGCTAGATTGGGCAATTGGAGATGAGACATGCGAAGATGCCAAGAAAAATACTACAGGATAAGCATGTAAGGCAGTGAATAGTGAATGTTACAATTCCACAAACGGTCATGGGTATCGCTACAACTGCTCCTCAGGCTATTATGGAAACCCGTATCTCTCTGGTGGTTGCAAAGGTACATAAATATTCATGTTCTATATATGCGTTAGCATGGATTCTGTCAACGAAATCTATATTATGAGAATATTATTTTATAAATATCGAAAATAAATATTCTTATAATTTACTATACTCGTATTTGAAGAATAATCTTTCACAATTAATAAAAATATATATTCTGTAATGAGAACTGCTGCATATACAAAATGATTTCATAAAATAAATCCACTAACTGATGTGGTTTCATGGGATCCATTTAGATCTACTTTACAATAGAAATAACTTTATAATCTAACGTACTACATTAAACTACATTAATTTATAGGTTTACTTTTGTGTAATCATTTTGTGTCTAAAGTATTTCCCTTCCGTAATATATCTTAGTTAGTTAGTTTTCGCTGCTAGATGACATAATATTGATGATTTTTTATTTCCATGGTGCATGGATGTGAGTTTTGACATGGGGCTGTATTCGTGGTGTTTCAGATATTGATGAGTGTGAAACTCTAGATCATGGGTGCGCTCTTAATGCATGCGTCAACCATGTGGGGTCTTATAGCTGTTCTTGCCCCAAGGGGTACGAAGGAGATGGTAGGAGAGATGGAAATGGTTGCAGTCCTAAACGATGCAATTATAGGAATATCATTATTGTTCTATGTAAGTTTATATACACATATCGTATATGGAAAATATTATTTGTACTTGCAATTTTTACTCACATAATAATACGTACTGACATGTCACTTATTGAATATCCATTAAAGATTTTGAAATTTGAATTCAAAATTTGAATTTAAGAAAAGTGATCAAATGAATCTTGTACAGAAAATTGCAAGTATACATATAACACTACTCATTGCGTATAATATATAATCATATCATGACAAACCAGTACTTTCTAGTTCAAATATTATTGATTGAGTCGTCCAAAATATTGGTTCTTAGCTTGGTTGAATTAAACATGAATAACCAAACATTGGATTTTGGTCATGACAGTTGATCTATTTGATAATTCATTTTCATTGTGCAGCTATCAGCATAGGTCTCTTAGTCTTGCTCTTGGGAGGTTGTTCAGTACTTTTAGGATTGAAAAGAAGGAAGCACTTGAAACTCGAAGGACAGTACTTCCAACAAAATGGTGGCTTTGTGGACATGACAACACGATAAACCAACTCTTGAAACCCCGTAGATGATGGCCAATAATAAGCAGTTAAGATCTATTTGTTTTTACAGATGATATGAGATGAATTGAGATAAAAGTTGAAAATTGAATAAAATATTGTTAGAATATATTTTTTTAATATTTTTTAGTTTAAAGTTGAATTGCTTATTATATTTTGTATAGAAATTTAGGAAAATTGTTGTAAAGGACGTGTTTCACATCACCAACCACACGGTTCACCTGCAACAAATGAAGGGGCAGCCTTGGTTGCCCTGTGGAGTCTCCGATGCCAAAGTCAGTATAATAATATGAGAATAAATGTATATAAAGAAGAAGTGAATCAAGTTCAAGTCTAAGTCCCCCCCCCCTTTGTTACCTCTTGTAGGCTATTTATAGAGGTTATTCCTTGGAATGATATAGTCCAATTTGCATTGTGAAACCATCTCCTGTTAGGAGTGTGAGTCCATCTCCTGTTAGGATTGTGAGTCCATCTCTTGTTAGGAGTCTGTGTTTCTCTCTTTTTAGGAGTCTGAGTCCATTTCTTGTTAGGAGTCTGAATCATCTCCTTGACTTTATCTCTTAGCTAAAATTGTGGGGCTCAAATATCCCTTCCAGTTGTAATGATTAGATGAGATGAGATGAGTTGAGAAGTTTTGTGAAAGTGAACAGGCCAGTCCACAATAATTTACTTACGTAAATGAATGAGAACCATTCATGAACTTCTGTATGCTTATTAATGTTAATGTATGATAATGATGATATATATATCTTGACTAGTTCAAAAAACAGAAAATTTTCTAGCCTAGTTGTATAGGTCCATTTGGAAATAAAATTATTCTCAATTATTCTCAAATATTTCTTTTCCAAATATCACCTAAATACAAAACATTTTTCAATTTCAAATTTTCAAAATTTTCATTTAATCATTATCTATTCATTACAACTTTCATAAACTTCCAAACAAAACACAAAAACTAATACAACTTTTTCAAAAATTTTTAAAAAATAATTTTGAAAAATAATTCACTCAACCTACTTCACTAACATTCACAAACTACTTCACTAATATTCTCATATATTCTGAGATATTCTTAGTATCCAAACAAGACCAGATCTCCGAAGAGGAATTCGCCAAGTAATAGTCTCCTCTCTGTTTTCTCTCCCGAGAGAATAGAGGAGGTGTGTGAGTGTCTTGCAAGTCTCCAACCGGAGTAAGGGCTTCATGTCACTGCTTAAGCAAGGATATCAAGAGGAAGACGTAGATGGTATAGAAGAACTATGGAGTTAATTGAGGTTAACAAAAGAATAAACTTAACGATAGAGTTAGATGAAAGAGTAATGGAGGATGTGCAGAAGAAAGGAGAAAGATGCTTGGTTGGTAAATGTGTGCATAGAACGCTCAATTGGCAAAGAGATCATATCATCCACAATGGCAAAAGTGTGGAAGCTGAGCAAACCGGCTACTTTTGGCTACTTTCTCGGAGGTCGGATCAAATGTGTTTATTATGACCTTTGCAATGTGGATAAACAGAGAGTAGAGGAAGGCAGGCCATGACTATTTGATACTAGCTTATTTTTAATTAAACCGTTTGATGTGTTTACATAATGTAGAAAGATGAGATTTGACCAGGACTCGTTGTGGGTATAGTTCCATAATTTGCCTCTAGTGTGCATGAATCGAGATAGTGTGGAACAAATAGAAAGTACAAATGGTGAAGAAGTAGAGCTAGATGTGGAAGATTATGGTGTGCAGCGGGGGAATTTTCTCCACATTAAAATAGAGATTGATTTAACAATGACAATTGCTAGAGGTCAAAGTAAGCTGCCTCAAAAAAATAGTTCGATTCAGACCGATTTAGTTGATTCAAACTGAATCAATCAGAAAACCAACCGATTTTAGTAAACTTTTTGAATCTTTAACTGAACCGTTTCAATCGACTGATTTAGGTTGATTCAAACTGATTATAGCTGATTTCAAATCGATTTGAACCAATTCCAAACTGTATTTATTTTTAAGTTATTTAACAACTGAGTTTTTTCTTTTAGTTTGTTGTAAAATAAATATGATAGAACTAAATATATATTAAATTTTTCATCCTTGTATTCCATAAGAATAATAGAATAATTAAAGATAAAACGTGTAATTTTTTACTTTCTTCAGTTGAACAAAAAATTAGGAAATGAATGTGTATTTTGTATTAAATTTGTGAATGTATATAAATACTACATTTATCATGTTCGCATAACTGAATAATCTTTATCTACTTCCCTGATGAGGCAAAATAATGTCTACAATTGAGATTAAATATATAAATTACATATTTAATAAAATTATTTAGATTCATATGATATTTTTATTAAAACTAATAAATGGATTTATATTTATATTATTTTATACATAATATTAAATGTTTGAATTTCATTATATGTGATTTTTAATATTTTTTATCAACATTGAAATAACTTACTTAAAATTTTTATGAATCGCTCGATTTAATTTACTGAATCACCTAATTTATTGAATTTGTCCTTACCCGATTCTAATTTTTCAGCCTTCACTAAATAGTCAATGTAGATGGCACCAGAGTATGGGCTCCACTTAAATATGAGAAATTACCCAGGTTGTGCTTCAGTTGTGGATAGATCTTACATGATACCCAGGGTTGTCAGCAAAGGGAAAAGTAGAGAGGCACAGTGACGAGTTTGCAAATTGGTTTGCACTGCAGCTTCAAGCAAAGCACTACGTGAGACGCCAATATTCTGCAACCTATACAAAGCAAGCTAAAAAAGACTTCGATGGAGTAGAGAAGGACAAATAAAGAAAGATTGGGTAAGGTGGTGGCTGTCATGATTCCAGCTTGAGTCCAATGATAGCTACGGGCAGTGAACTAGAATACTATTTAGGAAAGAGCAAGGAAAAAGTAGAAAATTTTAGAGGAGGGGAGAGCAGAAATGAAACAACGATGATTAAGGAGGGATTGGAAGAAGGATTTCAAAATGAAGAGTTGGATGAATTAACGGATGATTTATAGAATAATTCAAGGGAGAGGATCAGGGGTGATTGTGTAATAAGTGAAGAAAGAATGATTAATTTGATTGATGGTAAAAATAGTTGGGTGGGCCAGGTGTCTGAACGGCCCACGAGCATAAGGTCTCTAGTATATGGGCTAACTGTTAATAAGGAAAGCAAAGATGTTTCAGCAAATCTAGTTAAGGTGGTCAAGGATAGAGTTCAAGGCTACCATGAGCCGTTGTTGACAAGAAAGGATCAGGCAAGAGGCAATTGAAAGAGAAGGACAAGAGCAAAATGTTTGGGATGTGACCCTCCCACCACTGCCGCCATCGACCACCTCACGAGCAGGGGTGAATCATGCCAGTTGAAATTAAACTTGCTCCCACCTATTGACATCGCAGAGATGGTAAGTATTGATTTGACGACAATTTTGTTGTTGCAGATTATGTTAATTGGAGATTGTCTTGTTAGTGTTTTGTTGATAACGTAAAAGTTCGATGTAGGTGTGGTGCATTGTCTTGGAAAATCATGTCTTTCATTAAACAACAAGAATTTACAGTATTTAAATAACAAATTACAAAATAAGGGAAGATGTAGCCTTCGGCCAGGAAGCTTTCCCTTGTTCTACCACTAGGTCCATGCACCTTCTCGCTCTTCCTCAAGCCCGGCAGGGCAAGTCATAGACTAAGGCCTGCCAAGGCTCTCCAAGCGGTGCATGACCTACTCTCTCTTAGAGGTGCCGTCAGGGGTAACTCCATCATCCTTTTTACTTCAATTCTTGTACGTAGCATTCCCTCACTAGGACCTTTTTGCCTCGGATTTCTCTCACTCCATAGGGAATCAGAAACTTCTTCTTGAGGTGGTAGGTCGACGTGACCACCCGCAAGCTATTTTGGGTGGGCCTTTCGATGATGGCGTTGTAGGATGACGGGTTTCTCACCACTGGGAAGTCGACCATGATTGAGGCAGTGCATAGGGTGCTTCCCGTGAGGACCAACAGTGTGATGGTTCCCACTGGAAGAACCATATTCCCGGAGAAGTCCTTCAGTGGCATGGGTGCTGGATGAAGCTGGGCTGCATTGATTCCCACCTGGTGAAAGCTTCCTAGAATAGGATGTTCACTGAGCTCTCGTCATCAATGAGGATTCTCTGTGTAGTAAAGTTGGCGACTAACATGGTCACCACCAACGCATCATCGTGGGGGTACAGGACCCCTTCTTCGTCAACCTTCCCAAAGAAGATGGCTGGGGTCAGCTCGCCCCTTTGGTGTTTGGTGGGATGGTCAAATCCTCCCGTTATGGTCCAGATTTCCTCAAGTGGAGGTCCCCCTTCCCCCCGCGCAATGGTGAGCGGGGGCGATCTTGATGCTGCTCTCATGCTACTGGTCATTGTCGAAGGTTTTCTTCCCTCCTGCACTGGTCGACTTTGTCTGTGCTCCTTTCCCTCAATCTTCACCCTCCTTGCTTCAATCTTCAGGTAGGGACATAACGTTGTCTCGTCCATTCCGTATGCTCCTTTCTCCCTTGTTGGGAGAAGCAATCTTCAATAATGTGCGAGGTGGACTTGTGGTATGTACAATAGCAACGGACAATGATTCGGTCATCGTCTTCGTAGGCGGTAGAGGTGTCGGCCTCGTGGATGGTTTATGTGGGTTGATGAAAGCAAGGTCCCATTCCCCACATCGGAGCTTCCTCCATTCTCTTGTCGTGGGAGGTATTTTCCGGCTTCACGTAGGCCTTAGCCTTGGCTGGCACCCTTGCTATCCTCTTCACTTGCTCCATCTTCTTCCTTGGCTCTGTTAGGGCCCGAAGAGTGTCTTTAGTGTTAATGAAGTTGTCGATTTGGTCAATAAACTCCCGTAGCACCACGGGAGTCTTTTTCTGGGATCATGGTCAGACCCTTCTAGAAGTGCCGTTATGGTTATCTTCTCGTCTTGGTCATCGGTGGTCAGGCGCTCCCTATTGAATTGGGACATATACACCTTTAGGCTTTCCTCCTCTCCCTGCTTGATGGTGAGGAGGTATGCTACTGGGCGTCGCCTTCTCCAACTTGAAATGAACTGGGTCAAAACTGTTTATGAAATCGGTGCCAGAGACTCGAACCATACTCGTGCTAGCCCCTTTAGGGTCAGCGAGAAGGCCCTGCATGCCACCTCCCCTGGGAAACCATGCAATGTCATGTGAGCCCTGAAGGTTTCTAGGTGCTCAAGAGGGTCCCTCCCTCCATCATACATCTCCATGATAGGGACCCTGAACTTTGGTGGTAAGGGCATAGCCATCACCTCTTTCGTATAGGGTAAACCAGTGCTTGTGAGCAGTTGGTACACCGACAAGGATGTGCCCACTTTCCTTGCAATCTTTTTATACTTTCCTTTGAGATTGCGGTGCTCGTCTTGCATGTTCTTCCTCCTCCATGTTTGCTCCGACTCCTGTGTTTTGATACCCCACGTGCTCGCTATCGCTGGGCTCCGTCTCCTCGTTCTGCCTTTATTGAGGCTTTCTGAGCTCCTCATTCTCTTTACAAGGTGTTTGCACCTCCTTGGTCAACTTCGTCACCCAATCATCCATAGCTTTCAGTCTTGCTTTCATGGCTTCCTCTATCTCTCTTTTGAGTTGTCCAAAATGGATTGTCACAGGCATACGAGGTGCATGCAAGATCTACAAGAATTCATAGACGATGCCACTGCTAACGTCGTGTTTCGTACACCTTTGGGCAAGGTTCCAACAACCCAAGTCTTCAGAACTAGGCCTACGAAAACAAAGTAGAAAGCAGCTTGGAGAGGGTGGCCTTGGGGTCGGGGAGTCTTCGATGCCAAAGTTAGTAAAATCTCTTGGAAGTTTGTAAATAATGAGAGAGTCTATGTATCAGAGAGAGTTTCTCATACCTGGAAGTTGCTATCTATACTGAGAGTTTGGAGGGAGGGGGGGATAGATTGTGTTTGCCTCCATGGAGTCCATGTCCTTTTACTATTCCTTTTGTCAAAGTCTTTTAATGTAGCATGTTTCTGTCACGACGTCATTGATGTGGCGTGTAGCTCAGTAGTGGTGCCATTAATGTGGCGTGGTTTCCCGATTTGCCTTATCCTGCTAGTGTCCTTGGTAGTCTGTCAATGTCTCTTTGTTAGAGGATTGGGGGTCCGCCTGCAATGCACTCCCTTATGGAGGTTGCGTCTAGGGAGGCCTACCCGTGGGCTGGGCCGAAGAGTCTATTCGTTCTAGGCTGGGCCTTCCATGAATGTATTAGCGGAATACCCCTTCAAGAGAATATTGTAAGAACCAAACAGCTCTAGAAGGTTGGTTGCATGATCGATAGAACTCAGCAAATTCGACATAGTGTACGTACCCAGGAGCACAGTGAAGGGGCAAGCTTTGGTAGATTTCATCACCGAATTCTCCAAGTTCCCAATGGAAGCTGAAGTTACACCCCACCGAAAATCCTGGCTTGTATTTGTTGATGGATCCACTTGCCAAATGGGAGGAGGAATATGGATCTACATCATGGGAGAAAGGGGACAAGAGCATTACTACATGGCCACACTTACGCTTAAAATCACCAATAATGAAGCTGAGTATGAAGCCTTGATAGCTGGACTCTCGACAGCAAAACTCTAGGCACCATGGAGATTAAAGTAAAGGCAGGTTCCCAAATTGTGGTAAACCAAGTCACCGGGACGTACACCACGAAAGGGGAAAAGCTAAAAAAATATCTAAGTCAGGTTTTGGAGATCTGTGACCAACTTGCCTATTTTAGTCTGGAGCAGATACCTAGAGAAGACAACACAATAGCAGGCAGACTAGCCAAAGCCGCATCCACAAGGGATGAGGTGAATCTACCTTGGGAGGTACAAAGAAGAGTGGTAAAGATCCAAGCAATTGGAGTACAGGTGAACCAAGTGGGGCCAGAGTGGGCCAAGGCAATATCAGATTGGACACAAGCAAACACCCCGAGGAGAAAGAGGCAACAAAGAAGATCAAAATGTGCACAACACGGTTTGTCAGGATTGATGGAATCCATTACAAAAAAGGTTTTGCTACCCCTTTGTTAACATGTGCCTAAGGAAGCACAATACGTCTTGGTAGAGATACAAGGGCATATGTGGTAACCATTCTAGGGGAAAGACTTTGGCGATAAAGGCCCTTAGAGCAGGCTACTACTGGCCCAATGTCCTTAAAGATGCCAAGCAGTTTGCGAAGATGTGCATCAGATGCCAGATCCTGCATTGTCCCCTTGAAAAGTTATTTTTGATTACCGCCCCATGGTCATTTGCTCAATGGGGGATTGATTTGGTAGGTCCCTTCCGCCAGGGAAGGAAGGGGTAAAATATATAGTCGTTGATGTAGATTATTTAACAAAATGGGTAGAGGCAGAGCCCTTTGCAACCATAACTTCCAAGGCCATTACCAAATTTCTGTGGAAGAACTTTATTGCTAGTTCACAATCATCTCCAACTTCTCCATCAAGCTCAAATCCTCATCTCCAATTTTCATTCCAAGAAGAACGAGAAGTCTTAGTGATGTCTAAGCAAGCTGTAATTTTTGTGTTCTTGAACCGGAGTGTCTTGAAGTTGCAATTAAACAAAAAGCTTGGAAGAAATCCATGGAAGAGGAGATTTACGTGATTGAGAAAAACAAAACTTGGAAGTTGGTATAGGGGCCAAAAGACAAAGAAGTGATTGGTGAGAAGTGGATTTTCAAAGCAAAGTTAAACCTAGGTGGTTTCATTCAAAAGAAGAAAACAAGACTTTTAGTAAAAGAGTATAGTCAACAACTCGGAATTAATTTCCAAAAAACTTTTGCACTGGTGGCTCACTTGATACTATTAGAGATCGCATCAACTTGATGTAAAATCAGCTTTCCGATATAGAGTATTAAAAGAGGAAGCTGAAGATGGAGAAGAAAAGAAGGTATATAAGTTGAAGAAGGCTTTGTCTAGCCTAAAACAAGCACCCTGACTTTGAAAGATGCAAAAGTGAGCCAACTTGTATGTCAAGACAAAAGGTACAACCGGTATTCTTATTGTCTCTCTTGATTTTGATAATTTGGAATTTACCGGTAGTGATGAAAAAATAATTAATGATTTTAAATTGGAGATGATGAAAAAAAATGGAATGAGTAACTTGAGTTTATTGTATTACTACTTAGGCATTGAAACTTATAAAAAAGAAGAAGGTGTTTTTATATACCAAAAAAAGTATGCAAAAATTATTCTTGAAAGATTTAAAATGATGAATTGCAATTCGGTTGCAACTCTTTTGGTTGTAAATAAAAAATTGATGAAACATGTTGGAAGGAAAGAAGTGGATGCATCTATTTATAGAAGCTTATTGTATTTGGCAGCTACAAGATCGGATATTATGTATACTATAAGTTTATTGTCTTGAGTCATGCAAAAGCCAAGCCAATAGGATGTTGAGATATGTTCATTGTACGCTTGATTTTGGTATTTTTATGAGAAGAATGTTGATGCAAAGTTGATTGAGTTTTGTGATAGTAATTAGGCTGGGTGTGTTGATAATATGAGAAACATTTTTGGATATGCACTTTCATTTGGTTCCGGTATATTTTCATGCCAATGCCAATAGGAAATATAGCTAAGGAGAATCTTAGAAGATGTTGGTGAGAACCAAGGAGAAGCTACTCCACTTTTATGTGATAACCAATCTGCCACTACTATCACAAAGAATCCTATCTACCATAGTCGAACAAAACATAATCCAATCAAGCATCACTTTATTAGAGAGTCTGTGGAAGATGATAATATTCAACTCACATAATGCAAAACCAAACACCAAGTTGATGATATTTTCACTAAGGCTCTTCCAAAAGAGAAATTTCACTACTTTTGAGAGAAATGTTGGGTGTCGCATAATGCATTAAGGGGAGTGTTGTGTCCAATTTAGTAAACAATCTCTCTCTATCTCATTTCATATGACAACCAGATGAACATATATAGTTAGATAGTCACTAAACTTCCAATTTTAGAGCTCTTGCTTGTTGAAACTTGAATGCAATCTCCCGAACATATAGTTAAGCAACACAAGTGCTTACTAGGATCCATGACTTGAAGAAAACAGAAACATAGCAGAAGCCGGAAGCAAAGATGAAAACATAAGTTTTGGTGACATATATTTCCATCAGTGGGAGAGACATAAAAAACTAAAGACATTAATTTAAGGTACTTAAAGGTATAAAACCATAAGACTTCAAGGAGGTAATTCATTAAAGTATATCCGATTTCTAGCACCAACAATGCAGAAAACAAATAAAGAGACACAAAGATTTACGTGTTTTGGCATAATGTCTACCTCCAAGGGTTGTTTGGGAGCGAAATTCACCATAATGGGAAATTTTATAATCTCTCAAGGCCTCACATATCTTGACAATACAATAGAGAGATTTGGGGAATATCATTTAGAGCTGCTATGTGCGGTGGAGTTTGGCTTAGGGAGCTTCTGTGGAGAGCCTGTCAATTTGTGGGGATCTTCTCTTTATATTAAGGTTTATTTCTTTGGAATGATTGAGTCCAACTTGCCTTGTGGACCCATTTCCTTTTAGACTTCTAAGTCTCTTTCCTTTCAGAGGTCTGAGCATTTTTCTTTCTAGGAGCCTGAGTTTCTTTCCTTGTCTCTTCTTAGTCTTATCAGTTAGCTTGATTTTTGACTTTATCTTAGGGCTAAATTATAGGTTGCTAATAAGAAGGTCTTGATAATAGGTTGATTCTTAAGGTTGATTTGCTCAATAAGAAGGTCTTGATAATCTTCAAGTCAACAATCTACAGAATAAATTTTGAAAATTGATCCCTAGTTTTCTGTTTATTTTGTGCTAAGTAGTGAAGAGTTCAGCTTAGAGAGATAGGTGAGAGATGTACTCGACCGCATTAGGTGTGAGCACGGAGCTCTGCTTTGGCGAGAGATGTGCTCGACAACATTAGGTCTAAGCATGGAGCTCTGCTTTGGTAGGAGATGTAATCGACCACATTAGATGCAAGTGCGGAGCTCAGCTTGAGTGGGAGATGTACTTGACCGTAGTAATGGAGCTCGGCTTGGGCAGGAGATGGATTCAACCGTGTTAGATGCAAGTGCGGAGCTCGGCTTTGGGTTTGTTTATTTGTGTGGATGTCTGCCTGAGAGATTGTTTATAGTCGGCGAAGAGTGCATATTTTCATAATTCATTTTTTGTGTGTATTTTCGTGATCATTTTTGCTATTGTTGGTAGTAGTGGATTTTCTATCCCTTCGTGTAAATCATCGTTTGATGTTCCCATTTCGGGGTTGATGTTATAGTTTCTTTGCAGTAACCCATACTTAAGTGGTCAGGAAGCCCGTCGACACCCTGAGTCCACATTAGGCAATTGTCGAGCCCGTCGATTCGTTCCCAAATGAAATCCACGCAAGGCGGTTCTGCAGCTCAAAGGCTCATTCTCGAAGGTAATCCACTAGCGGCGGTTGTGGCACGAGTATAAACACTCGGCATTTGCTGGAGAATATGTTGTGCGAGAGTCGCAAAGTCTGTTGACTTTCGAATCCATTTTGATGGCGAGGGTTGTGTGGTCCTTTGGTCTACGCTCCCATTTCCTTTCACCATGAGTCTTTGGACTCATCATTGGTGTTTGAAGGGTCGCGGGGTCTTTTGACCTGCATGCCCATTTGGTCACCTTGACTTTTTGGACTCTTTATTGGTGTTTAGGGGTCGCGGGCACTTTTAACTTGCGCGTCCGTTTGGTCACCTCGAGTTTTTGGACTAGTCATTGGTGTTTGTGGGGATGCTTGACCACACTATTTGTGGCAGGAGACTGAGTTTGATTGCACTGTTGTGGTATGAGGCAAAGTTCGCCTGTCTTGAGAGATTTTCACCAAAAACTAAATAGGTAAGCATAATACAAATTACAAGTTTAAGATTTGTAAGCCTGAGCCATCTTGCTAAAGTGTAATGAAGGCTTGGGGGTGCCCGCGATACCGAGCAATCTATTATGATGAAGATAGTTTAAGATATCTGAGATGGGCTTTGTTCGCGGTGTTATTGAGCAAAGTATATTCCAAAGCAATTTTGTTGTTGCTTTCCATTTTTCCCGACTAGGATTGTTCAATGATGAATGATTTTTGTACGAGGAAATTGCTCGTCTTTGAGCTCTTTTGTAGCGATGATGATTGTCTGTCTCATAATGATTTCTTTTTTCTTTTTCTTTTAATATTGACTTTGGGCCAGCAAATAAGTGTGGCGAGAGATACTTACTGTGGCGGGCAACCTATTATGAGTGAGCAAAGGT
Source organism: Pterocarya stenoptera (assembly GCA_003123785.1). Lineage (NCBI taxonomy): Eukaryota > Viridiplantae > Streptophyta > Magnoliopsida > Fagales > Juglandaceae > Pterocarya > Pterocarya stenoptera. The sequence continues at coordinate 173,495 of QEOT01124220.1, read as the reverse complement.
GATGGTGGTGACCTGCTCGATCTGTGGCGAGCAACGATTTTGTTTTGTTGTGTTTTTTTCTTGCCAAGGTGCTTCCACATTGTTGGACATCCTCATCTCCATTTGTCTGCTTAGCCTGGAGGGCAAGAATTTTTCTACCCGCTGTGGGCAACAACTCAGCTGGTTCCTGCTATGGGCGTCTTCGTGGCGGGGGGCCATGGCTTTCCAGCCTACATGGGTGAACGACCTTAGTGGCAGTTGGGCGAGGTGCATCATGGTGGCAAGGAGCATGACGGTGGTGGCAGGAAAAGTCGTCGATGGTATCTGATCTCCTTGTTGGTGAGGTCTGGATCTATGATATTGCCGATAAGCTTGCAGATAGGAAGTTGTAGGCTGGTGGCACAAATGAGGCTTTTTGGATGGTTCAAGTCGGGTGTGACAGTTTTGAGTTATCTGTGGGTCAGAGACTCCATGGTGGTAGCAGAAAATGCTGACAGACCAAACACCGAATGTGTTGCTCTCCAACTTGCAATGCTTCAAAGTCGTGTATGGTCGGCGGGCTATCATCCCGCCATCTTCCTTGGTGAGCTTGGGCGAGGATGCGAGGAAGCTTCTTGGTGAGCAGTGGCGAGGAGCTTCAGTGGCATGAAAGCTTGGTCGCCATGGGGCGACAAGGAGTTTCGTGGCACGAAAACTTGGTTGCCATGGCAGGATGAGGAGCTTCATGACGTGAAACTTTCTCCATGTTACTGCATGCTCGTTGCCCACTGGAGATGTTGCGTGCCTATTGTTCACCACAAGGGTGGTGAGCATGGGGTGAGTGTCACAGACTGCCAAAGGCTGTGTTCCTTTAGGTGATGTCGTTGCTCACCACTAGGGTGGCGGGGGCCACGGGCACGCGCAACTTTTTGTCATTGTTCCTTGCCTTTGTGGAAGCTCTCCAGTGACAAAAATAATCAACGTCGGTCTCTGTGGCTTCTCATGGCCTGAATTTGGGTGCCCACGCCACTGCGTAGTCGCTTGAGGGAATATAGCCAGCGGGTGGTTTACTTGCTGGCCTCCAACTTTTGCGATGTGCTTGTTGCCACCACAAGGGTAGCAGGCCATAGGGAGCCCCAATGAGCTGGGAGGAGCCAAGGACTTCGTTGCTGGCGCGAAGCCCAGTCTGACCATCTTGGTGGCCGGACCTCAGTCAAGTCATGCACAGAGGTGGCTGGTAACAATGCTTCTTTTTAGAACCACATACGGCGATGAACACCATAGGGAGCGACCTTTGTGGCCAAGGACTACCTCACCTGTGATAGAAAATGCCGGTGGTTTAGGAGGTAATAGGTGGTGGCCTCGTCGGCTCACAAAGGTTTGGCTCACAAATACGTAACGTGCACGTCAACGTGCTTCCTTTATACGCATAGTGCACTATGCGCACAGTGCACCACTACGGCGAGGAATCAACGTTTTATTGTTGCACATGTCTGGTTGTTTGTCTTTGTGGTTGGACCTGGGCCGCGTTGTGCTCGGAGGCGGCGGGCCTTGCACATGAAACAATAGGGTGCACGTCGACGTGGACCCTTATTTCTGTTGTGAATGACATGAACAGTGAATCTTTCACGTGCACAATCTATGCCATGCAATCCACCAATTTGTTGCTTTTTTTATTATTATTTAACAAGGTTAATGAAATAAAAGAAAAAATAACATATTAAAATAAAAAAAATCTTATCTGTTAATGTGGAGACGATCTCATGAGTCGAAAAATATCCATCTTCCAATTTCGGTATAGAAGATTAGTTGATGTCACAAACGGCAACAAGGGTTAATGCCTTAATTTGCATAACAGATTTGAAGGGAGGATAGAATAATCCCCAACCCACGTTGATGATTCGGGCGTCGATACAGTGTTCTTCGCATTCACCCATATATCAAATGAATAATAAATAAGCAAATACAAACTAATAAAAAGAGACACAAAAATTAACGTGATTCATCGTAATGCCTACATTCACGGGTTGTTTGGGGTGAAATCCATTATAATGAGCAATTTTACAAACTATCATGGGCTCTCATATCTCATAATATAATGGAGGGATTTATGGAAGATTCTTTGGAGTCGCTATATATGGTAGAGTTTGGCATAGGGAGTTTCTGTGGAGAGCCTGTCAGATTTGTTGGGATCTCCTTTTTATATAGAGATATATTTTCTTGGAATAATTGAGTCCAACTTGCCTTGTGAACCCCTTTCTTTTTAGGAGTCTGAGTCTTTTTCTTTTTAGGTGAGTGTATTTCCTTATCCCTTTTTAGTCTAATCCTTTAGCTTGATTTTTGGCTTTATCTTAGAGGTAAATTATAGGCTGTTGATTTGACCCCTATAATATGTATCAACAAAGAGTAAAGAAAGTGCTTTCCTTTAAGGGTGCAAACACTATAAATTCACAGATATTTTTGTTTTTACAAAGTTTGATGCTGCATTGCATTGTTGGTGCAACATGTAGACTCTTAAGAGTGGTTTGGTTACATAAAACTAAGCTATCTCATATGATTTTATCATTACAACTTTTTCAAACTTTTACATAGAATATAAAATAAATAATTCAACTTTTTTAAATTTTAAAATAAAAATAATATTATAAAATAATATTATAAAAATATTTTATTTAACTTTCATCAAAACATCTCATTTCATGTATTGCTTCATGTATTGCATAATTAAGCAAAGCCTTATTCGTTGAAAATAGTTGTCGCAAAAAGCCTAGGATTCTATTAATTTCCATGCTAAAATCCAAAATTGGAAATGTATTTGGCTTTCTTTTTCATTTTGGCACAAAAGTCAAGAGAATAATTTATAATGGTTGACTGGCACATGTGTCATATAAAGTCTTTGTTAACCTTCCGGATATGTACGCTTGTCCGAGTGTAGAGCCCGCTTAACAAGTTGGACTAAATAAAAGAAAGGAAAAAATTGTCAGTCCTCCACTTTTGACGGTCTAAGTTGGCTGTCGGTCAAAATTATTTTTATTTTTATTTTTTTTAATAATAAAAAAATAATTTTAAATATATTGATGTATTTTTTTTAAATATTTAAATATAATAAAAAAATATGAATAGAAAAAAAAAAGTAAAACCAACTATGGGTCAAAATGAGCGAGCTAGTCTAGACAACAGAGTAGCCCGACTCTGAAAGAAATAAAAGAAAAAATAATATATTAAAATTAAAAAAATCTTATTTAATTTGGAGACCATCTTGTGAGTCGAAAAATATCATTCTTACAATTTTGATGCAGAAAACTAGTTGATCACACATACGACACCAACAGTGAATGTTTTAATTTGCACAATAGATTAGAAGGGATGAAACAATGATCCCCGACCTACGTTTATGATTCGGACGTTAATACGGTATTATTCGTGTTCATTCATATATAAAATTATTAGTAAATAAGTAAATAAAAACTAATTAAGTGAAATACAGATATTAACGTAGTTCGGTGTAATGCCAACATCTACAGGTTGTTTGAGGGCGAAATTTACTATAATGAACAATTTTACAATCTATCATGGCATCATATATCTCACAATACAATAGAAGGATTTCGGAAAGATCCTTTAGAGTCGTTATGTGTGGTGAGTTTGGCGTAGGGCTTTTCTATGGAAAGCTTATTAGATTTGTGGGGATCTCCTCATTATATGGAGGTATATTTTTCTGAAATAATTGAGTCTAATTTCTCTTGTAAATCCCTTTCATTTTGGAAGTCTAAGTCTTTTTGTTTTAGGAGTCTGGGTCTTTTTTCTATGTCTTCTTAGCCTAATCTTTTAGCTTGATTTTCGATTTTACTTTAAAATAAAATTATAGCGGGTGATTTTATCCCTAGAATGTATATCAACAAAAAGTAAAGAAAGTGCTTTCCTTAAGTGAGCAGACATAGTAGATATTTTTGTTTTTACAAAGTTGGATGCTGCATTGCATTGTTGCTGCAACATGTATACTCTTGTTCGTTGAAAATAGTGGTAAAAAATAATGTTGGATTCTATTAATTTCCATGCTAAAATCCAAACATGAAAATGTATTTGGCTTTCTTTTTGATTTTGGCACAGAGAGCTGACAGGCACGTGTGTGACTGTCAAATAAAGTCTTCGTCAACCTTTGGATAAGCATGCTCGTCCTAGTGTGGAGCCCATTAATTTCTTTACTCAATTCCTACGGGTCTTTTTTAATTTTTTCTATCTTTATAATATTTTTAAACTCTCCAAGCCATTTTAAAATTCAGCAATAATGATCTTACCGAGATAGCATTTATCAAGTACATAATACAATATTACTAACTCCATAAGCTTAAAATATTATTTCTGTAAATCTAAACTTTTTCCATGCCACCGATATATGATCAACTTTTTTTACTCACATCAAATCTATAAGATAAAACCTCTCATTTATTATTTTTAATATATATTATCACCTTTAAATGATTTTACTTATATTTTTATTTTGAATTTCATATTAAGAAGTCTAATAGTATAAAATAAAAGTCTTTCAAATTCATATTAATAAGTTTATTATTTTTCTTAAACTTACTTTAATTTAATTTTGGTGGGGCCACATCTTTAAAAATAGATAATATATAAAAATTATAAAAAAAAAAAGAAATGTAGGAAATTAACAATTATAGAGAGATATTTTTATGTATATTAAAATTTTAAAAAATTTTGGAAAGCATAAAGGGGTTATAAATCTTTTGGAAGCTATTCTCTATATTTATAGAATTAGGAAATAAAATCTAAAGGATATTTTAATATTTTGTTTTTTGAAAAAAATGGGAGGCCATGGCTCCGGCCACTAATTAAGGATCAACGTGTTTCCACTATTGCCACCCAATTATACACACTTTTGAAAGAAATGAGATATTAATTTTCTTGACTATCTTTAAAAACGTGTTTTTCCTGACTTTCTTGGGAGAAGTAAATAAATAAAAGGGACATCTTGATGGGGACTTGTTCAGGAAAAGGACTATGTTTTCTTGACTAGTCAAAAAAGGACAAAAATATTTATAAAAAAAAAATTATTGACTAGTTCAATGATGACTACTAATAGTTGCCTTCTATAAAGAGAAGGCCATCTTCTTCTAAGTTAACTATTACGAATGAAGAAAGAATATTAGAGACACAGAACAAGGCAATTAACTATGTCCTCCTTGCTTGAAATTGTTCTTTTGCAGCAACAAGCTGCTGTAAAACTCCTGCTTGGGGTACTACTTGTAATTTCAGCAACAATATTTGTAGCAACAGTAGCAGCGATTGAAGTACCCAATTCCAACTGCAGTAGAACATGTGGATCGCTTGAAATCCCCTACCCATTTGGAACATCCGAAGGCTGCTACCTTAACTCATCCTTTCTCATTACTTGTAACAACTCCGGGACAAGTACTCCAACAGCATTTCTGCGCCATGGTAACATAAAGGTACGCAACATATCATTAGATGGTGAACTGCGAGTCTCATCTTCTGTAGCCCGTAATTGCTCACAGGAATCAGACTACAATCCCAAAAGGAACTATACCTCTCTCAGCGTTCGAGAGTTCCCCATCTCGTATACAAAGAACGTGCTCACAGCTATCGGTTGCGACACTCGAGGGTCCATTTCAAGTTTATTCTCAAACAAGAATTATACAACTGGATGCGGGTTAGTCTGTGATAGCATCGACGGTATGATTAACGGTTCTTGCTCTGGCTTAGGCTGTTGCCAGACTCCTATTCCAGATGGACTAAAAGATTTTACTGTGTGGGCTAGCAGCCCTAGAAAACACTCCAAAGTGAGCAAATTCAGTCCATGTAGTTTCGCCTTTGTGGTGGAAGAAAAAGCATACAACTTTTCCACCTTAGATCTTCTAAATATGCAGGGTAAACGTTCTTTTCCCTTGGTGCTAGATTGGGCAGTTGGGAACCAGAAATGCGAAGATGCTAAGAAGAATACTACAACATACGCATGTAAGGCAGATAATAGTGAGTGTTACAATTCCACAAACGGTCCTGGGTATCGCTGCAACTGCTCCTCAGGCTATTACGGAAACCCATATCTCTCTGGTGGTTGCCAAGGTATATAATTCATGTTCTATATATGCATTAATTTGGTAATTTCATAGATCTTCATTTAATTTCTTTGTTTTCTTTAGGCTGAGTTTTGTGATGTTCCGTCAAATCCATATTCCAAGAATAGATTTTTACAAATATATGTGGAAAATGAATATTTTGTAATATATTTAAAAATATTTTTTAACAATTATTAAAACGATGAATATTCTTATAATATACTTGAATCTCATTTTTTTTTTTAATATTTAGAATCAATTTTTATTTTTGTTAGCTTATATATATATATTTTTTTTTTATAGGACATAATTATATGACATTACATATAGAGAAATATTGCAATGAGGATATTGAAAATTTATTGATAGTTAGCTAGAAGAAATATTCTTATAATATAAAAAGGATTAAAAATTGTTTAGATGATATAGAAAAAATAAATAAACTATATTTATTGTAAAAGTTATTAGATAAAATAGAGAAAATGAATTTTAACGATGTACGTACCTTTAAAAAAAAAACAAAAATTATTGAGAGGGCTCTTAGTTAGTTAGTTTTCGCTGCTAAATGACATCATATTGAAGGTTTTTTTGTTGCTACATACCGATGGATGTGAGTTTTGACATGGGCTGTATTCATGGTCATGTTTTCAGATATTGATGAGTGTAAAACTCCAAATCATATGTGCGCTGATCATGCAATATGCGCCAACCATGTGGGGACGTCTTACACCTGTTCTTGCCCCAACGGGTACCAAGGAGATGGGTGGAGAAATGGAACTAGTTGCATTCCTAAACCAAGCAATTCTAAGAATATCATAATTGCACTATGTGAGTATATATCAATGATTAGTCTGTGTAAATTCCGCATATAACATTTTAAAAAGTGTACGTAAGATTATTTGTATCTATATACTTTGCGTATTATGAATAATTAATTTGTTAGAATTTTTAACTTCATAAAGACTTCTAATTATCGGTCGATGCAGAACAATAAAAATTAGTTATAACATCTCTATTTATAAGAAAGTGAAAACTATAGATGGATGCCAATTGGTATCTGAAGAAAGATTAAAGGCAATTGAAAATAATTTACCATTTTGGCTTTAACATCAACTACATTTGAAAGCTGTCAAAGGTAGATATATCTATGCTAGCTTATGAGGTAATCACTCATGTAAATACTTTATAGCTCAAATATTCAAAATGATTGTAAATTGTAAAACAGATATAATAATACTAGTATTGAGTAAACATGAAGAGAAATGTTTTAGCTACAAGATGATTTCATAAAATTGTAAACTCACAAATTCACATATCTAGATGTGATATTACTTTTATTGTAAAATAGATCTACCGTATCGCATGATGCTATATCAATTTGTATGAGTTTAATTTTGTGAAATTTTTTTGTATGTATAGCACTTTTCAAACATGAATAATGAAACATTGGATTTTAGTGACAATTTTACTTGAGAATTCATTTTCTGCAGGTATTAGCATAAGTCTCTTAGTCTTGCTCTTGGGAGGTTCTTCAGTACTTTTGGGATTGAAAAGAAGGAAGCTTATCAAACTCCAAGAAAAGTACTTCCAACAAAATGGCGGCTTAATGTTACAAGAACATATTTTGAATCATGGAAGGTCCATGGAGACAACAAAAATCTTTAGTAATGATGAGCTTAAAAAGGCCACCAACAATTATGATGATAGTAGAGTCCTTGGCAAAGGGGGTTATGGAACTGTTTACAAAGGAGTATTACCTGATAACAAAGAGGTTGCCATCAAAAGGTCCAAAATCTGTGATAAGAGCCAAATCGAGCAATTCATAAATGAGGTGATTTTGCTTACCCAAATCAATCATAGAAATGTGGTTAAACTAATAGGTTGTTGTCTTGAAACAGAAGTTCCCTTACTTGTTTATGAATTTATCACAAATGGGACTCTTTCTGACCATATTCATGATATAAGTCGTGCTTCTTCCCTTTCATGGGAAAGACGTTTGAAGATAGCAACAGAAATAGCAAGAGCCCTTGCATACCTACATTCTGAAACTTCTATGCCAATTATACATAGAGATGTGAAAAGTACAAATATACTATTAGATGATAACCACACAGCAAAAGTTGCTGACTTTGGAGCTTCAAGGTTGATAGCTCTTGATCAAATAGAAATAACCACCTTGGTGCAAGGAACCCTTGGGTACTTGGACCCTGAATACTTCCAAACTGGCCAGCTAACAGAAAAAAGTGATGTGTACAGCTTTGGTGTTGTGTTGGCAGAGCTTCTGACAGGTGAAGAGGCAATTTCTTCCAAAAGGCCTGAAAGTTATAAAAACCTTGCAATTTATTTTGGTTCTGCAGTGAAAGAGGATCGTCTACTTCATATTATTGAGGATCACATCGTCAATGAGGCTAATATTGAGCCAATAAAGGAAGTTGCTAATCTTGCAAAAGCGTGCTTAAGGTTAAGAGGGGAGGATAGGCCCACTATGATGGAAGTGGCAACAGAGCTAGAAGGACTGAGATTTATGGAAAAGCATCAATGGGGAAAGGATAATCAAACCACAGAAGAAACAGAATACTTACTCAGTACAACTACACTCTCTTTAAACATTGATATTGGCGTTGGTTCTTCTGTAAGTGTAGTTAGTGGACATGATAGCATGATAAACCAACTCGTGAAACCCCTAGATGATGGTCGATAAGTAGCTAAGTCGACAATAATTGATTTATATAAATCAATTAGATCCATTCATGAACTTCTACATGCCTATTAATGTTGTGTAATAATGTTGTAGACTAGATCATTCAGTACCTTATTTTGGTTGTCCCTCTTTTACTAAGTTTCTGTAGTTGGATGTAACTTGCAACAGTTTTGTGTTTAAAAATGTTAATGTAATAAAAGTTGTACAACTTGTACTGTCTTTCATAATGCAATGAGGGTTCCATCATAAGTACTCTTTAGTTCCTAGGTACATTACACTAGCAATTAGCATCAACTAATTAATTGAATCATGGCATTTATCCCGGTCTTTTCCATAAAGAAAATTAGGGGAAAAAAAGCTAAACAAATGACAAGAAACTAAAACTAAACAACAACACATGAATGATAAAATGGTAGATCTAGAATTCAAGTGGCCAACCCTAATCAAGAGGGTCGTCACTCCCTCATGGGGTGGCTCTTGTCTTCCTAATTATGTGTAGTTTTCCTTAACATGATTTTCAACAAAATAGTGCATCTTTGATCCGAATGTACTATACAGTTGGGTTTAACATGTAATCGAAACCTAATATGTTAAGTCTCTCATTTCATACAAATAAATTGAGATGTAAGAATTATTGCCCATATTCGAAAAGAAAATTCCAAATTTGAATATCTCACTTTGCTTTTCTTTGATATGGGTTGAGAATCTTTGACAAGTAATTAATGAACCCATGATAGATCTACGCCCTCTCCATTGCTTGATCAAGTACTAAAGATCATGACTTGCATGTAGAACTTACTTAGTTCTTCATCAAATATAAATTAGGTCTAATCCAGCTTTCCATTTGAGGATCGAATCCCCATTTCAACCAAGAGCTTTCAAAGGACACAACAATGAAAGCAAAGTCGACAGAGACAATATCCCATTTGCAAAATTGTCATTGCTTCATGTCATGTTGAGCTAACATTGTAATCCTTGAACTTGGGAGCAAAGTCAGAGACAGGTTCCTCAGTAGGTGCTCTTTCATACATGCTTTATTGGGAAATCAATTCTTGAGTTTGTCATCATGCATGTTTCTTGCTTCTTGGTTTGATTTATAGATTTTGTTAACATTTTGTTTTCCTCTAGGTTTTTATCCGTGAAAGAACACTAGCGGTGAGCATTTTTGATTTTTCATATGCTCTTTGTGTGGTATAATTTTTTTGTTGATAAAACTAAAAAGAAGATCACTAGCTAGCTAGGTTGTTAGCCATGAGAGAGATCCAAAGAGAGAAGAAAGGACAAGGAAAATGACAAAGAAGAAGAGATGGAGATCAGGAGTACTGGGTGGCTTGGAGAGGGGAAGCCAAAACTTTTGTGTTTAGAAGGAAGGGGGTTAATCTTTTTAGTATTGCCGAAAAGTGTAGGAAATTTATTAAGGTTCTCTTCATCAATGGTGATGTGGTTGTTTGGATGGCAAAGGTGGTCGAAGAATGTCTGAGTTTTTCGGGTAATAGTGGTTTTTTTTCGTACTAGAAGAGAGGGTAATAGAGTCTTCTTAATTCAACTTTCTCATAATTCTTATGGAAGATTTGTTAAGTTGATTGAGTTGGGTGAGGGTAAGGGGAAAGGAATTATTGTAGTTCCTGAAGGGAGAAATGGAAGTGGTTGGTCTGGTTTCGTGAAGAAGGCACGTGAGATTGCTGGTCCTAGATCCTCTGTTTCAGTTCAATAAAACAGAGGTCCTATTGGAGATTTGAGGGAGTTAAGTTCCAGAGGTACTCCTTATTTAGTTGCTGCCAAGAAATCTGTTGAGGTTGAATCATCAGGAAGAAACAAGAAGGATGTTTTGAAGGAGATGAACAGTCGTAGGACCTCTTTAGAAGAGGGTGACGGTTGTTTTTCCGAGAAGTGGAAAAATGGGAAGTTGAAGGGTCTCTCTGGCATATTCGGTCGGAATTAATGGGGTGGAAAGAAAAAATTGGCTCTTTATTATCTTCTGTAGACGAGGGCTTGAGTCTTCTGATGGATTGGGGAAGTGGGTCATGTGGGCCTCTACCTATTAAGCCCTCTGGACGCAAGCTTAATGGGCCAAGTAGAGGCCCAATAAGGAAGCCCACTGAGGTTGTATCTCGACAGAGAGTCTCTGGTTTTCGTCCTTCAGCTACGGTGGACTCCACTAATCAGAGGCCTGGTCCATCAACTTAGACAAGGTCGCCGGCGAGGTGCGAACCGTCAGGGACTATTCAGGTGTCAAATGTTGCGGTCGTGAACAGTGAAAGGGTAGAAGGATCTAACGTTTGTCTGCACCAGACAGGTCCTAAACATCTTTCTTCAGCTACGGTGGACATTAATGTTCAAAGTTCTGGTTCTTCTCCACAAACTAGGTCACCGGTGAGGTGCGAGTCGACGGGGACTATTCCGTTGTCGAGATATACGGCGGTGAACAGTGCTGAGGGGTCTTTGGTTACTGCGAAGTTGTTGAATGTTCAAGCCAGGGAGGAAATGGGCCCGATTCAGCCTGAGTCATCACAGAAGGGGTCGATGGAGGTGGGGGGGCCCTCTTGTAGCATCCCGATGCTGTGCCTGTCCATGCAAGAAGAGTTGGTGGAAGGTGGGTCTCCGGTAAAGCTTTTGGGGGTGAGTCCAGCCCAGGTTTTGGAGTCAGAGGTTTCTTTGTCTCGTGATGTTTGGGCTGGGGACATTGAGGAGAGTAATGAAGGGCTTAAAGGGATCGATTCCTCTGTGGAAGAGGTTTCCTGCTCATTTTTCAACAACTCTGATTTACAGATGGTGTTGGGGGGAGGTGACGATTCGGTTTCTTGTGAGTCAGGGGAGCTTGTAGATTCTGATGAAGATTTAAATCCTGTCCCTTTGAGTTATATGAATCCAGGTTTAGATTGGCCTTGCAATTCTTCTGATTGGGTTCTGAGAAAGGTTGAAGAGATTAGAGATGTTGTGGGGATTTCTTGTAATGGATATGAAGAACAGTTCAGAGCTCTTTTGATTGCTATAGAATCAGGACATCCTGCTTTGGCCAAATCTGCTACAAAAAATGAGAGGGAACTTAAAAGATTGGAGTGCTCTATTACCTATAAATCAAAGGATGGGTGTATTTGGAAGGATAAAGGTAAGGAACGGGCTGTTAATAGTTTTTCATGAAGCCCAAAATCATTTATTGGAATGTTCGGGGTTTAAATGATTATAGGAAGCGTTTAAGGGTGAAATATTGGATGCATCAATGGAAGGTCGATGTTATTTGCTTTCAAGAAACCAAGCTGAAACTTGTGAATCAGGCCATAGTTCAGAGTTTGTGGAATTGTAGTAGTGTGGGTTGGGTAGAGTTGGTTTCAAATGGGGCCTCAGGTGGAATTATTATTTTGTGGAATAGGAGGATGGTGGAGCTAGTGGATCACTTTGTGGGAGAATTTTTGGTGGCTTGTCATTTTAAGAATCTTGAAAATGAGTTTGAGTGGGTGTTTGCTGGGGTATACGGCCCTAATGTGGATGGGAGAAGGAATCTTTTGTGGGATGAAATGTCGGGTGTTTGTAGCTGGTGGAATTTACCTTGGTGTTTTGGAGGGGATTTTAATCTTACTCAGTTTCCTAATGAGAGGTCAGGGGAATCAATTTTTCTAGTGCTATGGCTACTTTCTCAGATTTAATTTTTGATTTAAATCTGATAGATTTACCTTTGGTGGGAGGAGATTATTCTTGGTCTAATGGTAGATCTTCTTCTAGGTTGGATAGGTTTTTGGTTTCGCCTACTTGGGAAGCCCATTTTTCTGGTTTGACGCAGAAATGTTTGCCGAGATTGTGCTCCGATCACTTTCCCATTATGTTAGACTGTGGAGGTATTGTGAGTAGAAGAAGTTATTTTAAATTTGAGAATATGTGGTTAAAGGATGAAGGTTTTGGGGAAATGGTAAGAGGATGGTGGAATTCCTATAATTTTTCGGGCACTTCTAGTTTTGTTTTGGCTAGAAAGTTGAAATCTCTAAAATCAGATTTGATGAGATGGAATAAAGAGGAGTTTGGGTTGTTGGATATCAAGAGGAAGCGTCTTAAGGAGGAGTTGCAAACTTTGGAAGAAAAGGAGATGCAAGGGTTATTTTTGGAAGAGGATAGAACCAGAAAATTCTTGGTGGTTTCAGATTTGGAAAATTTAGCACTAATGGAAGAGATTTCGTGGAGGCAAAAATCGAGGGTGTTGTGGCTGAAGGAAGGGGATAGATGTACCAAATTTTTTCATCAAATGGCGAACTCTCATAGAAGATATACTGCTATTGAGTTTCTTCGCGACGGGGACAGGTTGATTAAGGATCAAGAAGAAGTGAAGGCCCACATTGTGCATTATTATGAGCGGCTGTTTTCAGAGAATTTTTCTTGGAGACCAAAACTGGACAGCCTTGTTTTTAACTCCATAGAGCAGTTCGAAGTTGTGTGGTTGGAAAGAGAGTTTGAAGAAGAAGAAGTTCTAGATGTGGTAAAGGGCATGGACAAGGATAAGGCTCCGGGACCGGATGGATTCTCTTTGGCATTTTTTCAATATTGTTGGGATGTTGTTAGGGTTGATATCATGAAGGTGTTTGCTGAGTTTCACTCTTATATGAAGTTTGAGAAGAGCTTGAATGCGATTTTCATTGCTCTTATTCCTAAAAAGGCAGGGGCTGTGGAGTTAAGAGACTTTAGGCCTATTAGTTTAGTAAATGACATTTATAAAATCATCTCCAAGGTGTTGGCTAATCGTTTGAGTAGGGTGATGGAGAGGATAATTTCTCCATCTCAAAATGCTTTTGTTCAAGGTAGGCAGATTTTAGATTCTGTTTTAATTGCTAATGAATTTGGAAAGCAGATTGAAGTTGGAAAAGGCTAGTATTCTTATTAAATTGGATATGGAAAAAGCCTACGACCATGTAAGTTGGGATTTTCTTGATTATCTTTTGAGGAGATATGGATTCGGTGTTAAATGGCGACTGTGGATAAAGCATTGTGTGACGACTTCAAAATTTTCTATATTGGTGAATGGAGAACCGGCTGGTTTCTTTTGTAGTTCTCATGGCTTGAGGCAAAGTGATCCTTTGTCCCCATTTCTTTTTGTTATGATTATGGATGCCATGAGTAGAATGATTGAAAAGGCTGTGGAGTCTAATTTCTGTCCAGTTTTGTGGTGGGTAATGAGATAAGGAATAACCTAAAGATTTCTCATTTGTTATTTGCTGATGATACCCTGCTTTTTAGTGAGCCTGATTCTGATAACATACGTGCTTTAAGAGCACTTTTGCTGTGTTTTGAAGCTGCTTCGGGGTTAAGAGTAAATTTATCGAAGTATGAAATTGTTCCGAATTTATCAGATTTGGCTAACTTACTGGGGTAATCTCTTCATTGCCTATGAGGTATCTTGGACTTCCTTTGGGAGCTTCTTTTAAAGCTGTAAACATATGGGATGGGGTGCTTGAAAAGATTGAAAGGAGGTTAGCTGGATGGAAGATGTTTTCTTGACTAAGGGGGGTAGACTCACTCTTATAAAAAGAACCCTATCTAATCTGCCCACCTATTTCCTTTCTCTTTTTCCTCTTCCAGAAAGGGTTGAAAGGAAAATTGGGAGTTTATTTCGAAACTTCTTATGGGGAGGAATAGGTGAGGAAAAGAAGTATCATTTGGTTGGTTGGAAGAAGGTTTGTCAACCGTTGGATCGAGGAGGTTTGGGGATTAAAGATTTAAGAGTTTTTAATAGTGCTTTACTTGGGAAATGGCTTTGGAGATATCAATTGGAAAGTAAAGCTCTATGGAAAAGTGTAATAGATGTGAAATATGGAAGTTCGTGGGGAGGTTGGTGTTCTAAAGTTTCTAGTGGAGCTTATGGGGTTAGTTTGTGGAAATTTATTAGAAAAGGTTGGGATTCATTCTCTAATAACATCAGATTGAAGATGGGAAATGGAAAGAGGATACGCTTTTGGCATGATCTGTGGTGTGGGGATACTGCTCTTAAGCTGGAATTTCCTGCCCTTTTCAAAATTGCAAGGGATCAAAGTGCAACTGTTAGTGATTTGTATTGCAGTAGTAATAATAAGGTTGATTGGAATATTATTTTTAAAAGGGATGTTAATGACTGGGAAGTGGATGAAGTTAAGGCTTTGTTGGTTAAACTTTACAGCTCAAATCTGGTCCGAGATAGAGAGGATTGTATGATGTGGATTCCTGCTGGAAATGCAATATTTTCAGTTTCATCTTAATACAGAATTTTGTTAAGTCATGATAGTTGTGCATTCCCATGGAAAAGTATTTGGAAAGTGAAAGTCCTTTCTAAGGTTGCTTTTTTTTGTTGGGTGGTTTCTTTGGGCAAAGTATTGACTACTGAAAACCTTAGAAGAAGAGGTTTGTTTATTGCGGATTGGTGTGTTTTGTGCAAAAGGGATAGAGAATCTGTTAATCACATCTTCCTTCATTGCGAAGTGTCAAGATTCTTATGGAACGAGGTTTTGAGTTGGATAGGATTACATTGGGTAATGCCCAAGGAAGTGGTGGATTTATTGGTAGGGTGGAAGGGTGTGAAGGGCTGTAAGAATGGCGATGAGTGTTTGGAAAATGATTCCTCCTTGTCTTATGTGGTGCATTTGGCTTGAAAGAAATGGGAGATGCTTCGAAGATAGAGAACGTTCTTTGGGAGATCTTAGAGTTTTTTTCTTGAGTACTTTGAGTTCTTGGGCTAAAGCTTTTGTATTGACGGATAATTTTCTGAATATGTTTTAGCTTTATGGTGGTAGTTTTCTTTTTTAGTTCTGGAAGTTGTAGGTACTTCCTTTGTATACGTCCTGTGTACTTGGGCTTATGCCTATTTCTTTGAATAAAATTTATTACTTATAAAAACAAAAAAATTAGTGTTCTTGTGAGGACAAAACTATATATTTAGAAATATTTTGATGTTTCAATTAGTTTCGTGTAAAATTATAATAAAATTAGAATATATTAACATGTCTGTCTTTCATTAGTGGACGGATGGAAACCATACTTTTAAGGAGAATCCGTATTGAATATAGAACGTCGTGCAACTCATGAAGGATCAGACAATTAAACTTTAAACAGTTCTTAAAGAGAGATAAAAAAATCTTCGTGACAGTTTCCTGTGGGTTCCAAGTTCCATGGACATTATAATTAGAGCCTTTGGATGCAGAAATTACAGGTCCCAGTGTGCTTCCTAATGTAACACCACATTCTTGGTTCATTCCCACCAGTGGCATGTCATGGAATTGAACCCAAAATGAAGCCGTCTCGAATTTCATCATACTAGGCTGAATGAAACCTTGGAATTCTTCAATCACCAAGAGGGCTCCCGTCAAACGACCATGGACGTCCATCAAGGATTCTGTTTTTATCAGCATGCGTTTCAAACGTGAAAATGAAGACATTTGCACACACCTCTTTGAGTTTTGCAGGTTTGGAAAGCCTCCAAATTTTTGCGAACATTGACTCCACTACAGTTTGCCAACCAAACAGCGCTCACCATTTTTCTCCACTTCGACAGTAGCAGCAGTCTCTAAGACAACTGCCCCGCCCTCTTCTTCACTTAGCCTAAGCTTTCCCCACAGATCTTGCATGCTCTCCATCCCTGGTACAGCCACACTACACTGACCCACCGCTGTTGCTGTTACCCGCCCCAGCAGGGAGTGAAACCAACCACCTCAGTTTTTCCTAGAGAGAGAAGCGAGAGGAGGACTCAGCACAAAAAAAAAAAAAAAATTCTCAGTAGTTGATTGGACTTTTACTCTGGAGATTGCATACAATATTCAATCATACAAATTTGAGTCTCAACCACAAAGAAAAATGTCAAAAATGATATATAATATTCATATTCATTACAAGAAAAACTTATATTTATAGCTAGTTATTTATGACGAAAATAACAATTTACTATTTGAATGAGTCTTTTCTTGTAGGGATTCCTCGATATACTTAAAATGTTTCAAAATGTTTCTATAGTTTAAATCAGATTCAGCATCATTTGAACGCTACCTTGTGTTTATATTATCTTGATCTTCTTCTTGATCTAGTCTTTTTGTTGGAAAAAAGTGATATCATTTTCTTTTAAAGTGATATTGTCGATAATTAACAGTGACTGCATACAATATTCAAACGTATAAACTTGTGTCTCAACAATCAAGACAAATCTTAAAAATGACATCTATAGTTTTCATATTCATGACAAGAAA
The DNA here is from genome assembly GCA_003123785.1 of Pterocarya stenoptera. Lineage (NCBI taxonomy): Eukaryota > Viridiplantae > Streptophyta > Magnoliopsida > Fagales > Juglandaceae > Pterocarya > Pterocarya stenoptera. The sequence goes on along the minus strand of QEOT01124220.1, from coordinate 156,549 downwards.
AACTGGTATATATGGTTACTTATTTACGACGAAAATAATCATTTGTTATTAGAATGAGTCATGAGCCACTTCAATTAATCTGACATTTGCAGAATTTTAATTTCTCGATATGTCAGACGAATATATATGTATCAATGATCATTGCAAATAAATAAATAAACCACTGAAAATAAAAGTTAAAAAAGAGGTAAAACGGAAAATGATCTCTATATATCTAAGTATCCTTTTCAGAGGCCGAATTGGATATTTTCTTTTTCCTTTTTCCATTTCAGTCAACCAAGAAAAAACTATATTTTCTTGACTAGCTTAAGAGAAACTATTTTCATAAATGGCCTAAAAAGTATATATTTTCTTGACTAGTTCAAAAAACCGGAAATTTTCGAGACTTGTTGAATCTGGGCATGTTTGAACATGATAAGAATTCTCAAAATTCTTAAAACTTCTCATAATTTCATTCTCAAATATTACTGATCAAACACAAAACTCTTTTTAATTTTAAATTTTTAACTTTTTCGTATAATCATTACCTAATTACTATTTAAACACAAAAATCAATATAAATTTTTATAAACTTCAAAATAAAACTTTTACAAACTTCAAAATCAATATAACTTTTACAAACTTCAAAAAAATATTTAAATAATTGTTTAACTTCATAATATTTTTATTCAAAATTTTTTCTCTCATTTCTTAAAATCACTACAAGAAAAAAGGGTTTTTCCAGCACTCAAAGTCGTCGAAAATATCTCCAATAATCGCTGCATTTGATCAATTTTGACGATTTTATAATCATTGCATATTCGACGAAATAAAAATGCTATTTCTAAAAAATACACAAAACTCGTTGCAAAAATATACTTTTACCGGCGATTTTATTTCGTCACAAATGAGGTAAAAAAATGTCGAAAAAGATGGCATCCGTTTGTCACAAAATCGTTGAGAAAAGTCAAAATCAACGATAAATATCGTCGCAAATACTCAAGAAATCGCCGCAATTTTTTTTTTTTTTTTTTTTCCAACGATATTATTATATCGTCGAAATTATCACTTTTGGTGGTGATAATTATCGCCATAAATAGGCCTAAATTGCTACAATTATCTGTGACATTTTTCAACGATCTTAATTTTTGTCGTGGTTGAAGTTATTTCTAATGGTCATTAAATCGCCGCAAAAACTATCACGCCGCCACAAAAAATCAATCTCAACGATTTAGTTGGTCGTCGGTATAATATGTGCATGTAAGTCAAGCATATTTGCAACACATATAAATCGCCAAAATAGACTTAGTTTCGGCAATCACGAATCACTGCTAATACTGTCTTAAAATTTTCATTTGCTTATTTCCATTGAGTTTGAATTTCGCCGCAAAGTCGCTTTGGTTCATTTTTTTTTCCTTCACCCTGTTGGCTGGGCTATACACTGGGGTGGACCAATTGGAATCCAAACCCTACAACTTAACTGCTAAATATTGAGAACGCATTATGCTTCTAAACACTATCTGAAAATGTGCACATTCATTCAAATTTGTCAACTGTCCTGCTCCTTTATCATTAAAAATTAAATTAGTCAGCTATAACAATATGCACCTAGCATGAAGGGTGGGCAGAACAGCTTCAACACAACTGCATCAATGTCCTTATACCTTCATTAAAGAATATTTGATATTTCATATCTCCAACTCCAATCTGGCAATGATACAAAAAAAAAACTGTTACAACAAGATAAACTTCACTACTGTGTATTCTTATAAAAATATTTTAGTTCAATGATCTTAACTTTTCCCACGTAGAAAATTTTGACAAGTCCCAAGGAGACTGAGATCAAATTATACCCCACCCTTTTACAGTACAAGATGCATAAATAATAGCAGGGAGATTTGCATGCATGTATATAATCTTTACATAATTACAGAGCGAGGGTGCTAGCTAGCTATCTAGGTGGGCTAATTACGAATTCTTCATCACTACAAATTATATATATATATTTATATTTATATAAATAGGTGACCTAGTGATCTTGGAATTACTAATTATACAATAAAGAGTGAAGATGGTATTCATGTATATATTCAAATTAAAAGAATGGATTGAATGCAGTTTCTTAGCTTTAATAAATTAATTAATTAATTGCCAGGATTTTATGTGAATAATTGACAAGAAGGTTGGGTCACATGCATGAGTTGAAAAAGGTATAAGAAATGAATGATTTGAAAGTCTTGTTCCATAGTACTATATATGCATGCAGTGCTAGTACTACTCATGCACACTGTAAATATATATATATATATATTATTGACAAATATAATACTGATCATCGGCTAATTTCTAATTACTTTTATTTGAGTGCTCGACTTAAAGTCTTCTTTTCCTCTGATCTCTAGTATCATAATCAGAAATACTTTGTGTTACTCAGAAGATTAAACTGATCCCTTTGAATTCAGAGCAATCAGAGCTGCAAAAAATTAGTCTCATTTACGGGTTAAACCCATATTTGGACATCCCACAAGCCAGAATTTCTAAGACTGGATGGTTCTTAATTAATCACCTAATTTGTGGAGTACCTCAACTAAAATTGGGTAATGGTTCAAAGGATCAAAGGATCACCGAATAAAAAAAAATGTCCATACACAATGGATACACTTGACTTGGCAGCCAAATATGACACATTGGTGTGAAAAAGGACATGACACATTTACATCAACCTCCCACTATATGCATGTGTTTAAATCTACAAATGGTGCATAGAAAGCAATTGAGGGGCTTTCAATTATACTCACCATCAAGGAATTAAACGTCAAACATTATACACAGAACTTCAAAAAGTTCTTCTTGAGATTTTTATCACGCACAATCATGTCATGTGCCTAATCTCTCTTTTATTTTAGGACTTTAAATTGGTATAGTCATTTTTAAAAGAAACTCTTTCCAACTACATATAGTTAGAAGGCTTCCATACCGGCATTTTAGCTGAGAAAAGGGTGACCAAGGGTAAATTTATCTCAAAAATTACTGATGCAGGGGTGGCCAAGGGTTTTAATAAGGATAGAGTGCAGGAACAGGCTGGGAGGTTAAGTGCATGAAATAAGAGAACTTGAAACTTCTACAAAGTGAATGCTGGCATCATATAGCATGCAAATGTCAATTCCTATAAATAAACTGGCAATGTTAAAATGAAATGATAGATTGTAAGGAGAGTAGATTGGATCCAAGTTCCAATTTAACTATGACAGAATTAATCAAGTGCTTTATTTTTATAGCATGATACTTGAACTAGGCAAGTACCTACCTACTTAGACTTGGAAAATTTTAGATGTGTTGCGTCTATTTATGGACCATTAAATTTACAAACTCAGATGTCATTTAAAAAAAAAAAAAACTTAAAAGCTTCCAACAAAGCAAACATCAAGAGTCGTGGAAGTTTACATAATACTTCCAACTAATTCAAAGAAAGGTGAAACGTATTAAATATTATGCTATAAAGCATCCGAGGTTTCTGAAGTGTGAGCTCTTTTAGCATGTGTGCATAGCAGTGGATGGGAACGGCAAGCAGAAATGATAACGTTCCAACAAATACATGTGTGCATGTGTGGAGGCATGCTCGACTATGAGCTGCATAATTATGGATTATGGAACTTCATGGACCCAAAGTATACTTCTGGAGTACAATTTTGAAAGTATTTCTTCAAAACATCAAACATATTGTCAAAATGGAAATTTAAAAAAAAAAAAAAAACTAATTTTCACATAATCAACATTTTCAGAACTCTACATCTTTCTCGAGCAAAAAACAACCAAATCAAACCCTAAATAACAGATTATTTCTGGAAACATCTAAAAGAAATCAAACCAAAAATCACAAAGAGAGAGACCTACCCATGGCTGTTGAACTTGCTTGTAGAGTGAAGACGACGAAAAACACGACGAAGCTACTACGAGTATTCCCAAGAGGAGGCTGAATTAGCTTGCAGAGATTAATGGAGTGAACGGCATGGATGACAATGATGGTATATCTCAATAGTTTTCCTTTCATACTCAACATCCTCAAAAGTCAGCTTTCACCTTGAACTTTAATTTGTTATTCAGCTAGAAAGCATTCAATAGCTAGGTCATGAATTATTGCAATACATAAAATGAGAAAATAAAAACATTGAGAAAAACAATATTTACTGTATCATAAAGAATTTGGGAAAAGAGACAGAGATCAAATGCATTGTACATTAATGGACTTAATTTGATTACAATTAAAATTGTATAAACCTGGATGAATAGAAAATTCCATTCTTTGTCATGTAAACTTCAAAAAATAAATAAAGAATAATATGCATACCTTCTCAAAGTGTTCTGATCTCTTTGTTGAATAAAACAATTGTGAGCATGGTTCACAGTGTCTGAAATCATGCAAACGAAAAATCCCGTCAATTTCTAATATATTAAAGATTTTTACTAGATTAATTAAGTTTCTCGTATATTTTTTATTCGAGATTACATGCACTAGAAAGAATGTAGCTAGAACAATTTTTTGAATTGGGCCTTCTTCCATATACATTTCGAAGGAAATCTAATAAACTGAAACCCTTTAATTTCTTGTACTAATAATTAAGCTGGGAGCCATGCACGATACATGCATATATGTAATGCTGGGAGTAGAATGTACTAAGTGTTAAACCCACCAAAGGCTCATAGAAAATGGAAGGGAGAAACAAAGAATTGGCCAATGAGACGGCTAGCTTAATTGGACAATATAAAGGAAAGATGAAACATATAGTTAAAAGACAAGAGAGAGAGAGAGAGAGAGAGAGAGACACACACACACACACACAGAGAGGAATCAGAGAGAGTGATCTGCTTTCTTATGGGTCTGGAGGGACTATTAGAGAGAAAGGGAGAACCAAAGATTAGTTTCGAGGCTATTTTCCTAGAGTTTAGTGAGAAATGAGAGCTTGTATTCAACCATGTTTATAGTGGATTTAAAATCCAATATCCGTAGACTCATTAGGCATTAGTGCCGAACCATGTTTATAGTGGATTATACATCCAAGATCCGTATTCCCACATTTCTTAAAACGTGTTTTGCAAAGAATTCAAAGAGACTGACCATCACAGAATTGGGGACCAAACCCTTGTACAATGCCCCAAAGCCCTCATATCGAACGGATTTTCTGAATGTTGGCAAAAATACTAGTATATTCAAGTGGGGCCTTGCTACTCCCATCTCCAGTGACAATAGAAGCAGCATTACTCCATCCCACCATCTGCATCCGTCTACGTATGACATCAAGAGGATAAGCAACAGTTTGCCCAACAGTCCCAGCAGCAGCTCCGCATGCCAGCCGTGTTGTCACACTCAACTCAGAGTCTTCAACCAGTCCAAACGTTCTAGTTTTAACAAACCAATCCTTTAGAGATTCATACACAGCAAAGTTCAGACCCACATGTGGAACCTGCAAACATCAGATACTAATATCATACTACAATTCGAGAGTTTTGTTTTTCTGATTTCATATTAAAATCAGAGAGACAAGTTTAAGGTGCTAAAAAGAAAATGATAAATTAATATCATGTATCAGCACAGAAGGGAACATAAATATGTTTCTAAAACTTGTGATTCTTCACTCTGCTACAATTTTGTCTTCCCCAGTTGCCTATCTACAGCAGAAGAAAATACTAACATAACTATTGATCACATCTATCCCACCAATGCATTTACACATGTTTGCATGTGAGTGTGGGCACACAAGTGTCTGCGTGCATGAAGGTTACACCATTCAAAATAGAAATCAACTGAAGCACAGATCATTATTGAAGTGCAAAATAAACTGAGACTTAATGCAAGGAGCTCAGCTCTCTAAACTCACTCACTCCCTCCCTCCCTCATCTGGCTCATGTGTACATTATTTCTTTTTCATTGTTAACAAAGCAGGATATTTCAACTTAAACAACAAAAAAACAAAATGGGATATAAAGTTTGTATCATTCAAAAGAATAGTACACGAACTTTAACAAGCCATTGAACAACTTTTATCGATGAATGAAAATGCCCACACATAATTGAATTGCATTCTAGATTGCGGTCCAGCTGCTCCATCAATAATTGCTCCTGAATTGAATGAATGGTTTGTTAAGGCCTATTAGATTCTCAGAAAACTCAATATTACTTATAACCACAAAATATGATATTTGACAAAAAATTTATGTGTAAAATAAAATCATTGGGGAAGGAATCAAAGGATTACATAACTTCTATAGAACCTTCATTGAGCTGCACTGACAATAACCCTTCACTTAATTGCTGTTCAAGGTGCTGCAACTCTTTTAAGCCCACGCCAGTCAGATCCTTACCCAACAACCATCTAGATAATTGGAACTACTCATAAGGATATAACCAGACTTTCATGCAGTCAATGCCCAAAAAATCCCTCAACTGCCCAAAGTCTGCCACAATACAAAAGTAGATAACCTTCTTCATGTGTGTGTGTGTGTGTGTGAAAATATATATATGTTTATATTTATATATTGGCTACCCACGACCTCTCACTACCAAAAAGTGCCAAAAATACACAAAAAAGCCCTTCCCTCATTTCATAAATATATGTGTGTGTGTGTGTGTAAATATATATATGTTTATATTTATATATTGGCCATCCACTACCTCTCACTACCAAAAAGTGAAAAAATACACAAAAAAGCCCTTCCCTCATTTCATAAAGTAGCTCACTAAGTCTCTCCTCAACATCTTATCAGTTTCATTTTTCCTATCACGAAGTACTCACAATGCATCCCTCATTTCATCAAGCTGCGTCTTGTAATTATCGGCATCTTTCTTGTGTTTTTCAATTAAGGCAAGGTACTCTCTTTCTCGTTCACGGTCCGGTTGTCTTGTCGACTCCGGGATGACCATCTCGCCTAGCCCCCTTGTGTATCCTGGTCTCTGACCAAGTACCTCCCTAAATACACTTGATGTTGCCTCATCGGTGCGTTGTTCAGGCTCTAGACCATCCATCTTGCCAACCATCTCCCTCTACACATGGAAAATTTAAATGATTATTGTCAAGTCTTGTGATGACTCATGAATAAATCACTTTCAGATATAAAGTAATTGAACAATCCTTTCGTGCAGCAAATAGCCTACATAAAGATCGTACTCACGTAAGTGTCTTCAATGACTGAGGTGACAAATTTACCGTTCTTCTTTGACCAGCGAGTCTCCTTATAGAACTCCTCCAAATTCGCATTTGTAGCCCGCTACAAGTGTGGAATTTGTATAGGTAGAAATTCAATCATAAACAATATTATACGAAAAATCTGTTGAAAGGAAGGACCAATCATATAAGCATAAGTTTTAAAACTAAGTCTTTACATAAAAGTAACGTATACATGTAAAAGAAGCCATATGCTACAAGAACTAGGCTTTGCCGAGACGAGCAATGTACAATTTTTCAAACAAATATATATTGTTCCTCAAATATAAACAGTTTAGCTAGGCAATTTAAAAAGTCATAGCTTTTATGTCTACAGTAATTACCTCAAAAGGGCCCTCTGCCAATGTAATTTGAAGACGCTAGCACGGAAAACTCCAACTTCTTTAACTCATCCGTACATTAATTATTCCTAATTATACACACATTAGCATATGTTTAGGAAACAACTAAAGGTAAGGAATAAAAAGGACTGCATAATGAAACATGCCATTATATATTTCCCAGAATCTAATATTAATACCAGAAACATAAATATAGAAACCAATATTTCTATGGTAGGATTTTCATTCTAATTATTGTACAGTTACCTATGAACTCTAGGGGTCTACCCATACAAGTATAAGTTGTCATGGATAATTACGTATATAGGGAATTTACATGAATTATTTTTCAGGAGTATAGAACATCATAACTGTGACAATGACAGGGAAAGATCCTTGTGCATGTGGAACCTTTGTCGTTGTAGTGTGCATGGAGTCAATCACAATGGGTTAATTATTTTCCAGGTAAATCTAAGTAGAACACTTTCAGAAATATTAAAGATAGGCTTTGGAGGAAAATTAATGGATGGCAGAAGAATTTTATGGTCCGAGGCACAATAAGAAATTCTGTTTTAAAGTGGATTCGCGGGTGATGTTACATATACGATGAATGTTAAGAAGATGCCAATAGATTGTCCCAGGAGATGTCTAATATGTTGGCAAAAATCTGGTAGGGGAAGTCCAATAACAAAAAGGGTGTTCCATTGAAAGTTACATATCAGATTGGGGGAGGATGGAAATAGTGGTGGGTTGGGGTTTATCACATTGAGGATTTTAATTTAGCAAACATTAGGTAAACATAGTTGGAAGTTATTAAAGGAACCTAAATAAAAAGAGACGAGATTTACAGATACAATGCTGTTTAAGTAATTATGTGTCATTTTCAGCAAAAGTGGGAAGTTCTCCATCATTCATATGGAGGAGTGTGTGGGAAGCTAAAAGAGATTTTGAGAGAAGGGCTAATATGGTGTGGGGGGATGGTAAGAAGATTAAGAAATGGGGACAGAACATATTAACATACTGGTCATTTATGATATTGTGCAATTACCTGTTATTGAGTTGGGACAACTTAGCAAGAGTGAAAGATTTAATAAGGCCTTAAATACAGTACACATGATCTGAAAACTTGATTAGAAATCATTTTAAGTATCTGAGAAAGCTGAAATGACTATCAGTTTACCTAAATGTAGGAAGTAATTAAGTCAAAATCATCTGGAATCTTAGTAAAGATTGAAGATTTGTTATGACATAGACACAGAGAAACAAAGTGACATGAAAGTCCCAAAACTTTGAAAGAAGTGATCAACAAGAATATAAATGAACTGGCAAATAAAAGAAATATTTAAATCAAAAAAATTGAACAGAACAAGCTCAAGTCCTTTAAGAGAAATTATTCATCCTGGGTACAAACAGAAACAGCGTTGGCAAGAGAAATCAAACCCTTTATCATCCTTTATTTCATTAATATCATATGACTGGATGTTAATTATGTAAACTACAAATATAGTGTGCAATCTCCAATCACATCACTAGGAGTAGATGCAAGAGTTAGTGAGCTTATTGAAGAAGCTTTAAAGGTATGGAAGGAAGATGTAGTGAAGGAGCATGTCAGTAATGAGGAGGCTGCATTGATATGTAGTTTACCTATCAGCTTAGGTGGGGGAGAGAAGATAAGTTAATCTGGAATTGCAGTGAGACTGGGAAGTTCTCAGATGGAAGTGCTTATTACTTGGCTAAAGAGAGGAAAAGGAAGCAAAGGGGAGAATGCTGAAAATAGGAAAAAATGAAGAGAGGTGGGGGAAGATATGGAATTTAAATGCTCCATAGGACATTTCCTATGGAGGGCAAATAATGATTCCTTATCTACTAAAGTATACATTTGAAGAGAAATGTCAGTAAAAGCCCTTACTGTCCAATCTCTAGTTGAGAAGAAGAGGGCAAATGTCAGTAAAATTGGTTTCCATTGATTTAAGGTGTGATTCTATATAATGTGGGTGTTTCTTGTGCTAATTTGCTTGCTTGTATTTGGAGAATATAACGGGTCAAAGGTTGGAACTTTGGAAGCTATTAGGAGATTTTGATGGAATGCATTTATAGAACCATATATGAGCAATAAATTAATTAATTAGGAAGGTAGGGGAGTAATTGATGAAAATCAAGTACTGAGCTTTCAAGCCTGAAGATACACCAAAGTCCAAACTCATGGCAAACCATAAAACAGATTTAAAGACTAAAAATATGGATAGATTTGGACTTTAGAAATTAGTACTATATATCATGTGAAACTACAAAAGTTATTATCGCAACCCAAATGATCTTAGCTTAAAATTACTAGCACATATCCAACAAAAGATGGTATATCACCAATTTGATATAGATATGTACAAAATTTAATTAAATATGTTACTAGTCCTTAGGATGGAATTGAGATCAGTAACTCTATATTCAAAGTAGACAATAAATTCAGATTGGTGTTAAACTTGTGATGAATACTTTCTCTCCCCTCTCCCCTCTATTTTTCATGAAACATTCTGCAGTAAATCTGAGTTTATGGTGCATCATGATGGTGTGAATTAATGGGTTGAGCTAGCTTTAGCTGGTTTTAAGAGATTAATATGTTGATTTTGCACTCAATGGTGTGAATTAATGGGTTGAGTGAGATATTTATAGTTTCAACCTTATACTTTACTGATTCAAGTAATTAAGCATAAGTTATGTAGCGAACATAGTTAGTGGTCAAAAGCAATAATTGTATAAGCTGGTCCAAGTTGTAGGTAAGTATTTAGATAAATTTTGTTGTGCCTTATTGATCTGAGTGTATTGGGAATAAGTCTTGCAAGAGCATAAAGTTTCTTAATGGTTTTGTGACAGGAACATGCAAAGCAGCAGAGCCCTATAAAGTTGGTAAAAAGATGACAGATATCTTGCTAGAAATATTAAATGGCAACAAGACAGAGATCGTATCAATTGATATAATCTCAAATCAAGAGTTCACTGAGGTGATTCAAGTGGTTCAACATAGAACCTTGCTAAATTAATATTTGTTTACGCATTAATTGTCATTGTCCTAGGTGTCAATCAAAGACATATTTGTAGCACATACATTTGGGTTGAAGATTTCGACCCACTTAATTATTAAGTAAATATAAATTCATTTCTTCTTTTCGTCTCTAGGATGAATGCAAGCGACTACGCCAAAGCATAAAGTGTGGACTTATCAACCGGCTGACTGTGGTGATTATATGCCCTATCTCCAACTTAATGTTTTTTTCTTAACATTAAGCATCTAAACTGTCCATCTACTGACAAAAATGGTTGTATGTAGGGAGAAATTCAGGAGAAAGCAATGGTACTTCGATTATGGAATTTTGTAATGCCATGATCATCAACCTCAACCATCTCCTTAAACTCCTAAAAGTCCTCCATGACAGATTAGGTAAATGAGAAAGCTATTTTAGCATGTGTTTCCCTTTACATTTTTCCTTACTTTGTTTTTATATTTTTTTTGTGTTTTAGTATTTTCTTTACTTGGATGGAACTCACCAAAGGAGAGACAGTGAAAATCATTCACACTGATCAGAAATTGATTGACACAATGACACGTCAGCACTTTATAGTAAGAGCTGACAGAGAGAATTGAATTTCCAGCGTGTTTCCACAACATTCTGTCCTCTCCTCCCTGCCACATTTTAATGTCAAACAGTCTACTGAAAAAATCAGTAATAATCGACACTTCCCAATCACGAACATCTCTAAAAAATCTCAGATTCCATTGAGGAATATTATTGGAAAAAGAGACAGAATCAGCAACAGTGGCATCCTTGTCTCTTGCCATTCTAAATAGGGAAGGAAAAACATTCTTTAGAGTCAATTCCCCACACCAAAGATCATGCCAAAAGCGAATCCTATCTCCTCCCCCAACCTTAAAGGAAACATGTTTAGCAAAATCCCCCCAACCATTCCGTATGTACTTCCACAAGCCCACACCATACACACTTCTAACTTCATTAGAACACCAACACCCCCACACCCTCCCATATTTAACATCAATAATATTTTTCCATAACACATCCCTCTCTAATTGATATCTCCAAAGCCACTTTCCAAGAAGAGCTTTATTAAAAAGCCTAAAATTATGGATCCCCAAACCCCCACAAGTAACCGATGAGCACAGACTTTATCCCAACTTACTAGATGGAACTTCTTTTCATCACCAAGACCACCCCACAAAAAACTACGAAAGATTCTTTCAATTCTACAAGCCACCCCAACGAGCAAAGGGAAGAGGGATAGAAAAGGCAAAGGATTGAGTTTTTTCTAAATTGAACCATGAAACAGAAAAGGATTATCAAGTACACGGTTGATGAAGAGTTACTTTGATTTTGAAGCTCTTAGCTTAAAATAATGTTTCCCTTTTCGTTTGTGTTATCCGGTTGTCAAGAATTCACTTCTCCATTGGCCATATGCTACATTGCCGCTTTAATTCACGTTCAGTTTCATTGTCTTTTTGTTTCTGTAATAACAGTTCGATTATAGAAAGTTGTATCCTTCTATAAATAGAAAACATTAAGTTATATGTTTGGTTAGATTTGTCATTCTATAATAAAATATTTTTAACCTTTAACAGAGTGTCAAAAGGGAATGTGTGATTGCATAATTATCTATCTTTTGGCTGTCATCCTTTATCTTAATACTGTTGACAGGTGTCACTTGCTTCTTCAAGGATGAAAGTTTCATCTAGCTTCTCTCTTAGGTCATTAGCAGATGAATGTGCAGCATACTTTGGGACTGATATTTCTCTTTAGGTCATTAGCATACTGTTGACAGCATACTTTGAGAGAAAATGGCCAATGAAGTTGGGAACTACTTCGCTGATGCAACTGTTTTTTCTTGTGCGAAATGATAGTCTCATGCATATTTCAGTTGGAGATTAGACATTTAAGTCTAAGAAAGTAGGAGAAAGGGAAACTATGGTTTCTTAAACACATTTGGGGAAGTTTAAAAACTATTTTTTTTCCCTTTGATCATTTCATCTTCCTTAGCCATTCTATCAGTTTTATATAAAGAAATATCTGAATTGACTTCAACATATCAAGTGACATAAGTTTATAATTGTTTTACAGCAGTGTTTCTCAAAGCTTCAAGAGAATAGAACCTGACCATCACAAAGTTGACACTTCTAAGAGCATAAAATCAATTCCACCTTGAGAAAAGCATTGATTCCACAGTTACATTATATATACGCAAACACATAGGCAATTTATGCATAAATTGAAAGAGCAAACCACATTAAAGTTTCTACTTGAACTAAACGGTCCCATTAAGAACATAAACTAAAAAAATTACCAACAATAATCGACTCCAACCGAGTGGAGGAGAGGACGGGGAGGAGGCGAGTTGGATAACCCACTACTATAGGAAAAAGGGTCTTGCTTAATGTCGAACGGCAGCTTAGGGAATGTCAAAAATTGCACTTTTTGAACTAGAACTGGCAGAAGAGCGAGTCATGCTCGACGATGAGTGGGTTTTGCTTTCGCGGTCGCCAAATCGGTGGAGTAGCTCCGCTGTTAATGGTGGTTTTCGGTGGAAGAGACAGCTGTGTAGGAAAGATTTTTTGAGTGGGTTTTGCTTAATGTGCAGGTAGAGAGAAAATGGAGAAGAAGAAATTGGGGAAGAAGGTGAACTCGGGATTTGGGAGTGTACGGGAGCAAAGCGACGGAGAGGGAGGGAAATGTGATTTTTGTACGTTTTGGCGCCCATGTCATTAAAAATGCAATTCCAGCGAAATTGTCAGGCTACAAGTTTTATGTTTTTTGCGGCGATGTTTTCCGAAGCAATTTGGGTTAACTTTGCTGCAGAAGGTATTTCCAAAAGTTTCGGTTTGGAGGCCGTGTTGACAAACAAATCACCGAGATTAATGACTTATTGTGGTGATTTTATTTTCGACAAACAAGAAATCGTCACAATAGCATTTATTTCCTGTAGTGAATCTAGTAAAACATTTTTACTCAAATATTTCACTACTATTCAAAAGTTATGAAATACTCTTAAGTATCCAAACATGTCCGATATTGCCAAAGAGGGATTTGCCTTCTACAAATAGGTGACCATGAGAGGTTAACGATTGAGGACCAAAGAAAGACTGTATTATTAAAGAAGAAGACTCATGTCATTTGTTATAATATTACCATACTATGATGTAATGTTCTAGTTAGTGTATGATAATATAAGCTATTCTTCACCATATTTAGTTTATTGTTTAAATCAATTAGTATATTTGATTTATTGTAATTTCGTTCTTTCTTAGGCCTCATTAACCAATAAATAAGGCCTTCTATTTCGTTCTTTCGTTCACTCTCAAAATTTCATTTCAACTTTGCATTCTTCGTGGCATTAGAGCCACCAATTTTCTAGTGCCTGTTATAGTGTTTTTTGTTTCTTTTTTCCATTTGTGATAAATCAAATCTCACATTCAACGTATTATTTAGTGTTCTTTTCAGTCCACCACACATCTTCCAGAAGCTTACTACTCACTTATTAAAGGATCGCTAATGTCCTTTAATCATCATTCTCATACATCAGTTTGCTTCCACGCCCTATATGACTTCAATTGTCATTTTATTTTCCCTAACCATCGCCATATATAGCTTAGTTGTGATCTATAGATTTTTTTGTTCAAATATTTTAATTTATTTTTAGCCACTTGATTTTGGGTGTCCTTGTGATCAATTTGTTGTGGTGCCCCATTTGTCAGTAAAGGACCTGGCAATGATTTGTGATGCCAAGAATGCCAGCTAGTCGGCAACACCCAAGATCTAGGTCGAGACTAGGAAAACATTATTGTTCACAAGAAAGTACACGTGTAAGCGAATGCTCATTATAAAATCGCAACAAAATAGCGAACAAGTGCTATTTGTACCAGAGTGTAAATCGTAAAAAGATTCATTCAATAAACACCCAATTATCTATATGTCACTTCATTTCCCAAAAAAATATACAAACACAATTGTTTGTTCCCTAAATCTAAATATGGCAAATCGAACATAGTTGGTTACCGGACTAAGTAATACAAATCCAAATGAGCAACAAAATCTCTATTAATGGAAACATGCCTCCATGTCTATTGCTCAGGTGGGATTGGTTCTTTTTCCTCGGGTATCTCTCATAGATCTACCTCTGCATCAAAGTCTGATTTTTTTATGAATGAAACCATATGTAGGTTAAATAGTTATAACAAGACCACTAATGAGAGACAATATACGTGATAATGTAATGCAAAATTTCATGTAACAAGAACTGTGAACACATGTATTGTGCTTGACAATGAATCACCTTCTAAATAAAACACAGGTACATAAGCATAACGAGGATTTACCCTCTGGGGAATTTCCCTCCGTACAAAACTCAAGTATACATATATTTCGTCGACGCAAGGAATCACCCTCTTCTCAAGCACGTAGAAGTCATCATATTTCAACATATGGAATTTAACACATGAAACCATCCAGTCTCTCACAGAGATATTTCCAATCATCCGATCTCACACAGAGATACTTTGGATTATCCAATATCATACATAGATGAGTCAAATTATCAATTCTCATACAGAATAACAAATCACCATATCTCACATAGAGAATATTTGTTGTACCAAAGAACACATCAGCCGGTCAACCAACTCAAGAACACCACAGATGATAGACCTGGGGTATTCTCATTCCATCTATCCAATGACATCAATATGAAAATCTAACACAAGGCATTCTCCTTTCCACATGGAATTAGTGGTAACGTGTCGTAGGAATGACCTGGGCAACATCTATCTATCCATGATGATTGACACACATTAAGACTCTCAAAGTAAAAATAACCACACACACTTGCCCAAAATCACCACATCACAAATCCAAGCATTCAGACTCAAAGTAAATATAATCGTAAACATAATGAATAAAAATATTCATTTACTCATGATCAAAAAGGGAAAAGGTTCCGGAATATGCAATTCAAATCCCATGACATACCCATAATACTTACTGCGCATTTTTTAGTACTCTCTTAGAAGCTAACCTACCTCACAGTAGTACACTCACTACGGCAATGCTACTCTGCTGTTTCTCTTCCATCGCTCTACTGAAGTCACTCGTTTTATTTGAGAATTTCAACTTCAAAGAAGATCTAACACTTAGTATATCAAAAGTGAGATTTTAGGTTTTACCTTAAGCCATTTATAGAATGGGACCGCCAGGCATCCTTCTGACTCCAGGCATGCTTGAATAGGAACCCTTTGGTCTCGATGGTCCCACTCCAGGTCACGCCACGCACATCCTTACGACCTGCCTTAAGTCCAATCCCCAGTCTGTTATCTAGGAAAGCTCATACATCTACACGGGTCTTGTCCTTGACCATTGCTCACCTTAGGCTCATTTCTTGCCTTTTTACGATTGGCACCTTTTCCATAACTGCTAGCCTCTTTAGCTGCTAGTTCCTCACTTGGGTATTTGCTCACCCAGCACAGGGTGAAAATCATTGTTACAGCCTATGCTGAAGTGTGGTTGCCAGGCTTTCTAGATGATGCTACTCACCCTTCCATTGGACTAGCTGCACTCTTTAAATCAGCGCTATCTTGTTTTCCACTTAATCAAGGGAATATCATCTTTGCATTCCACTTGACAAGCACAACCTTTCTTCTTCTCCTTCCCTTTGGTCTTGGAAGTTGGTCTACCTTTTTTCACTAGCATGATCCTTACATCCCCCTCCTTATAAGGAATTACGTCCTCGAAATTCAGTGAGGATCATCCCTCAATATTATATACCAAGGGAGGTTCATGAGGAAGGGTGTTCTTCGGTGTTTTCTGTCGATACCACTAAAGCACATCCCTTCCTTCGCTTCAATCAAACAACGAACCTTCATCATCCACTATCGGGACAAGAGCTTCCTCCTCTTGTCTCCTCCATCTCTTGCTTCTGCATCGCCCGACTGTTGTGCTCTCTCGAATCATAGCTCTTCCGCTAGATTCGATATAGTGGAATGTTGGTAAATCCTCACCCTTGTTCTTCTCTCGCTCGTCACGCTCCGATACAGCTCGTTTTTCCCCACATTGTGCCCCGACCTTACCGTCATGGTTCAACATCTCCGTTATTAGAGATTTTTCCCTCCCAGTACTCTTTTCATCTCGGGGGCATTCCTCCTCTACTTGCCGGTGTTAGGCTTCCAGGCATGCCATTTCGTGTTGTTCTTCTAAGAACTGTCACATTATTTCGGGCGTTATCATTGCCTTTCATGTAGTTCTTTTCTCTCGCATCTTGCTTTTGGTTCTGAGGGCTCTAAGTATTACGGTCCAAGGGGTACACTAAAGGCTTACTTATAGCCTTACTCCTTCCCTCGATTTACCTAATTTACCCTTGCCTTGTGCGTTTCAATGCACTCATTATGACTTGAATAAATATGAGAACTGCTCTTGACTGATCCACTCACTTTCCCATGTGAGTCTTTGTTTCCTTGATCTCCCCATTGCACATTCACCAATGGTACTATCTAGATCATAATCTTTGCTCCTTCCAATCTACAATCTGTACTGGTCTCTCTTTATAGGTGAGATTCATTTGCAATGAAACTAGATTTGGGTTAATTAATCGGGGTTGGTGGTTCCAAAAAGTTTACCTAAAAATAGGACACATTATGAATTCCTTCACTGGCCTACTTTTTCCACTACTAGGTAAGGTCCAATGTATCTTGGGCTTAATTGTCCTTTCAGCTCAAATCTCCTCACCCCTTTCATGGGAGATACCTTGAGATATAGCCAGTCACCTTTCTCAAATGTTAACTCTAATCTCTTTACATCAACGAGAGAAGCTGGAGTCTCTAAATGAATCTAGATCTCTGTAATGTGTACCTGAGTGGATATTGATAGGGTTTGAGGTGCCAACAAGAAAAATCCATCCTTTTGAACACGACACTAGAGATGATAGTGTCTCGCCAGGGTAAGGGTTGGGGACCTGTTTCGTTTGCTCGAATCTCTCACGAGATAAACCCTATCAAGTGGTACTATTTGTCAACCAAGGTGACTCTTGGCATTATCAGCTAGTCT
Organism: Pterocarya stenoptera; assembly: GCA_003123785.1. Taxonomy (NCBI): domain Eukaryota; kingdom Viridiplantae; phylum Streptophyta; class Magnoliopsida; order Fagales; family Juglandaceae; genus Pterocarya; species Pterocarya stenoptera. The sequence goes on along the minus strand of QEOT01124220.1, from coordinate 138,939 downwards.
CCCAAATGATGTGTTTTACTTGGTTTCAACCCTTTCTTGCCTTGTTTAATGTAAACTTCTCGTTCACATCTCTTCGGTCACCTATCAACCTCTCCTAGCCCTTGGCGCATATTTTTACATAATAATTACCTTGTAGATTCTCGCCACAAGTGTGAATATGAGAATTTTCCTTTTTTTTCATTCCTATCATGACCTTCTTCTTGGAAAAACATTTTTCCTAGTGTGAGTTGATGGTCACCCGACACATTTTCACACTTCACTTCGTGCAATGCGGATCCCATGATTTTGTTTGGCGTGCCTTCCTTTCTTTTACCATGTGGCGCTTCCCTTTTGGCTAAGATTCCCCCAAATCTCGACGTTTTGTCTTTCTATAACTATTAACCTTTTACTTCTCTCCTTCAATCTTATTATTCTCCTTCATTCATTTCTTTCATTGTGTACTTTGTGTTGTTCCTCTTCTCCATCAACCCTTATTCTCTCAATCCCTCTCGATTTACATTCTCCATTGTTCTCGAAAACCCTACTAGAAACACCTCCCGAGTTTCTTGTTCGTGTTGGTCTCCAAACTACATTCACGGGAATGCATTTGGGCATGGCTCTAGAACCGCAGTTGGCATAGACTCTACTTGCCTTGTAGCTTTCGAGGAAAGTCGTTGAAAGCGACCATCACTCAAGAGAAGTTGGACTTCGTAAGAGAATGGTTTGGAATCCTAGAATATGTCTGTTTGATACTTCATGACTTCCACAGTGGCAGAATCAACCTATAAAGGGTTGTTGAACATTTTGGGTTGTATATTGAGATGCTCTTGATGAGACTAATTAAGGCTTCTTTTTCGTCGTCCCATCTTAGATATCTTAGACTATCTGGGTTTTGCTCTTGCTCAGATACTACCCAACACTTGGAGGATATTGTTGTCCTGTTATGTTGTATGAAGGCAAGCCCTTAAGGCTGTTAGGATGGAGAACCTAGATTTGACCACCCATTAGCTCATAGTGTGAAGCAACATGACAGGAATGAATGAATCTTCCATTCTTGTATTGAGTACCGAGTCAAAAATTGGGACTACATGCTTTTCTTCGTGTCGGGAGACAATTTGGAGTTTTTTGCTAGTCAAACTACCCACCGCGAGCTTCCGTTTAGGTTCACCTCAAGTTATGTTCCTGATTGTCACCACTTTCGAGGTAGCCCCCAAAGGGGGAATTGTCATGTTTGGATAGGATCTGGGTAACAAAAAACACAACTTCAATGAGTTACAAAGTGGCTATGACCCTAGAGAATATCGATTGTTTCCTTGTCATGCCAGATCGATCTTGAGTCTTGGGCCACAACTCTTTGATTCTACTGTGCTTCAAACCCTAAAGGAAGGAGACCCTATGCCAAGGGCTAGAGACAACATAGTGGACCACATGCTTGTCACAGCTTTGCTCACTCTAATGGGAATGATGCCACCCCTTAAACAAGATGTTCTTTGCCTAGCGGATGTTATGGGGCAGGGAGCCCAAGAAATAGATTCATTTTTGGATTAAGCTTGCTTTGAATCAATTCCAGATTCACCCCCTGAAACCCTTTTGGATTCTTTATTTAAGAGATTTTGTCCATCGGGCTTTTCATCTCTTGCTCCGAGTGATTCCTTTTAGGTGTTAGAGATTGAGGAGAGAGGATACACACTAGCATTCTCAAGGATATTGCAATTGGGGGTGCTCTAACATGCATTCCTATGGCCGTTGACGAGGGAGAGGTAACAACATCAATGGAAGATGTCCCATTGGGAATTAGCGCTTATGAGTGTTGTGCCCTTGTGGAAAGTGGGGATCTTAATGTTGTTCCCACTTATCTGGCATGTGAGGGTGAGGCAAGGAATTCTGAAGTATTCTCTGTGTGTCCTATTAAGTGGATGATTCCACTCATCCTAGGTCTTCACTAGAGGTTTCGGTCTTGAGAAAGTTCCTTCGGGGGAGGTATCGCCAAGTCAGAGGCTCCTTGTGGTTCCCTCTCTCCTAGAATTTGTCCTTCTAGAGATTCTGACTTGCCTGGGATCTTTCCCTCCTCGCAGGCTCCCCCGCCTCGAATCCCTTGGTTGCCAAGACCACCAAGGAACTCTGGACACTTGTTCCCCTAGTTCATGTTTCGATCATACTCTAGTTGACTTACCTTCCTGTTTTATTAGTTTAACATTGTACTTTCCTTTGCAGGGCTTATTGCCTTTGGTTGGGTACATCTCTTACACCAGTCCACCGTGATGGAGAAGGTGGATGCCTCCTAAGCATTTATTGAGGGGGCACTCCAATCTATATCACAAACCATGGGAGAAGAAGCGCTAGAAAGGCGTTTGGGGAAGTACTCCCATGAGCAAGACACTGAGATTCTTGTGGCGAAGCCATGCTTTTAGGGAGAACCTATACTGAAGATATTGTCTCATGAAAAATAGCAAAACTCATGAAGGACGAATCTTGAACCTTACTAATAAACTTCACATCTATTATAATCAAGAGACGGGACGCCTATTTGGGCCACGTCCCCTCCTTTGTAAATACCTGAACAGTAATGCAAGGCCTTTAAGATAAGGTGTTACGGCTGGTTGCTTGAGCCACTTCAGTGGGAGTAATGGCCAAGAGCTCTATAATTAGGGGTGTCATACATATCACCGGGTTTGGGCTAATGTTTTGAATAACGTTCTGTTGACAGTTTCGGTTGAGACAATGGATTGAAATAGTTTGGTATTCGTTCAGTTTCGAGATAGCCTATATATAGATAAATTAATTATATATATATAAAACGATATTCCAAAATAACAACCATGTAAGTCTTAAAAACATATATACATGAGAAACTCAATAATACTTCTCAATATAAGTCTTAACAACACATATTTGTGAAACTTAGTACATAATATTTCCAAGTTCTGAATCCAACTACTAAAAAAAAATCACTCATCTTCAAAGGGCCAAAACTGTTTTCAAATGAAGCAAATGTTTCTTTTTCCAATCTCTTTAATGCCATCTTACTGGCCTTGCATTTTAATTTTAAAATCTATTTTAAAATCACCCAATTCAAGATATGGACAATGGACTTCAAGTTCATGATTAAAGGTAGTGGAACTGTGGAAACCGAAACAGTACTGCATAAATATTTACAAGAAGCAGAAGCAACATTGAGAACAAGCAAAAGGCTTAGATGTCGACCTGACAATGGACCATGGGGCCTCGGCGTCCACTCGTTTGAGAGTTCAACTTAAACTTTGAGCCTTTTTTGAGTTTCACTTTACGGAATGTCTTTCACTTTAATTTCAAAATCGCCATGCCCCTGGTTTTGACCTACCGGGCCAAACATCAAAAATTGGCCGGTATTGATTGAAAAGCACCGAAATGGTCAGTATTTGACCCGGTACAAAACACTTACCTCTCCTGTGCCTATTACTATTCTAGCATAAATTTTGTCATGTACGGTGCGGTATTCAAAATTTTGGTTTGGGATTGATATAAATAGGTTCGAGTCAAACAGATTGACTTGTTCAAACACGATTAATAAACTGGTCAATAACGAGTCGACCCGCTTAACTCAAAATCAACATGCAATAACACGTTTAAATTTTATTTCAAAATTACAATTTAATTATTGTTGAGTTGTAATATTCGTATTGCTCAATATGCTTATATTTGTATTGTTGAGATTATAATTCTTGATGTATGCTCATATTTGTCATTAATGAATTTGTAATATTGGTTTTCTTATATGTTAAAATCTGAAAAATACTGATATTTTGTTAGTAGATAGTCCTTTTTTTAGATATTATGGCTGCTAATAATTATAAATTTTAACTTTTATATGAAATTATGTTAATAAGGTCAAATGAGTTATGCAGGTTTGTTCAACCTATTTATATAAAACAGATTGAAATCAATCGTGTTGTATTGATCTATTACTAATTAATTATTAAATGGGTCAAAGTGGATGACACGACATATCCCGTTATTCTAATAATTGCGCACTGCCGCAGTTTCTTCGTGGTTTGCTCCGATTGGATTTCTTAGGCCTCCCAGCTTTAAGAGTTTAATTCCTTCTCTGGTTTTTTGTGGTTTACTATTTTTCCTTTGTTTTGTCATAAGATTGTAATAAATTGTTTTTTCTTGGTTGCGGTCATGGTGGTCTTTTCCCATGGGCCTTTTTTGTTATCATGGTATTCCTCCGCCATAATTGAGGGCATTATTAATAAAATTGGGAGGAGGTTACTATTGGACATGTGACTTTCATGCTCTTCTAAAAAAAAAAGCCATATAAGACACGAATGCGACACGCGAACATGAATTGCCACCCCTATTTATAATGTTTGACCATTTTTTTATGGGTTTGTATGGCTATACATATTACCCCTCCCTTGTTGCAACATCGCAACACCTCTCTAGCATGGAGCACTACCGTTATAGATTTGCAGCTCTCTTACTAATAAACTCGATGCACCACTGGTAAGGAATTACTTGAAGATGGAATGGGCTCGTGGAACAACTACAAATACGATCCCACATTGCCGCCATGGAGATGCATATGGTGCTCTATCTTCTACAGCGCTCTACTTGAAAATTCAACTTTGGAGCTAAAAAAGTCTATTTTTTCTTTAAATGCGATGGTAGCTTGAAAATAATTGAGTTTCTTCTTTTTGAATTTCCATGGCTTTCTATTTCATGGCAGCAAAGATCACCAGTGGATCAGGCATTGCAGCCATGTAGGTGTCCCACAATGCGTACGTTGCTGGTGTTGAAAAATGTTATAAACCATGAGGAAAAAAAAAGTAGAGTAAGAAACAAAATCAATCACACACGAATAGAAGAGTTACATGGTCTAGCAATGTGCTTGCGTACACAGAGTTGTAGAAAATTTTATTTAGAATGATAGTCGAATACAATGTGCGAGCCTACATGAATAGTGCATATATATAGCAAATCCAAATTGACGGCGTACAAGAGTTTAATATAATAAATAGTAAATACTAATTAGCAGGTGGGGTTTAATTAAGAGCCAAGTCATGTCAAAAATTTTTTCCAAGGACTTCGTCCCAGACCCCCAAGCGAGGTTTGTTCATGTTCATTTCGACTTGGGCCTCGACCCAAGTTTGTGCTTCATGGCTCAAGGCTCATTGAAAATTCACAAAAAAAAACTGCAATAAATTATTGTCGAATCGGATCATCAAATCGGACAGCTACAAAACAAACTAGGATCAACACAAAAAAAGCCCAACACACAAAGCAGTATGTAGGAACTATTGTGGTGCAGATGGGTGTGCCACATGGCGGGGCAGCACTTTGTTGTGCGCAAAGTTGCTCACACCTAGAAGGTGCAACATGTTATTTTGCGATTAAGTAGGGATGTTGTGCATATAAATTGTAGTGCTGCAATGACACAGGGCACACCAACATGCCATATGTAGCACTGCCATGGTGTGGCACACAAGGGAAATGTACCAACACGAATGACATTGCCATGGTGTGGCATGGGTGATGCCACGAGTTGGCCATGTGGGGCAGCGCATCACTTTGAAAAGAAGTAGCCATGCTTGGCCATGCAAGTAGTTGTTAAGTACCAGAGCTATGAAATTCTCTCCTTTTTTTTCCTTTTTTTTTTTTTTTTTGGTATTCAATACAAATCCTCAATCAAATGTAAGAAAGAATCGCCAAAAAATATTTAAATGCAAAAAGCTACGAAAACCATGATGCACATATATACTGGCGTGGAGCCCTAAGATCAAATTTGCAGATGATTAAAGCACTCAAATGGCCGGGTTAATATCAATGAGCCAGAAGCCTTAATACACACCACTACTTCGCACACATCTGTATTCAAAAGTGAATAGCATCAAGTCTCCATGTACCCATATATATTTGTGACACAGGATTTAGTTCAGTAATGCTACATCCTAGCTCATGGCCTGGCTGTTATCTTTGGTGCATTGAATGACACTTCACTCGCTATTTTTGCTCCCCTTTCTTTTGCCATGTATAGCCCAACATGATGCATAAACTCTTGCATGCATGTAACACAATAACATTATCTTTAAGCCTTCGAAATGGATTTCTATGATAGGAATGAGAGGAATGTGTAGTATATAGTGTTTTCCTATTGGCTTTGACAAAGAAGACATTATTTTTTAATTCCTATTTCAAATTCTCTGTAATTAGTGCCCTATGTTTCCAAGTTGCTATAATGTCTACATCTGTGGAAGAGCCAAGTTTAAATTCCTCGTTTGTTCTATGTGAAGACAGAGTATGGGAGAAAGTTCAAGTAATCCCAATACATATTGTTGCTTGGAGATACGAAGACAAGCTTAGTATTAATGAATGAGTACCTGGGGATGAGCTAAAGCCCCTTTCGTGTCTCTGGCAACATGGAGAGGAATGTCAAATGTGGCACATGCCCGAGAATACACCACCACATCCTGTAGAGGGGTGAGAAACCCAAGGTTCCTTGCCGATAATGTAGAGCGTACGAAGTCCAACACACATATATCAGTGCATATCCCGACAACCAGCAACTTCATCAACACAAATTAATCATGCTAATTAATAAGATCAAACAATTAGGAAGAATAGCTCTCAAAGGAATTGTCTTGAGCACTTACAGATATGATCTGATTCTTCTTCACCCAATCCACAAAAACATTGGAACCATCAGCCTCAATTGAACCCAAGTATCCATCAAAACAGTCCTTGCGCCTTATTGTTACATTAGGTTCATTCTCTATCCATCGCAGAGCTATAGTTTAGTGGAAGAAAAATCAAAATCAGATCAGACTAAAATAGAAGGAAGTTTATTCCTACAGCATGTGTTTAACACAACATGTTGGCAAACTTGGGAGGGTTTTAACAAGGTATAATCAATATCTAAAAAACAGAACAACCAAGGTGAAACACCCTAGAAAAGTGGCCGACAGAGATGATTGGACAACCTAGACGTTGGGAGAGGGGGAATAATCGCAGAAGTGTAACTCTAAATACAAGGTCTCGTTTGGTTAGACATAATTTTTATTTTGAGATTTGAAAAGTTGAAAAATTATTTTATTTTATTTGGGAGTATGGAAAAGTTGTCATAATTAGATGAGATGAGATGATTTGTAAAACCGAACCTTAGAGTGTGTAAGTACCTAGTAGTCCGTTCCGAAAAAAAAAAATGGATCCCGCCATGAAAAAGTGATGTTCCTTGAAACCTTAAGACATAAATCATGTAGAACTACAAAGTGAAAGGTAAATCCAAACATTAAGAAAACTACATAGAATGAAACGTAAGGTGAATCTAAAAACATAATAATATGAATCGTTCATTGGGATATTAACTTACTCAAAACATATTTTACACCAGACCACCATGAAAGTTTGATCAGATAATGCTCACCCATTTCAAAATAAAGCAAACGCAAACACATATTAGGTGTTGCAATATTATCTCAAATTGGTTTTTCTATCAAGCATACATAGAATGATGTCCAACTCAAATTCCATGTGCCTCATTCATCACTGATAAAAGTAGTCTTCTTTGGAAACCCAAATCTAAACATTTTCAACACTGCAAAAAACAGAACAATCATTTTAATTGCAAAGATTTGTCTTGTTTCATGTACGCACTACACATACAAGGAACAAAACTGGATGAGGAATTATTAAAGAGATAGAAAAACTAAATACCAGGAACCAGATTTGACTTGTCCGTGCCAGCAATACAATGAGGAGGATATGGTTCCTCGGGCTTGTTTGGATGATGAGAATCAAGAAATGCCATAATTGGCCATTTCTTCTCACAAAACAATCTGGCCAGCATTTCTGATTCTTTGGTCATTCCAGAAATCTGACAGTTAGGCTGTCTTGGTGCCTGAGACATGAACATCGTTAGATTCTGATAAGCAAACTTCCAATTTTAGAGCTCTTGCTTGCTAAACAAAATCTTGTAAACAACTTAACCAGGACACAAGTTCTTACTAGGATCCGTGATTTGAAAGAAAAAACAAAAAACAAAGTAGAAACCAATCGAAAACAAAGATGAAAGCATGAACTTTGGTGATCTATATTTCCATCAGTGGGAGATGGACAGATAAAAAAACAAAAGGCATTAACTTCCAAGTATTTAACAGAATAAAACCAAAAGACATCAAGGAATTGATTAATATCTAAAGTATACCAGATTTCCAGCACCAACAGTGCAGAAACCATTTATGATGTCAACAAGAACAAGACCGGTGAGAGCATCATCGGCCAAAACCACGGACTCCTGCTCAAGAGGAATCTCACCCATCAAAAGATCAATTGTCGGAGACACCATTTTAATTTCCTGTTGCTTGATTCACTTATTCCCAGATATGTCTATCAACAAATTAAGAGTAAAGAAAGTTGTAAATTCACATGAGATATGTTTTTAAGGAAAATACTTTAGCTATAAAGGGATTATACAAAAATAAACTCATAAGCTGATGTGGCTTGATGTGGTACGTTAGATTGTAAAATTACTTTTATTATAAAGTAGATTTAACAAATTTCATAAAATTACATCAGTTTATGAATTATTTGTATAATTTTTTTTTTGTCTGTACGAATTCTCATATTTTTATAAAGTTGGATGCTGGTTGCATTGCTGGTGCAACATGTGGACTCTTATCCGATTTCTATTTTCCATGCTAAAATCCAAAGTTGAAAATGTATTCGGGCTTTTTCTTTCATTTTGGCGCAAAAGTTGTAATGCCCCATTCCCGGAGGTCCGGAGAGTTAGCTCCTATTACTTAAGAACATCTCCAATAATCAATAATAAATAAACAGAAACTCCAGAAAATACGTAACTTATTTGTTTTCAATCCAAAATCTGTGTCCCTCCACATAAATACTAAACAAAAACCTCAATAAAACAAAAATAACATCCCCACAACGACTCAAATTATTAATAACTTGATGTACCAAAATAGCCACTAAAGATAAAACTACTAAATATGATCCTCCAAAATACTTGTACCCTTAGCACTCATTCATCCATGATCATCAAACTTTTCCAATACTTCTTACTCTTGTTCTCCAGTTGAACCATAAAAATATCTGAAAAATGTTATGGAGATAAGGGGTGAGTTATCAACAACTCAGTAAGCAGAGAACATATGCTAGTATGCAAACATGAGCATTTTCACAAAGTTCAGAATGCAAAAACAAAACATTTCAGTTTCAATATGCAAATCTCAAAAATACATATTATCATAAAATCAGAGCGATACTTCAAGCATTTCATATTCAAAAACCAACTTTTCATATTCAAAGACCCCTTTGGCACAACATGACTGAACGAACATCTTCATCTTATCATATCATATCATATCAGAGCATCATATCAGAATAGAGACCATGTTTAACCCCTGTGGTAGGGCTGTGCATTCTGCAGAAAGCCAAGCAGAACATAAATCACCATGTTATCAAAGCGATTGTACTCAGAGCAGAGACCATTATTATATCCCGTGGTAAGGCTAGAGGTCACTATTATATCCCGTGATAGGGCCAGAGGTCACTATTGTATCTCTTGACAGAGCCAGAGGTCACTATTATATCCCGTGACAGGGCCAGAGGTCACTATTCTATCCCGTGACAGGGCCACATATCAGAGCAAAACAGAATCAGAATCAGAGTCAGAACAGAATCAAAAAATCATGCCAAAGGTTTTAAAGATGCCACATCATATCAAAACAGAGAACTGAAATTCAGATAATTTCACATTTTCCAAAACGGATTCAGAACGTCTTCACGTCACATGCAAAGTTTATCAATTTTTCATATTCGCTCATTTTTCTCAGTTCGATAACAAAATGCCAAAGATAAGCTCATGTCTACACCAGTCATGCCAGAAAATACTTTATTCTTATACAGAATTTCATGAGTAATGCAGAACAAATAACTGAAGTCGTTTCAGATTTCTTTTCATAACAAAACATGCATATTTTTCAAAAGGGACCTCAGTTCATTTTATTTTATGCAAAGTCTAGCATAGGAACCCCGCTTACCTGGACTTCTTAGCTTTTTCAAAAATTTCCTCAAAAAGTGTCGAGTCAACTATAAATCGTCACCTATAAAATAATCACGTAATTCCATAAATTTCCAATCAATCACAAATTTAAACCATTTAAGCCTAAGCTTCTAAAATATCTATTTTAATTCTTCAATACCTAAAAATTCCCATAACCTTAAAATATCCCTTAATTCTAAAATATCCTCATTCTCTAAATTTTCTATACAAAATCTTATACTTCCCACAATTATCACGTCAAAACAGATTTAATATAAACATAATTCCAATTCGAAACCATCCAATAATAAGGGTAATATTGTAATTTCATATAAAAATAATATGTAAAACTGAATTTACGTAGCCTCTATAACATATAAGAAAAACGTTTTCATGTGTTACGTAGTGCACCAGTTGGCGAGGCAGGGGCGCGGGATACTCACCGAGAAGGAAGGAGCTGCGTGCGGTTTGGCAACGAAGGATGCTGTCTCGACGGCGTCGTACTGAGAGAAAAAGAGACGAGTGAGAGAGAGAGAGAGAGAGAGAGAGAGAGAGAGAGAGATATGAGAGCACTGTGAGGGAGACAGAGAGTATCTTACCGAGAGAGTTATGTGCAGCGACGGCCTGGGTGACTTTCGACGGTGGCACGGCTAGGTGTGGTGGCAGAGCACAAAGAGAGAGAGAGAGAGAGAGAGAGAGAGAGAGAGAGAGAGAGAGAGAGAGAGCCGAAGCAGAGAGAGAGCATGGAGAAAACTAGAATATACGGAAATGAAAGCCGTGGGATGCGACGTGAACACACCGAGAGTGAGCGGTGGCAAGGGTGGCTGAGATGCTTGATAGTGGGTTCCCCTTGCGCCGTAGAGGGGACATCCGAAGGGTTGGTAGTGCAAAACTGCCATGCAAGGAGGAGGAACCAGTTGCTCTGTTTTTCAAACCCAAAATAGAGGAGTTTCGGTTCACCAAGCCGGTGGTTGTTCTCGGCACATTGGTGGTGGTGCAGTGGTAAAGAAAATTGACAGCAGCAAAGGGGTGGCTCCAGTACTCTTAGTGTCGCAGAACACCGTTGGTGACGGGTACGTGTTCTGCCGGCATGGGCTGTGTTTAAGTGACCAAAACGTGGAGGAGTTTTGTAGTGGACTATCTTTCGGTGTTGGTGGTTTACGGTGGAGGGAGTCTGGTTCACGGTTGATCTACTCTGAGGGTGGTGTAGACACGGCTTGCGACGGTTAAAACGTACGGGTTGGCTACGGCTTCGTGTGGGCTGGTTGTGGCGTCGATTTTACGTGGAGATGGAGGTTGGCGTTGAACGGGGAGAGGCTGGGTGATTCTTGTGGCTGGTTGCAGCAACTGAAAATAGGCAATTTCCAAAGGCATGAGATATAAGTGCATATTTATATGGTGATATGAAAACCCTAGAGAAAGAAAAGGGGTAGACGTGCATGGGTAGTGGCGTGGGTAGAAGGGAGTTGGAAATCAAAAAGAAAACTGAGGGATTTTCGGATGGAGAGGAACTGCTGGAAAAAAGAAAACTGTTGAGCGTCTTAAAACGGTGCACTTTGCACCAAGATGGGTTGGGTTCGCCCTGGGTGTTACAAAAGTCAAGAAAACATTTTGTATTGGGACAGAAATAGGGCGCATGCGTCCAAGAAAATCTTCGTCACCCTTCCAAATATGCTTGTCCAAGTGTAGATTCCTCTAATTTGTTTACTCGCGGTTCCTACGGGTCTTTTTTATCTATATAATATTTTTCAACCCTCCAAGTCACTTTCAAATTGTCTAGCAATAAATTAGATTTTACCGAGTTAAGCATCTATCATGTCCATAATAATCTAAACATATTTTACACCACACCACCATGAAAGTTCCTTCAGATAATGCTCACCCATTTCAAAATAAAGCAAACGCAAACACATATTAGGTAGTTGCAATATTATCTCAAATTGGTTTTTCTATCAAGCATACATAGAATAATGTCAAACTCAAATTATATGTGCCTCATTCATCACTGATAAAAGTAGTCTTCTTTGGAAACCCAAATCTAAACATTTTCAACACTGCAAAAAACAGAACAATCATTTTAATTGCAAAGATTTGTCTTGTTTCATGTACGCACTACACATACAAGGAACAAAACTGGACGAGGAATTATTAAAGAGATAGCAAAACTAAATACCAGGAACCAGATTTGACTCGTCCGTGCCAGCAATACAATGAGGAGGATATGGTTCCTTAGGCTTGTTTGGATGATGAGAATCAAGAAATGCCATAACTGGCCATTTCTTCTCACAAAACAATCTGGCCAGCCTTTCTGATTCTTTGATCATGGGTTAGTCATAGGTTCATTATAGTCTAAATTATGTGCACTTGTGACAAGATTCAATCATTTATTTTTCTTCTGGCTATCATAATAAAATACAAATGTGCAACCGTGAAGCAACACCCAAAAAGTAATCAAAAGCCACACAAATCTGAAACTCAAGAGTCTTGGTTACCTTTTCTCCTGTGCATAAACAAAAAGTAATCAAAAGCCACACATGATACAGGACACCCAACTTTGATTCCTCAATTATTCATGTGTCAAAGGACCTTCCTCAAAGAATCGCTTCAACCTTTCACCTATACAAATTAACAAGCAGGGACCCTAGCCAATAAAATCACCAGGCCGTGTGGCATGGGCGATGCCACGAGTTGGTCATGCGGGGGGCAGCGCATCACTTTGAAAAGAAGTAGCCATGCTTGGCCATGCTAGTGGTTGTTAAGTACCAAAGCTATGCAATTATCTCCCTTTTTTTTAGTTTTTTTTTCAATACATGTCCTCGATCAAATTTAAGAAAGAATCGATAAAAAAATACTTACATGCAAAAAGCTACGAATTTGCAGATGATTAAAGCACTCAAATGGCCGGGTTCATATCAATGAGCCAAAAGCCTTAATACACACCACTACTTCGCACACATCTGTATTTAGAAGTGTATAGCATCAAGTCTCCATATACCCATATATATATTTGCGACACAGGATTTAGTTCAGTAATGCTACATCCTAGCTCATGGCCTGGCTGTTATCTTTGGTGCATTGAATGACACTTCACTCGCTATTTTTGCTCCCCTTTCTTTTGCCATGTATAGCCCAACATGATGCATAAACTCCTGCATGCATGTAACACAATAACATTATCTTTAAGCCTTCGAAATCGATTTCTATGATACAAATGAGACAAATGTGTAGTACTATCTATTGTTTTCCTATTGGCTTTGGCAAAGAAGACATTTTGCTTTTAATTCATACTTCAAATTCTAGGCAATTAGTGCCATTTGTTTCCAAGTTGCTATGATGTCTACATCTGTGGAGAGCCTAGTTTAAATTCCTCGTTTGTTCTATGTCAAGACAGAGTATGGCAGGAAGTTTAAGTAATCCCAATACATATTGTTGCTTGTAGATATGAAGACAAGCTTAGTATTAATGAAGTACCTGGGGATGAGCTAAAGCCCCTTTGGTGTCTCTGGCAACATGGAGAGGAATGTCAAATGTGGCACATGCCTGAGAATACACCACCACATCCTGTAGTGGGGTGAGAAACCCAAGGTTCCTTGCCGATAATGTAGAGCATACGAAGTCCAGCACACATATATCAGTGCATATCCCGACAACCAGTAGCTTCATCAACACAAATCAACCATGATAATTAATAAGATCAAACAATTAGGAAGAATAGCTCTCAAAGGAATTGTCTTAAGCACTTACAGATTTGATCTGATTCTTCTTCACCCAATCCACAAAAACATTTGAACCATCAACCTCAGTTGAACCCAAGTATCCATCAAAACAGTCCTTGCGCCTTATTGTTACATTAGATTCATTCTCTATCCATCGCAGAGCTGCAGTTTAGTGGAAGAAAAACCAACATCAGATCAGAGTAAAAGAGAGGGAAGTTTATTCCTACAGCACGTGTTTAACACAACATGTTGGCAAACTTGGGAGGGTTTGAACAAGGTATAATCAATATCCAAAAGACAGAACTACCATGGTGAAACATCCCAGAAAAGTGGCCGACAGAGATGATTGGACAACCTTAGACGTTGGGAGAGGGGGAACAACCACAGAAGTAACTTAAGTCTCGTTTGGTAACACATATGAGATAAATAAGAAGAAAGTTGAATAAAATATTATTAGAATATAATTTTTAAATATAATTTTTATTTTGAGATTTGAAAAGTTGATATATATATTTTTTTTGTTTGAGAGTTTGAAAAAATTGTAATGATTAGATAAAAAGAGATGAAATGGTTTGTGAAACCCGACCTTAAAATATGTAACCACCTAGTAGTCCGTTTCGACAAAAAATGGATCCCGCAGTGAACAAGTGATGTTCCTTGAAACCTTAAGAAAAAAATCATGTAGAACTACAAAGCGAAAGGTAAATCAAAATATTAAGAAAACTAAGCATTTTCAACAGCAAAAAACAGAACAATCATTTTAACTGCAAAGATTTGTCTTGTTTCATGTACGCACACATACAAGGAACAAAACTCAAAACTGGACGAGGAATTATTAAAGAGATAGCAAAACTAAATACCAGGAACCAGCTTTGACTCGTCCGTGCCAGCAATACAATGAGGAGGATATGGTTCCTCGGGCTTGTTTGGATGATGAGAATCAAGAAATGCCATAATTGGCCATTTCTTCTCACAAAACAATCTGGCCAGCCTTTCTGATTCTTTGATCATTCCAGAAATCTGGCTGTTAGGCTGTCTTGGTGCCTGAGACATGAACATCGTTAGATTCTGATAAGTAAACTTCCAATTTTAGAGCTCTAATTGCTTGTTGAACAAAATCTTGTAAACAGCTTAACCAAGACACAAGTTCTTACTAGGATCCATGATTTGGAAGTAAAAAACAAAGCAGAAACCAATCGAAAACAAAGATGAAAACATGAACTTTGGTGACATATATTTCCATCAGTGGGAGATAGACAGATAAAAAACAAAAGGCATTAACTTCAAGTATTTAACAGAAGAAAACCAGAAGACATGAAGGAATTGATTAATATTTAAAGTATACCAGATTTCCAGCACCAACAGTGCAAAAACCATTTATGATGTCAACAAGAACAAGACCGGTGAGAGCATCATTGGGCAAAACCACGGACTCCTGCTCAAGAGGAATCTCACCCTTCAAAAGATCAATTGTCGTAGACACCATTTTAATTTCCTGTTGCTTGATTCACTTATTCCCAGATCATATATCTATCAACAAATTTAAGAGTAAAGAAAGTTGTAAATTCACATGAGATATGTTTTAAAGGAAAATACTTTACTAAAAATAATTATTGATATGATACGTCAGATTATAAAATTATTTTTATTATAAAATAAATTTATTTTTATTTTTTGTGTCTTTCTCATATTTTTGTAAAGTTGGATGCTGGTTGCATTGCCGGTGCAACATGTGGACTCTTATCGGATTTCTATTTTCCATGCTAAAATCCAAAGTTGAAAATGAATTCGGGCTTTTTCTTTCATTTTGGCACAAAAGTCAAGAAAATATTTTGTATTGGGACAGAAAGAGGCGCATGCGTCCAAGAAAATCTTGGTCACCCTTCCAAATATGCTTGTCCAAGTGTAGATTCCCCCAATTTGTTTACTCGCGGTTCCTACGGATTTTTTTTTATCTATATAATATTTTTAAACCCTCCAAGTCACTTTCAAAATATCTAGCAATAAATTAGATTTTACCGAGTTAAGCATCTATCATGTCCATAATAATCTATAATTTAATAAATAAATTACATATATTATATATGGGTAATCCAACTATATATATCGTTTAGATACTGATCCAAATATAAAAGAATGGGCAGTTCATTTTAAAAACAAAAGGTGTGAATTAATTATTGAATAAATGTTCCGTTGCGACTTGAAAAAGGATACAAATAAAAAGAGATTTTACAAAAGAAAATTTAGAAACTGATGTAATTTCATGTGATACGTTAGATTTATTTTATAATAAAAAGAATTTTACAATCTGACGTAATATATCAAACCATAACAGCGTGTGAATTTATTTTAGGTCTAAATTAAAGCGTCATTTCTCTTGTGACTGTGTTGGACAATAGTTTATCATCTTCTTGGTCTTGCATGGCCGGTACCTAGAGCAGATTAAAAAAATGTATATGCAACTAGCTATTAAGCCCTAGAATTGCTTTCAGATATGAGATGAGTTGAAATTAAAGTTAAAAAATTGAATAAAATATTATTAGAATATATTTTTTAATATTATTTTTGTTTTGAGATTTGAAAAAGTTGAATTGTTTATTTTATTTTGTATGAAAATTTATAAAAATTGTAATGATGAGATGAGATTAGATGAGACTATGATGGTGCGACGCTCCCTTGCATGAAGATGGGTGAGCAACATGGCGGTGCAACACTTGGTTCAGTAATGCTACATCCTAGCTCATGGCCTGGCTGTTATCTTTGGTGCATTGAATGACACTTCACTCGCTATTTTTGCTCCCCTTTCTTTTGCCATGTATAGCCCAAAATGATGCATAAACTCCCGCATGCATGTAACACAATAACATCATCTTTAAGCCTTCGAAATGCATTTCTATGATAGAAATGAAACTAATGTGTAATATATAGTGTTTTCCTATTGGCTTTGACAAAGAAGAGATAATTCCAATTTCAAATTCTCTGCAATTAGTGCCTTATGTCTAGTTACGTACAGAGATGTTTTCAAATCTTATAACTAATGTGGAAGAGCCAAGTTTAAATTCCTCGTCTGTTCAATGCGAAGACTGAGTATGGGTGCATGGAATTAGATCATATTTTGATCTTTTTACCAGTTCAGGCGATGACGAAAAAAATATTTCTTTTTGACTAGCTTGGAAGTTTTATTTTCTTGACTAGTTGGAAAAAATAATACTTTGTCGATGATCACTAGCTCAATAAAATAATATATATATATATCTTGACTGGTTCAAAAAACAGAAAACTTTCTAGACTAGTTGGATCGGTCCGTTCGGAAATAAAAATGTTCTCAAGTATTCTCAGGTATTCTCAAATAATTCTTTTCAAACATCACTCAAACACAAAATACTTTTCAATTTCAAATATTTATTATTTTCATCTAATCATTACAACTTTCTTAAACTTCCACCAAAACACAAAAACTAATACAATTGTTTCAAATTTAAAAAAATCATAATATTAAAAAATAATAATCAATTTTTTTTTAAATTTCATAATATATTTATTCAATTTTTTCTCTCTCATTTCTCAAAACCCAATAAAACATTTTAACTCAAACTACTTCACTACCATTCGCAAACTACTTCACTAATATTCTCATATATTCTAAGATATTCTTAGTATCTAAACGATACCTCTCCAAAGTTGAATTCGCCTGGTAATAGTCTCCTATCTTTTGTTTTCTCTCCCGAGAGAATAGAGGTGTGTGAGTGTCAGTCAATTGAGTTTAACAAAGGAATAGACTTAAACGATAGAGTTAGATGGAAGGGCAATGGACTATGTGTAGAACAAGGGAGAAAGACGCTTGGTTGGTAATGTGTGCATAGAACGCTCAATTGGCAAAGAGATCATATCATCCACAATGGCAAAAGTGTGGAGGTTGAGCAAATCAATTACTTTCCAGGAGGTCGGATCAAATGTGTTTATTATTACCTTTGCAACGTGGATAAACAGAGAGTAAAGGATGGCAGGCCATGACTATTTGATATTAGCTTATTTATAATTAAACCGTTCGATGGGTTTACATAATGTAGAAAGATGAGATTTGACCACGACTCGTTAATGTGGGTACAGTTCCATAATTTGCCTCTAGTGTGCATGAATCGAGATAGTGTGGAACAAATAGAAAGTACAATTGGTGAATTAGTAGAGCTGGATGTGGAAGATTATTGTATGGAGCGCGGAAATTTTCTCCACATTAAAATAGAGATTGATTTAACCAAGTCAATTGCTACAGGTCAAAGTAAGCTGCCTCAAAAAAATGGTTCGATTTAGACCGATTTAGCTGATTCAAATTGAATCAATAAGAAACCGAACCAATTTTTGTGAACTTTTCAAATCTTTAACTAAACCACTTCAATCGACATATTTAGGCCGATTTAAACTGACTATAGTTAATTTCAATTTGATTTGAACCGATTCCAAATTGTATTTATTTTAAAGTTATCTAACAACTGAGTTTTTTCTTTTAGTTTCTTGTAAAATAAATATGATAGAACTAAACATATATTAACTTTTTCATCATTGTATTCAATTATAAGAATCATAGAATAATTAAAGATAAAACATGTAATTTTTTTATTTTCTTCAATTGAACAAAACAATTAGGAAATGAATGAGTATTTTGTATTAAATTTGTGATTGTATATAAATACTACATTTATCATGTTCTCATAACTGAAGGATCTTTATCTACTTCCCCGATGAGGCAAAACAATGTCTACAATTGAGGTTAAATACATAAATTACATATTTATTGAAATTATTTAGATTCATTTCTTATTTTTATTAAAAATAATAAATGGATTTATCTTTATAATATTTTATAAATATTAAATGTTTGAACTTCATTATATGTGATTTTTAATATTTTTTTTATCAACATTGAAATAACTTCTTAAAGATTTTTATGAATCACTCGATTCAATTTATTAAATCACCTAATTTATTGAATTTGTCCTTACCCGGTTTTGATTTTTCAAGCCTTCGTTGAATAGTCAATGTAAATGGCACCAGAGTATGGGCTCCACCTAAATACGAGAAATTACCATGGTTGTGCTTCAGTTGTGGATAGATCTTACATGATACCCAGGCCGGTTGTCAGCAAAGGGAAAAGTAGAGAGACACAGTGACGAGTTTGCGAATCGGTTTGGGCCGCAGCTTTGAGCAAAGCCCTACATGAAACGCCAATATTCTGCAAACTGTACAAACCAAGCCAAAAAAGACTTTGATGGTGTAGAGAAGGACAAATTAAGGAAGATTGGGGAAGGTGGTGGTTGTCATGATTCTAGCTTGAGTCCAACGATGGCTATGAGTAGTGAACCAAAATACTATTTAGGAAAGAGCAAGGAAAAAGTAGAAAATTTTGGAAGAGGGGAGAGCAGAAAGGAAACAACGGTGATTGAGGAAGGATTTCAAAATGAAGAGTTAGATGAATTAGCAAATGATTTATAGACTAATTTAGGGGAGAGGATCAGGGGTGATTGCGTAATAAGTGAAGAAAGAATGACTAGTTTGATTGATGGTAAAAATAGTTAGGCAGGCCAGACATCTGAAGGGCCCACAAACATAAGGCCTTTAGTAGATGGGCTAACCATTAATGAGGAAAGCCAAGATGTTTCAGCAAACCTAGTCAAGATGGTCAAGGATGGAGTTCAAGGCTACCGTGAGCAGCTGTTGACAAGAAAGGATTAGGCAAGAGGCAATTGGAAGAGAAGGGCAAGAGCAAAAGGTTTGGGATCTAACCCTCTCAGTAGTAGTAGTATTGCACAGAAAAGGGCACTGGTGGATGATGATATTGTAGAATCACAACTAATAGTGTCCAAGAAGTTTAATATTAGAAAACAGATGAGAGAATTGAAAAAATTGCGAATGTATTACCAAAGGCTGCTAGGTAGCCCCTCCAAGCACAATAAAAATGTTAAACTGGAACTACTAAAGGCTTGGAAACTCTTGGACAATTTAAGGCTTTTACTTAACAGTGAAAGAGAAGAAACCCAACTTAGGGATAGTCTTTAATTATATATATATATTAATATATATTTATATTTATATTATTGAGTCCAACTTGCCTTGTGAAGCCATTTCCTTTTAAGAGTCTAAGAGCTCGTTTGGTTCCTTGAGTGCACTCAGTCTAGCTGAGTTTGATTTAAATTAAGACCTCTTCTAATATCCAAACACCCAACTCTCAAATCATTAAACTCATCTCAACTCAAAACTTCTTTACATATGGGATCCACAACATTTTTCAACTTCCCATAAATATATCTAAACTCATCTTAACATCCAAACACATCAAAACTCATCTTAGGTGGCCCCACAGAACTCACTCCACCATCTCAACTCACTATTATTCATAGAGAACTCAACTCAGCTCAACATCCAAATGAAGCCTAAGTCTCTTTCATTTTAGAAGTCTGATCATTTTTCCTTTTAGGTGTCTGAGTGTCTTTCCTTATCTCTTATTAGCCTTATCCCTTAGCTTGATTTTTGGCTTTATCTTGGGGCTAAATTATAGGCTACTGATTTGATTCCTACAGATGCTTGTGGTTCTTAAGGTCGATTTGCTCGATAAAAGGTCTTGAGAATCTTCAAGTCAATAATATGTAGAATAAACTTAAAAAATTTGTCTTTGGTTTTCTATTTGTTTTGTGGTAAGCGGTGAAGAGCTCAGCTTGGAGAGATAGGCAGGAGATGTACTCGACTGCATTATGAGTGAGCACGAAGCTCTGCTTTGGCAGGAGATGTACTCGACTGCATTAGATGTGAGCAAGGAGCTCTGCTTTGGCGGGAGATGTACTCGACTGCATTAGGTGCAAGCGCGGAACTCAACTTGGGTTGGAGATGTACTCGACCACAGTAGTGGAGAGTGTGAAGCTCGACTTGGGCGGGAGATGAATTCAATTGCGTTAGATGCAAGCGCAGAGCTCAGCTTTGGGTTTGTTTATTTGTGTGGATGTCTGCCTAAGAGATTATTTATTGCCGGTGAAGAGTGCATATTTTCATGATTGATTTTTTGTATGTATTTCCATAATCATTTTTGCTATCGTTGGTAGTAGTGAATTTTTTGTCGCTTGGTATAAATCGTCGCTTGATGTTTCCACTTTGGGGTTGATGTTATAGTTTCTTTGTAGTATCCCGCACTTAGCTGGTCAGGAAACCCATCGACACCTTGAGTCTACATTAGGCGATTGCCGAGCTCGTCAACTTGTTCCCAAAGGAAACCCATGCAAGGTGATTTTGGAGCTCAGTGGCTCGTTCCCGAAGATAACCCGCTAGCGGCAATTGTGGCACGAGCGTAAACACTCGGCACTTGCTAGAGAATTTGTTGTACAAGAGGTGCTCCTAATATTAATCATATGCTTTTTGCAGATGATAGTGTTATTTTTTGTAAGGCTGAGGTGGAAGAAACTAGGAGAGTACAAGCTATTTTAGATACTTATAAAAGTATTTTAGGTCAGAAGATTATTAAGGAAAAAACATCTATAGTGTTTAGTAGCAATGTTGGAAGGGAGGTTAGGGAGGAGATTCAATTGTTATGGGGTAACAGTATGAGAAGTACCTTGGGTTGCCACCAATAGTTGATAGATCAAAATGTAGGGCTTTTCCTTCTATTAAGCAAAGGGTATGGCAAAAGCTTCAAGGTTGGAAGGAAAAACTGTTGACTCAGAGGGCAAGGAGATTTTATTGAAAGTTGTTGCTTTATCTATTTCATCTTATTCCATGAGTTGTTTTTTTTTTTTTTTGCCTGCTAGTTTCTGTTCAAAATTGGAGGGATTGATGTCTAAGTTTTGGTAGGGGCAAAAAACGGATGAAAGAAGGATTCATTTGGTTAGTTTGAGTAATATGTGTGAGGGGAAGTCTAGAGAGGGAATGGGTTTCAAGGATCTTAGAACCTTCAATCTTGCTTTTCTTGCAAACTAGAGTTGGAGGTTGCTGCAGAATGACAGTTCAGTACTTCATAAACTTCTTAAGGCAAGGTATTTCTCCAAGTCTAATTTTATGGAAGCTAGTTTAGGCAATTGTCCATCATATACTTGGAGGGGTATTTAGGAAGCTAAGAAATGATTGAGGGACGGGTGTAGATGGAGGATTGGGGATGGAAAATCTACACATTTATGGATTGAGCAGTGAATTCCAAGTTATAAATCTTTGGATCAGGAACATGGTTTTCAAGTACAAAACTGAGAGGATTTTGTGGCTTCCATTATAAATGAAGAAACAAGGTGGTTGAATCTTGAAAAGATTGGATCTCTCTTCAATCCAAGGATAGTTGCAGATATTATGAAAGTGATGATTTTTTCAGTAAACACAACAGATAAGTGGATATGGAGTCATGAAAGAAGTGGACAGTTTTCAATTAAAAGTTGTTACAGAATTTTTTCTCAAAAGAGGCCTTGCTTAACATAATCTTCTACTATGGTTAGGCAGTAGAGGTTATGGAAGGCTTTGTGGAAGATGCAAGTTCCTAATAAAATAAAAGTGTTTGTTTGGCATGCTTGCAAAGAAGGTGTTCCTTCCAAGGACAATTTGTTAAAGAAGCAAATGATTGCAGATGCACATTGTAGATTTTGTTTGCATCCAGTAGAAGATCTTCATCATGTTGTTTTCAGTTGCAGTCAGATTCAAGTTTTATGGCAGCAATTTCTCCCTTCTTTGGCTTTTAATACTTGTCTTAAGATCTTTGATCTTGCTATGCAGCTTGTTGAGGGTAAAGATTCTGACAACTTGGGTTTATTTTTCTGTCTGGCATGGGGCTTCAGGAATAGAAGAAATAAAATGGAATTTGACAAGATCAAGTTTAGTCCTAGACATGTGACAAATCATGCGTTGGGCCTTATGCACAGTTATAAAGAAGTGAAAGTTAAATCTCATGTACAGCTTAAACATCATCTCAGTTGGAAACCACCTCTAGTGGATGTGCTTAAGCTGAACACATATGGGGTTATGTTTGCTGATCTTCATCAGGCAGGAGTAGGAGTCATTCTTAGAGATGCCTCAGGTAAGGTGGTTATGGCTACAAGTAAAATTGAACATGAAGTCGAGGATCCAAAGGCTATTGAACTGCTAGTAGTATTTCGTGGTCTCCAATTGTGTTTCACTATGGGAATATCGAATGTTCTAGTTGAAAGTGACTGTTTGTTGTTAAAGAAGTTCAGAGACTTAAAGGTTGTTTTGGCACTTGTTCTTTCACTCATGTGCATAGAGAGGGGAATATGGTAGCGCATCAACTTGCTCAAAATGTATTGTTAGTATAGAGAATATGGAGGGTTGATAGTATAGAAATGGGTGGGATTGTATACCAGACTTTCTTTCTCGAGCCATATGGTTTGATAATTGTTTATAATTATTATCTCGAGTGATGGTCGTTTTTTATCAAAAAAAAAAAACATGTAAAGAAAGTGCTTTCCTTTAAGGGTGCAGACACTGTAAATTCATAAATATTTTTGTTTTTACAAAGTCGGATGATGCATTGCATTGCTGGTGCAACATGTAGACTATTAGGGTTGGTTTGGTTATACAAAACCAAACTATCTCATTTCATCTCATCTCATCATTACAACTTTCTCAAACTCCAACACAAAATACAAAATAAACAATTCAACTTTATCAAATCTCAAAATAAAAATAATATTATAATAATATTTTATACAACTTTAACAAAACATCTTATCTCGTCTCATTTTATCTGAACTACATAACCGAACGAGACCTTATTGGTTGAAAATGGTTGTCGCAAAAAATCTTAGATTGTATACCAGACTTTCTTTCTCAAGCCATATGGTTTGATAATTGTCTGTAATTATTATCTCGAATGATGGTTGTTTTTTTATCAAAAACAAAAACAAAAAGTAAAGAAAGTGGTTTCCTTCAAGGTTCAGACATAGTAAATTCATAGATATTTTTATTTTTATAAAGTTGGATGATGCATTGCATTGCTGGTGCAACATGTAGAGTATTAGGGTTGGTTTGGTTACACAAAATCAAACTGTCTTATTTCATCTCATCTCATCTCATTTTATCATTACAACTTTCTCAAACTCCAACACAAAATACAAAATAAATAATTCAACTTTTTCAAATCTCAAAATAAAAATAATATTATAACAATATTTTATACAACTTTATCAAAACATCTTATCTCATATCATTTTATTTCAACTACATAACCAATGAGACCTTATTGGTTGAAAATGGTTTTCGCAAAAAATCTTGGATTCTATTAATTTCCATGCTAAAATCCAAAATTGAAAATGTATTTGTCTTTCTTTTTCATTTTGGCACAAAAGTCGAGAGAATAATTTATATTGGGAAAGAGCTGACAGGCACGTGTCAAATAACGTCTTCATCAACCTTCCGGGTATGCATGCTTGTCCCCCATTAATTTCTATACCCAATTCGAACGGGTCTTTTTTTTTTTTTAATTTTTTTCTTTATAAACTCTCCAAGTTGTTTTAAAATTCAGCAATAAAATATTTTTGACTCTATAAGCTTAAAACATTATTTCTGTAAATCTCAACTTTTTCCATTCCATCGATATATAATTAAGTTGCCTCCATACCATGAGCTCCTACTCTTAGAGCTGCATTGGCTCATTTGTTAGGTACGTTGTATCGAAGGTTACAACATTTTTGAAATACTTATGGGCTGCTCGACTCTGAGCACCAATTCAAAACACATTCCGTAATCTTCCCTCATTATCCAGGTCCATGTTAGAAACGAACTCATTATTCTAATCTCTCATTCTTTGGAAATACTGATTAAGTGTTTCGCCACCTCCTTTACCCAACCTTAAATGTCGAGCCTTGTCAATGAAATTTTGACAATTTTTCTCTTGAAATTGAAGATTCTCAAAACCCCCTGCATCAACGACAAAAGAATAAAAATTCTTATTCATTCGTATACCAACTCGATCATTCAGGTCGAGGATCCTTTAATTGTATTCATCTAGACACTAGTGAGATGTCTTGTCTTCTTGGGGCTCACAGTGATGTGGTTGTGTACATTTTCAACAGTAGTGAAAACTCACTTATCATTCTTGCTCAACGTCGCATTTACTCTCACTTTACAATCCGTTCTAGTTGTTGTCGTGGCTTCGAGATATTATTGTTCTTAGGTTGAAACTTTCCACCATAGGCACAAACAACGGTCACCTACATAAGCCTCCTATAATCATCTCTCCTAGTCCTCTGTGTCCGTATACCAAAACCCTATTACTTGGCATACTGCTTATAGTAGGCTGTAAGCTCTCTCACACTGTCAAATTCTATACCGGATCTTGGTGCTTCAACTCGTACCTCATCATCCTGGACAACAGTGGTACCCTCTAAATCTTTATTTATGTGGAAGACCATTTCTAAAAATGGAAACATATGGATGGATTAACAATATTACAATCATTATAATCAAGGCAAACAAAACTGTAATACCATCGATATCATGAAAACTTTCATCAGTCATCCGTGATGTACTTCCAAGTTTTTGTTCAAATTCTACAGTAGTTGGCACAGTTGACGCTGGAGGCGCTTCTTGCCTCAATTCATCTGGATTACTCGGCGGAGGGTAGGGCATATAAGATGGCATCTGCTCAAACAGGTACGTTGTTGGGCAAAATGGAATAACTCTAAACAAATTAACATGTTAATTTCTAGAATTTAAAAATTCAAATAAATATACCTCAAATGAATCAGAAGGGGGGCTAAAATCTACCGGAGTGCTCGGCAGACTGTATGGCATATTTATATCAAAATGATGCTGCAATTATGCTTATATTTAGATTCATGGGCACGTCAAAAAAACTTTTTTAAAAAAATAAAAGACATCAACCTGCCTACTCACATGATAGACGTTTGGATTTCTACATCTATTTTGAGGCATCATTAATGACTGCAAAGTCGACGTTGAAGGCCTATGTGGCATTCTATCTTCCTCTTCAACTCTCATACGTAATGTAGCATCTGAAAATATAAGCACTTTCTACAAAAATGAAATACAAACGATTGTCTTAACAGAAAAAATAAAAACAAATAATTAGCATGAAGATTAGATTACAAGTACCAAACCTAGTGTCAGTTAATTAGCCCCTTCACTAACTAATTAATTAATCATGAGTTTTGCAGCAGTAGTATTTGGGTTGGTGTATTCCCACCATGATCAATGTATATCAGTTCTTATATATAAATATATATATATTTATATATTTATATATTCTACTCGCGTCTATCTATAGACATGACGATTAGATTAAATGACAATTAATGCCCCATGTGTTTTACCAATGTCAGTGTGTGCATAAGAAAGTTAATGTGAACCCCACCGCAATGACTTTCTTAATCTTCCCACGGGCTCAACCATGCTTTGTCCCCCAAGCTGAGGACATCTTTCAACATCCTCCCCCTCCAAAAAGGACAAGTAACCTAATCATTCTAATCTCAGTGCTCGGAATAGTTTGTAATAGTGTTTTCATGAAATTATTGCAACACACTGAATTTCGACAGCATCACAGCATTCTCAAGACTCTCTACATCCAGTTATATCCATATTAAACTGTAAACCTTTTTCAGCTAATCTTTCATCTATCAAATTCCATGAGTTCACTTCTCAAATTCACAAAAACTATTCATACAACTAAGTTTGACTCCACGTCACCAAATTCATAAAAGAAAATTACCAGCATCTTACTGGAAAACTAGCATTGATTAGGTGCAACATGCACAAGATCTAAAAGTATGGGTTTCTGAAAATAAAAACATAAAAAAAAAAAAAAAAAAAAATGATGTCCAACATCTTACCAGAAAATGGGCCTCAATAAGGGTGCACGCACAATAGCAGAACGAGTAGGCTACTGAAACTAAACAACTTCAAAATAATTTAACCCACTATGTCTTCAAACAAGTTCCAATCATGTCTTCAAAACCCAAGTTGTATTAACAAAAAACAATAGTTTACGAACCCTAATTTTCTGAAAATTTCTCCATGCCCTAAGCCACAATACCCATCTCAGAAAACGCAAAAATCACATCTCGATGTACATATGAAGAAGATAATAGTATGGACGGGAAAATGGTACAATATTTACCTAAGAAGCTGAGCAAACCATTTGGCGAAACAGAGCTATTGGGACTTGTCACTGGTTTGGTCCGTTCAATCAGCTCGCGGGGAGTGGTGGCGCTGGGCAAATGTACGAGCGTTGCGAGTTGGCCCTAAACAGAGAGACACCGTCGCGAGGTGGCACTGGGAAGAGGAAGCTGACGGATGCGGGTTCGTGGCGAGGAAGGAGGGTGGGTTTTGTGGGATTCAAATCTGGTTTGCTCCATTCAATGAGCTCGCGAGGAGTGGAGGCGCTGGGCAGACAGAGGAGCGCCGCTTGGTGGCACTAACGAGAGAGACGACGTTGCCGGGAGGTGCTGGGTTGAGGAAGCTGACGCGGGTTGCAAGGGAGGAGGGTGTTTCGCGGCATGAATTCGAATGGGGATAATAATAGATACCGATTTTCAAATTGAATCAAAACATGCGTTTTGATTAAAAAGAAAACAAAAACAAAAATCTAGAAGCAGCTACATAGTGTGTGCAATGTGTGCACAACTACAGTGGCTGATCTGTAGCAGACCTCTTCTACAAATGGTCTTGGGTATCATTGCAACTGCTCCTCAGGCTATCACGGAAACCCATATCTCTCTGGTAGTTGCCAAGGTAATTCTATTTATCATCCTCACACGCCACACACTACACCTATTTAATTATTTTTCATTCTTCCTATAACAAATATGTGGTGTATGAATAATAAGTAGAAAAATTCAATTAGTTTAACAAAAATAAAATAAACTAAAATAATAATAAAAAATAAAAACTAATATTAAAATATATAAAATATGTTGTGTGGGATGATAAGTAGCATTCCTCATATAATTAATACTCTATATATGCATTAGTATAGATTGTGTCAATGAAATCTATATTACAAGAATATTATTTTATAAATATCAAAAATAAATATTTTCATAATATACTATAACTCATGTTTTAAGAATATTCTTTCACAATTATTAAAAATAAATATTCCGTAATATATCTTAGGTAGTTAGTTTTTGCTGCTAAATGACATCATATTGATTATTTTTTATTGCTACGATGGATGCGAGTTTTGACATGGGCTGTATTCATTATGTTTCAGTATGAGTCCTTCTAAAGCCACCGAATAAATGAAGTGTCTGTGTATTTTTTTTTCTTTTTTTTTTTATGTATTTTTTTAATCATCATAAACATTTAAAAAAAATAAAAAATTCACAATATCATTAAAAAATACTTCTTCACTAAGTAAAAAAAAAAAATGGAGACACGCTTTAGAGACCCAACTTTGGGTGGGATTAGCATTTCTGTTCAGATATTCATGAGTGTGAAACTCTGTGTCATGGGTGCGCTGTTAATGCATGCGTCAACCTTGTGGAATCTTACAGCGCCTGTTCTTGCCCCAAAGGGTACGAACTACGAAGCAGATGGGAGGAGAGATGGAAATGGTTGCAGTCCTAAACGAAGCAATTATAGGGTATTATTATTGGAGTGAAAATATTTAAGAATGTTTATAAATAGTAATAAATAATAATAATAAAATATTAAATAATAATAAAAAATAATTAAAAAATAATTAATAATAAAAAATAATAATAAAATAAAAAATAATTATGAGAGCATTTAAGAGTACGTAGCGACCTAAGGTACCTCGTACTGCTCTTGAGAGGTTGTTCAGTACTTTTGGGATTGAAAAGAATGAAGCACTTGAAACTCGAAAGGACAGTAGTACTTCCAACAAAATGGTGGCTTTGTGGACATGACAGCACGATAAACCAACTCTTGAAACCCCTTAGATGATGGCCATAATAAGTACTTAACATCTTTTGTTTGTTTTTAGAAATGAGATAAATTGAGTTAAAAGTTAATAATTGAATAAAATATTATTAGAATATATTTTTTAATATTATTTTTATTTTGAGATTTAAAAAAATTAAATTTTTTATTATATTTTGTGTGAAAATTTAGAAAAATTATAATGATTAGATTAGATGAGATGTTATAATAATTAGATAAGATAAAATAAGTTGAGAAGTTTTTTAAAAGTAAACAAGACGAGTCCACAATAATTAATTTACCTAAATTAATGAGAACCATTCATGAACTTCTGCATGCGTATTAATGTTAATGTGTGACAATGATCATATATATAATATAGACTACCATGCATAGATTATTCAGTACCTATTTTTTGTTCTCTCTCTTTTACCAAATGTCTGTAGTCGGAAATAAATTTTTGTGTAATTATTTATAACGAGAATGACTATTTTATAAAGTACAAAGAGTAGTACATCTTTGATTCAAATGTAGTGTAAAGTAGTTGGGCTTTAAACATATACCGGAGCCTGACACGTAATAAATTTTTTATTATTGTTTTTATATTTTGTAAATACACTCTATATATTAATTAATAATCTAAGTTTTATTTAATATTATTATTTTACAACTATTTTTTTCCTCAATCTAATTATTCAATAGTAGCCATTCGGAATATTTTTAAAGTAAAATATTACTTGGAGATGAATAGTGGCTGGCCAAATTTAAAGAAAATGATGAATTAACTCAAACACAAAAGTGGAGTCTTGGAGTTTTGACTACTCTAATGCATATCACTTTTAAGTTACTTAGCCAAAATTTAGCTGGACACTAACATTTAGCTCGGCCAATGCGAGTGCTTCAAGTGAAGCGGATTTGAAAAAGCTTCCCAAAA
Source organism: Pterocarya stenoptera (assembly GCA_003123785.1). NCBI lineage: Eukaryota > Viridiplantae > Streptophyta > Magnoliopsida > Fagales > Juglandaceae > Pterocarya > Pterocarya stenoptera. The sequence continues at coordinate 109,394 of QEOT01124220.1, read as the reverse complement.
TATTTGTTTAAAACGTTAAAATTATACAATTAAGTTAATCATTGTACCATATCATGATCAATAAAACTTTTCTTGTGAAAAATCTCTCGATACCCGCGCAAATTGAAACTAATGTCAGGGATAATATGCTAATTAATATCTAGTAATATATCACACAGGAATGAAGTATAAAATAATATAACAAATATCTAGTAAATAATGTTTGGGACATGCTTAATTAATGATCGAAAGGGACGACCAGTTATCCACGCAAATATACGAAGGGAGGCTCAATATATTTTGTGGCCTAACGCGACTATTAAGTAAATGACGTTTTAATTTTAAGATGATAATAATATTTAAATATTAAATAATAAAATTTTATTAAAAATTTATGAAATGCAAAATAAATATTAATAACGTTTTGATTAATAGTATCTATAAGTACTATAACAATTTAAAAGAGAATCTAATTTTTTTGTACATAGAGTATTATCCCTTATCTATATATACTTCTTTTAATACTTCATTTTGAAAACAAATAAGGCCATCAATATCAAAATAAACATTATATTTTATCAAATATTCAAGAGTAATATATCATCATTTTGCTACTTCTATTTCAATTTCATTATTGTCTGAAAATTTTATAGCAAGATTTATTTTTTAGTAAAACTTCTATATTGACTGGTTTTTTTTTATTATCAAATTTTACCATTTAAGATTGATTTTATTTTAGGCAAACAATTTTCCATCTTTTATGCTAACTAATATTTTTTGTGTAGTTCAATTTTTAGGGTCATAATAATTTTTTTTTTTCTTTTGGGACCTACTCAAGGTGGGGGGGGCCTTAGGCAGTGACCTTAGTTGCCTACCCCTTGAGTTGGCCTTGTACGAAGGACACATTATTTTTATACAAATCTCACAGACAGTGTTATTGTTGATGACATGTTTTGCACACCAAGTACTGGGCTCAGTTACCTGCAACACAGAGAGGATGAAAGGCTCAAGGTTAAAGGGTCACCTTCGATGCTAGTTAGTTTTTTGGTTCTGTGGGGAGAATACTAGTAAGCCAGAAAATATAAGTCCCCAATTCTAACCTAGTTTCCAGCTTTTATATTTCTTGCCGAGATAGTACTCTGTATGTTGTGGCAAAGGCCCTTGTCTCTCGTATGGGATACCACTTTATCGTGTTCAATGCGGCATGGCATCCCCAAGCCACTCCTTAGTGGCAGGTGGGTGGGTGTGGCCACCATCTATGTAGTCTGTTAGGGACAGGGGGTTTCGACGTGAGCTCCGCCCATGTCTCATATCTGCTCCTTAAATGCGGCGTGACTCTGTAATGACTTGCATTTGCAAGATGGTGTCAATGTAGGTGATATCCTTCCTTTCCACATCATCCAATTTCCCGTGCAGGTCCTAGGCCTTCTTCTTTCTTATGCAGTTCATGGGTCGATTGTACTGCCACTGTGACACTCCGACTCCCACGTATGGAAACGCGGGAATCATGACATTGAGGACTAAATTCTATTTAAAGGGGGAGGATGTGATACCTCATATTTTAGTGTATTTTAATTGAAAGATTATTTTAATTAATTTAAAAATTGGTTCTCTTGTTTTAAAATTATGAGATTTTTTATATATTATTTTATAATACTTTTGAGTTGTGAAAATTATTTTTTGATATGTTTTCTTAATATTAATTACTGTTTCGCATCTAAATTGATCTTTCATTTAAATTAGCATGTTTATGGATTTTTTTATTGTTTTATTTAACCTTTTCACTGCGTTTGAATTATTTTATTTTATTTACTGTTATAAAATTCTTTTCGTTGGATCATTTTTGTGACCCAAGTTGTAAGGATTGGACCTCATTTCTTTCCCTTCCTTTTTTCTTTTTCCCTTTTTCCTTTTTCCTTCCATTTTCTTTTCTCCTTCTTTTCTTTTCTTTCTTTTCTTTTTCTTCATTTCTCCTCCCAGCCGCGCGGCACCCCCTCCCTCTCTCCTTCGTCCATTTCGTTCACTTCCACCCAGCGCCATCGTGCGCCACCGTCCAGGGGCACCGCCCAGCCCACGACCTTCCCTTCCCTCCGACGAGCTCACCCACCCCGGCCACCACCTCCCACGCTCTCTCCTTCTCTCTCCTCGTCGTGTGGAGCCCGATCGAACTTTATAGCCACTGCGCCGCCGTGCGCTGTCCGTGGCCACCACCACCCACCCCAACCTCCTCCCTCGCCGTCATTGGCCTCCATAAGTAGATTCAAGCCGCACGGCTTTGGTGCTCCAGTGCCGCCGTCGCGCCACCTCCGGCCACCAGCTCTTTACCACTTCATCCTCGACCTCCCAACAACCCAAAGCAGCTATCCCCAGCCCCGATCCATCATCGGTGAAACTCCATCATTTACATCTCCGATTTGAGTTTTTTGGCCTTAAACCGCCATCCACGGCCAACCACCACTACTATTGGCTTCACCGACACCTCTAAGCCCTACCCTTGTAATCTCAAGTCTTCGTTTGACCCCGTTCAAAATTCACTATTTTTTGACCCAAGGCCACAGTGCATTTTGCACTATTCGATTGCTATTTTGCTGCTTCTAGCTCATCTATGATCCTTCAAAAATTATAATATAGCGATGTAAGTATTTTTCCAAATAACTTTTGAGATTTAAATGTATTTTTGCGCTAACACTTATTTACTGTAAATTGGTTAGTTATGTCGGATTGAGTCCGATGAGTAAAGGGGTCCGTTGGAATGGAGGATGGAGTTGTTTGTGTGAATGGTTGTATTGGAATTGGTTGGTTGTTGGATATTGATGTTGTATCATGTACATTACATATTTGCACGCATGTTCATGTTTGTAAATGAAAACTGAGTTTTCTTGGAAATGCATTCATGTTCATGTGTATATTTGAAAACTGGATTTTTATATGAGAAAAAGGAAAAGAGGCTGTAGAGATGGTGGTAAGCAGGGATGGTGGTATAGTCCCACCTGCGATTCCCGGCTACGGTGCATGCGGTAGGGATGGTGGTGTAGCCCCGCCTGTAATTCCCGCCTACGGTGCACGCGGTAAGGATCGTGGTAGAGTTTTGCCTATGATTCTCGCCTACAGTGCTCTAATGGGTACCCCTTGTGTGGAAAGGAACTGTAGGGATGGTGGTATAGTCCTGCCTGTGATTCCCCCCTACGGTGCACACGGTAGGGATGGTGGTATAGTCCCGCCTGTGATTCCCGCCTACGGTGCATTCAGTAGGGATGGTGGTAGAGTTCTGTCTGTGATTCCCCGCCTATAGTGTCCAATAAATGTTTTTATGCAAATCATTTTCTGAGAATATGACGGATTATATTTTTGGGCCAAAATGAGATTTTGGCATGTGTTGGAAAATATTCATTTTGGAAAAAATGATGTTTTGAGGCTAAGGCATATTTCATCATATGCATGCATGTTGGTTGCATTAATGCACTTTTATCTTGAGGGTTGTTTGGATTATTACTTACCTACGGTACCGTTTTATGGTACCGTAGATTTTGGTGTAGATGAAGATGAAGAGTCTGAGGGAACGGCTCCGCAGAGGATGTGGCATGTGGTTGCTTTTGTTTTGGATTATGAGATTTGTTTTCCACTTGTGTATGTATTTAGCTATTATTATATATATAATGGATAACTGTATAACCTTTTAACGGCTATTTATTTTGGATCTCTGAATTTGAAATTCTGGTACTTTTATTTAATTATCCATTGCGTTTTTGTTGTGCACTTTTTGCGTGTTGCACACATTTGAGCACTTATCGTTGGGATGCGTGACCCGTATTGTCATCATCCCGACGTCACGATTCTCGCATTTCCTTACGTGGGAGTTGGGGTGTCACAGCCACTTACTAGGCCTCTAGGATAAGCTCAACCTGGCCTGGGAGGGTGTAAATACCCCTCTCATAGATTATCAACCTTAATGATTTTTCTTATATTTTTACTTTGGATTTCATATCAAGAAGTCTAATATTGTATAATAAAAAATTTTGGGATTCCTATTATTAAGTTTATTATTTCTCCTAAAATTAGTTTTAATTTAATTTTGGTGGTGCCACATCTTTGAAAATTATAGAAAATATACAAAATTTTGGGGTTGTAGAGAAAAGAAATTGGAGAGACGCATTTCTATATATATTGAAATTTTAGAAACTTTTAAAGAGGAAATGAAAATTATAAATTTTTTGGGATAGCATGTTCTATGTTTATAAATTTATGGATAAAATTTAAGAGATATTTTAATTTTTCAAATAATCCTCCCCAACCCCTAAAAGGATCAATGTGGTTCCCCCAGTACCACCGGAATGCCCACTAAATACCCTTCAAAGAAATGAGATATTAATATTTTGAAAAATATTAGTTTGTTTTCTCATTTTACTCACTCACTTTAACCGTTTGTCTAGAATTTTTTTACTTAATGATTAAGAAAATTATTTTTAATGTATTCGTGTATTTTTTTATTTTTTAAAAATATTTAAATATATTAAAAAAATATGAAAAAGAAAAATAAAAAAAATAAAAAGAAAATGTCAAAATGGCCTAACAGGTAAATGGAGTAGTACTACTAAGTTTTTGGACAATGCTTAGGATCCCGCTAGAGGATCCGTTCAAGCATGCTGTTATAATTTTTTTTTTTTTTAGTGATTAAGAAAATTTTTATTTTCTTTTTCTTTTTTCACATTATTTTTAAAATTTTTAAATATTAAAAAAATAAAATTTACAGTATTATTAAATAAAATTTTCTTAATCATTATAAAAAAAACTTAAAAAAAAAAATTTGTAACCGAAAAAATGAACGGATTCATCCCTATCATTTTCCAATGTTTTTTACCAGTTCAGTAGACAAGAAATAAATACTTTTCAGGAGTACTGTCTTTACAAATGTATTTTTCTTGACTTCCTTGGGAAAAAACAAAAAATGAAAGGGACTTCTCACTTCTTTATCGAGAGTCGAGACTAGCTTTGTAAAAAGACTAGATTCTCTTCCATCCTACCATTATCCATTTTATTGACTATAGTTGACTAGTTGACTAGCTAGCTCGGAAAGGAAAAGTCTTTGTTGAAGGCGAATTCGTGCACCGAGAATGACGTGAAAACTGGATTTAAAATGAAAATAAAACGGTGCGTCTTGATGGAAGGCAGGAGACGATAAACCAATAGATTAGCTAAGAGATGGGCATGCCATGGCCACATCTTTTCTTTCTGCAGACCCCAACCCCAAAATAAAACAAAGAAAAAGCCAGAGCCAACCCCACTGATCAATGGGTTGCGTTTCAGCGAGATGCTACTTGAAGCACCTACAGTCTTCTCAACTTGGACAATGAGAAACCCATCGAAGAGCACTGTGTTGTAGGATGTTACAGAGATTTCCATTTCTAATACTTATACAGAGAAACCCCAGAAGTCATTAATGTTTGGAAACTTAAGCAGGATCTTGAACAAGGAATGCCCATTTCTAATACTCAAGCCAAGAAAAGCCTGAAACCAAGAGCTTTTCTCCATGGTTTCGTGGGTTTCGATGTTAAGAGTCCACTAAAGTTCTCGAATCATGTTGGGTCTCCGAACTTTGAAGAAGGCGAAGAGATTTCTTGGGCAAGAGAATAATTGTCTGAAGAGGAAGGTTTTGATCCAGAGCTTCTTGCTTCTTACGAGAAAGAATTGTCTGAAGAGGAAGTTTTTGGATGGAGAGCAAATGAAGATGGTGAGGTGTGGTGAGTGCAACGAGAATGGGTTGATTTTTCGTATTTTTTCTTTTGCTTTTTCTTTTCCTTTTTTTAATAAAAAGTTAAAGGTTGCCATGTCAGTATTTGGTGCCCGGTTGGTGCCCAAACCGCCTGTATATTAAAAAACTCGCTCAGGAGGAATATAAAAATAGAATTTTATTATATACAAATAAGTATACGTACCAATTTACGTATTAATATTATTGTCTTCATATTTTAAATTTAAATTAATATTATTTTTAATAAAATTTATTTTTTAACAAATTATATTAAATGAATGCACGTATTAATACACAGAATTGTTTGCTATTAAAATTTTCTATAAAAATAAAAGTTCTTGACTAGTTCAATCATGACGAGCACTGAGTGATGTCAGCAAATGGGCAGTACTAGTTGGCTCCTATTAAAGATAAGGCCATTATTAGAATGGGAAATGCTACACAACCTTTCTAACTTCTACACATTACATTTTTTTAAATTTTTAAATTTTTTAATATATTTTTTAAATTTATTCTTTTTAAATTAATTTAATTTTTCTATTCATTATTCATATATTAAATATTTGATTAAAAAAAAGTGTGGTGTGTGGAGGTTGTGTAAATAGTAGGAGGTTGAATAGATTTTTTGTATTAGAATTAGGTTTGGCGATCTTATTCTTTAAATTTTAATTAATATATAATTTTTTTATTTTTAATTAATCATTTAAAAGTTAAAATTTATGTTGAATTATTCATCATATTCGTTATAATAATAAAATATTCTTATTTTTTATTTTTATAATTTTATAATTTTTATTATTTATTTATTTTATTTTCATAATCTTCAATAACCTCTAACAATTATATTGATTTTCATTTTCACAATCTAATAATTTATAATATAATAATCTCATATATATATAAATGACAAAATTTTATATGTAAATAAAAATCTTATATCTATAATATAATAATCTTAAAAAATATTTTTAAACTTATTATAGTTCTTTTTATATTTAAAAAGAATAATAAATTCACTGTACTTATATTTTGATAATTTAATTAATTTAATATGTAGTATGTAAGGAAGATATTTATTAAATTTAAAGATAAACATACATTTGACTAATCCAATATTCTAAATTACAAAATGTCGGTTTTTAGTTTCCGTCAATGTGCTTATTTGACGTGGAAACGTCACTTGACGTTTACTTTATTATTATTGTTTTTCCTTTTTCCGTGGCCCCCTCCCCTTTCCTTTTTTGTTTTTTTTTTTTCCTTTTCTTTCTCTCACCCGTGGTGCCCCTCCCCGATCCCTTCTCTTTTTCTTTTCTTTCTTTTCTTCTCTCTCCAACCTCTAGTGGAGAGGATCTGGTAGTGGTACTGATTAATTATGAGTGGAGGATCTGGTAGGGAGGGATGATCTCATATCAACAATGGCAGACTGCTCTGCGCCTAACTTGATGGCTTCTTTGCTTGCTCTTGTGAACCTTGCAACAGCACCCTTCACATAATCATGCGCTGCTTTTACATTCATTTTGTTGGTCATGTCATTTGGGAAGCTGCTCAAGAAGAAAAGAAAGAAAAGGAAAAAGACAAAAAAGGGGAGGAGAGGGGCCACGGAGCAAGGAAAAAAAAAAGAAGAGAAAAGAATAAAGTAAAGGCCTTTAAAGAAGAAAAGAGAGAAAGGGAAAAAGACAAAAAGGGGACGGGAGGGGGTCACGGAGAAAATAGAAGAAAAAAAAATAAAGTAAAAGCCATTACACGTGGCACGTGGTGGCTCCCTAACATTTCTCATAAAGACGCAAGTAGTACTAGGATCAACGTGGTTTCGACAATAGGACTGCAACCCGATCAATCCGCTTCATGTTTGGGGCTCACCCGACCTAATCCGGTTCAAAGACGGCTCAACCCAATGTGGGCCGACCCGACCCAAGATTGGAAGCAGGTAATGGAAACCCCAATCAGAAACAGCCATTGTTACAGAGTAGTTCGATCATATCCAAAAAACCTTACAAATCTCACTATCTTTATACAATCCGATCATAACCCAACATCCATCAATACAAACAGAGCCCATTTTCTCAAGAGGTTATGGTCTACCTCGGTTCAAAATTAATATCAATACAAACAGAACGAATTGATTCCACTTATAGACCTAACCCAAACATCCATGAAAACACAAGGCAAAGAAAATGATCGAGCTTTAGAATCTTTCGAGAAAAGAACAAATAGCACTAAAAAGAGAACCCCAACGGTAAAAAACAGGAAAGTAGGGAAAAAAAGAAGAAGAGAAAAACACTAAACAAATCCAGAGAGAAAAACAAAAAGCACACTTCTTTTTCGTTGTACATTGGTAAAAAACACAGGAACCCCCTAAAATGTTTCCGACAACAGAACCTTCTACGAAATCTCAGCCATCTCTCACTATCTCATTTTCAACCACAAACCCATTGGAAGAAGAAGAAGAAGAATCTTTAGGGGATGGCGACGTAGAGTCCGGTAATGGAAGCCGCAGAGACCACAGATGGTGACGTTGTTCTTGATGGAGGCTAGGATTTTTCAACTTCTGGCTTAAGTACGCTGTATTGAACTTTTTCTTATACGACTTAAAAGAATATCGGTTTTAGCGGGTTCGACCCGCAAGTTACCTCAACCCGATTTTTGGGTCGGGTTGGGTCTCAAGGATGGACTGGGTCCTAACGTTTTTTGCACAGGCCTAGCCAGTACCACCAGAATACCTTCAAAGAAATAGAAATTAATTTTCTTGACTATTTCATCAAGAAATAAATAATTTTCTTGAGTATCTCTAAAAGAAAAATACTACTATACTGTCTAAGATGTACCGCTTTGTTTGACCATTCAGTAAAATTATTACTACCGCTTTGTACCACTAGTTGCTTTTACAACTAGCGGTCAAATAGAGAGGTGCTACTCAGGCGGCATAGTAGCACCACTCATCTCTAAAAATGTATTTTTCTTGACTTTCTTGGGGGAAAAGGCAATTAACTAGCAGCTATGTCCTCCTCCATTGAATCTGTTCTGCAGCAACAAGCAAACTCCTACTTCGAGTACTTAACTTCTGCAACAACAATTACAAGCTTGTAATTTCAGCGGCAATATATATAGAAAGAAAATGTAGGTGGGTCAGGAGGGAGCAGGTGGTGGCCTCGCCAACTCACGGAGGTTTGGCTCGCAAATACATAACGTGCATATCGACGTGCTTCCTTTATACGCACGTCATTTGCAACGAAAACAGATTTATTTTAACTGAGAATAGTCATTTCGCTAAAAATAACTGGTCGCAAATAATCAATTTTCTTGTAGTGATAACATATTAAAACTAAAAAATCTTATTTGTTAATTTGGAGATGATCTCGTGAGTCGAAAAATATTCATGTTCCAATTTCGGTGCAGAAGATTAGTCAATTACATAGATGGCACCAATAGTTAATGCCTTAATTTGCACAACATACTAGAAGGGAGGAAAGAATAATCTCTGACCCATGCTGATGATTTGGCCGTCGATTGATATGGTGTTCTTCGTGTTCATCCATATATAAAATAAATAATAAATAAGCAAATAAAAACTAATAAAGAGAGATACAGAGATTAACGTGATTCGGCGTAATGCCTCCATTCATCAGTTGTTTGGGAGAGAAATCCAATATAATGAGCAATTTTATAATTTATCATGGTTTCACATATCTCACAATACAATGGAGGGATTTAGAGAAGATCATGTGGACTCGCTATCTGTGATGGAGTTTGGCGTAGGGAGCTTCTATGGAGAGCCTGTTAGATTTGTGCGGATCTCCTCATTATACAAAGGTCTATTTTCTTGAAATGATTGAGTCCAACTTGCCTTGTGAATCCTTTTTCTTTTAGGAGTCTGAATCTTTTTCCTTTTAGGAGTTTGAGTGTCTTTCCTTATCTCTTCTTAGCCTAGTCGTTTAGCTTGATTTTCGACTTTATCTTAGAGCTAAATTATAGGCTGCTAATTTGACATCTACAATATATATTAACAAAGACTAACGAAAGTGCTTTCCTTTAAGGGTGCAGACACTGTAAATTCACAAATATTTTTGTTTTTACAAAGTTGGATGCTGCATTGCATTACTGGTGCAACATGTACATTTTTAGGGTTGGTTTGGTTACACAAAACTAAACTATCTCATCTCATCTTATCATTATAATTTTTCTAAACTCTCACATAAAATATAAAATAAACAATTTAACTTTTTTTAATTCTAAAATAAAAATAATATTAAAAAATAATATTTTATTTAAATTTCAATAAAATATCTTATGTATTAATCAATCGAGGCCTTATTGGTTGAAAATAGTGGTAGTAAAAAATCAATCGAGACCTTATTGTTTTAAAAAATAATATCTCATTTCATCTTGATTGCATAATCAATCAAGGCCTTATTGGTTGAAAATAGTGGTAGCAAAAAATCTTGGATTCTATTAATTTCCACGGTAAAATCCAAAATTGAAAATGTATTTGGCTTTCTTTTTCATTTTGACACAAAAGTTGAGAAAATAATTTATATGAGCAATGATACCTACACAATATATTTTATAATATATTTCATAATATATATTTTAAAGTGAAAATATTTTTATAAAATAAGGTTACTTTTATAAAATATTTTACTAAATTATCTTTCATTTTAAAATATAATTATGTTCTATAAAAAAAAATATATATAATTATGTAATATATTGTGAAAAGTAACGTGTATTTATTATTTTTTAATTTATATTGAGAAAGAGCTGACAGGCACATGTGTCAAATAAAGTCTTCGTCAACCATCCGGGTCCTTTTTTTTTTTTTTTTCCTTTCTTTCTTTCTTTCTTTCTTTCTTTATAATATTTTTAAACTCTCCAAGGATTTTAGAATTCAGTAATAAAGATCTTACTGAGTTAGCATCTATCACGTCCATAATACATAGCCCATCATTCCCAAGATTAATAACAGGTTACACCTATCAAGTGATAGTATTAGGATTATACTAATCGTATTAGTATTGCCATATCACAATAGTTAATAATATTATAGAGTGATATAGTATTAGTATTAATACTATAATGATTTATATACTAATTTATACATAGACTTAAAGTGAATTACTAATATTATTAGTATTAGACTATAAAATATAATTAATATATTAATATATATCAGTATTTTTAATGTATTTATTAAAAAAAAATATTGAGAATTTATTAAGCCAAAAAATGTAATTAATATATTATATATATTTAAAACATATGATCAAATAAATCTTCATGTTTAAGATTAAAATTTTATATGTAAATACCGTAAATTTGCAGATATTTTTGTTTTTACAAAGTTGGATGCTGCATTAAATTGCTGGTGCAACATGTAGACTTTAAGGCCTAGTTTGAATACAGAAAGACTCTCAATCCATCTCATCTCATCACATCATTACAATTTTTTTAAATTCCTGCACAAAATATAATAAATAATTTAATTTTTTTTACTTCTAAAATTAATATTATATTAAAAAAATAATATTTTAATAATATTTTATTAAATTTATTTAAAATCTTCTTATCTTATTATCCAAAACAATCCGAACTCGTAGAAAACAGTGGTCGCAAAAAATCTTGGATTCTATCGTGCTAAAATCCAAACATGAAAATATTTGGCTTTCTTTAACATTTTGGCACAAAAGTCGAGAGAATAATTTATATCGGAAAAGAGCTGGCAGGCACATGTGTCATATAAAGTCTTCGTCAACCTTCCGGATAAGCATGCTTGTCAAGTGTAGAGCCCATTAATTTCTTCAGTCAATTCCTACGGGTCGTCTATTTTTCTATCTTTATAATACTTTTAAAATATATAAAATAAAAATTTTTAGGATCTATATTAATAAGTTTATTATTTTTTTTAAACTTAGTTTATTTTAATTTTGGTGGGCCACATCTTTAAAAATATATAATATGTAGAAATTATAAAAAATTTAGGAAATGTAGGAAAAAAATTAGAGACAAACATTTTTATATATATTGAAATTTTAGAAATTATTGGAAAGCATAAAGGGTTTATAAATTTTTTAGGAGTCATTTTCTATATTCGTAGAATTAGGAATAAAATCTTAAGGATATTTTGATTTTTGATTTTTGTTTTTTAAAAAGCGAGGCCATGGCTCCGGCCCCTAATTAAGGATCAACGTGGTTCTACCATTGCCACCCAATTAAATACCCTTCAAAGAAATGAGACATTAATTTTCTTGACTATCTTTAAAAACGTATTTTTTTTGGCTTTCTTAGGAGAAATAAATAAATGAAAGGGACTTCTTCATGGAGACTAGCTTAGGAAAAGGAATATGTTTTCTTGACTTGCTCAAAAAAGGAAAAAAAAATATTAAAATAAAAAAATTCTTGACTATTTCAATGATGAGTGCTAAATAGTTGCGCGCCTTCTATAAAGAGATGGCCATCTTCTTCTAAGTTAACTACTACGAACGAACGAAGAAAGAAGATTAGATCAGATTAGAGACACAGAAAAAGGCAATTAACTATGTCCTCCTTGCTTCAAACTGTTCTTCTGCAGCAACAAGCTGCTGTAAAACTCCTGCTTGGGGTACTACTTGTAATTTCAGCAGCAATATTTGTAGCAACAGCAGTAGCTGAAGTACCCAATTTCAGCTGCAACAGAACATGTGGATCGCTTATAATCCCCTACCCATTTGGAACATCTGAAGGCTGCTACCTGAACTCAGATTTTCTCATTACTTGTATGTCCTCCTCCTCCTCCATATCCGGGATGAGTACTCCAACACCATTTCTGCGCGTTAGTAGAATAGAGGTACTCAACATATCATTGGATGGTGAACTACGAATCTCATCTTCTGTAGCCCGTGATTGCCCACAGGAATCGGACGACAATCCCACCCATCTCAGCCTGCGAGAGTTCCCCATCTCGTATACAAAGAACGTGCTCACAGCCATTGGTTGCGACACTCGGGGGTTCATTTCAAGTTTATTCTCAAAGAAGAATTATAGGACTGGATGCGTGTTAGATTGTGACAGCATTGATGGTATGGTTAACGGTTCTTGCTCTGGCTTAGGCTGTTGCCAGACTCCTATTCCAGATGGACTAAAAGATTTTACTGTGTGGGCTAGCAGCCCTGGAAACCACTCCAAAGTGAGCAAATTCAATCCATGTAGTTTCGCCTTTGTGGTGGAAGAAAAAGCATACAACTTTTCCACCTTAGATCTTCAGAATATGCAGGATAAACGTGCTTTTCCCTTGGTGCTAGATTGGGCAATTGGGAACAAGACATGCGAAGATGCTAAGAAAAATATCACAGGATATGCATGCAAGGCAGCGAATAGTGAGTGTCACAATTCAACAAACGGTCCTGGGTATCGCTGTTATTGCTCCTCAGGTTACCACGGAAACCCATATCACTTCGATGGTTGCCAAGGTACATAATTCATGTTATACATATGCATTAATTTGGTAATTTCATAGATCTTTATTTAATTTCTTTGTTTTCTTTAGGCCGAGTTTTGTGATGTTCCGTCAAATCCTTTTTTAAAAATAATTTTTAATAATTAATAAAACGACGAATATTCTTATAATATACTTGAAAATAATATTTTAATATAATCTTAAAACAACATAGCTGCTTTTGCTATTCCAACCTCATAAACATGTATACTTCATGGTGGGTAAGAGAAGTGGTCCCTGCGGAGAGAAAAGCAAGAATTAAAGTACTCATCATGATGGCGAGATATGATCGACAAAGATATGCATACATTGTAATCATGCTCATGACTTTAATTTTGGTCCAATTGATTTACTTCTTTCAGTAAAGATCAATCCCCCTTTTCCTTTTCGCTTTAGCATTTTTTTAAAAGAAAAAAGCTACGGAAAATTATAACACGTCAAAGTTACGGAAAATTCAAGCTCGATAGCTTTTGGTGTCAAATAATTTATACGCTCCTCCCGTAACGGTGTATCATTTTTATGAGGTTTTTGAAAATCAATACAAATCAGTCATTATTTCTCCTTCAGTAAATCATTTGTAATCTCTAAATGGCCATCCTCTGATCATCAAAAACAGAAAACTCTAGTTTTGCTAGCTTGTGCACTATATTGTTTGCTTCTCTGTACACAAACCTTACACTCCAATTTAACCTATCAGTCATTAACATCCTTACATCTTCAATAATATTCCATATTCAGCCCATATCTCTTCCCTACTATTAGTAGCTTTCACTACCAATTAAGAGTCTCCCTCCAATACCACATCCGTAAGGGCCAACTCTGCACATAGTACAGATGCTCTTCTCAGAGCCAACACTTCAGCAACAATTGGTTTCTTTACGTGATTAACAGTTGAACACAGACATGCAAGCATCTCTCCCTCTGAATCTCTAATAAAGATGTACGTACGTACCTTAAAAAAAAAAAATTATTGAGAGGGCTCTTAGTTAGTACTTAGTTTTCGCTGCTAAATGACATCATATTGAAGATTTTTTGTTGCTATATACCGATGGATGTGAGTTTTGACGTGGGCTGTATTCATGGTCATGTTTTCAGATATTGATGAGTGTAAAACTCCAAATCATGGGTGCGCTGATCATGCATGTGTCAACCATGTGGGGTCTTACACCTGTTCTTGCCGCAAGGGGTACGAAGGAGATGGGTTGAGAAATGGAACTGGTTGCCAAGGTACATAATTCATGTTCTACATTTGCATTGGAGCACTGGCATTGGCTACTTCAAAATTTGACTAATCCAATATATGAGCTACATGCATCAAAAGCTAATGCATCTTTAAAATTTGAAGAAATGTAAATAAAATGATTTACATTGACTTCTTCAAAAAGTAAAAGTTTGAATTAAGAGCTATAGTAATTTTAAGTATATCTTCAAATTTGAAGATGTACTGTTCATCTTCAAAAGTAATATTTTATTGTAAAAATTATCCCAATTGCTTTGCTTTTCAGTTTTCATTTTCCATGGTTTTCATTTCCTCCGAACGCCATTTCACTTTCATTTTTGTGTTCAGTTTTGAAATATGTGAAGGAAGAAATATTATTATTAATTAACATATAGTTAGTGTAATTGCAAAATATGAAAACAAAATTAAAATATATATTATTGTTAAAAAATAATATTATGTTATTATTTTGACTAATCTAATGTGGAGTTTGTTAGTTTAAAATTTAAGAATATTCTTTCACAATTATTAAAAATAAATATTCAGTAATATATCATAGGTTGTTAGTTTTTCGCTGCTAAATGACATCATATTGAGTATTTTTTGTTGCTATATACCGATGGATGTGAGTTTTGATATGGGCTGTATTCATGGTCATGTTTTCAGATATTAATGAGTGTGAAACTCCAAATCATGGGTGCGCTGTTAATGCAATATGCGACAACGATGTGGGGTCTTACAGCTGTTCTTGCCCCATGGGGTACCAAGGAGATGGGTGGAGAAATGGAACTAGTTGTACTAAAACAAGCGATTCTAAGAATGTCATCATTGCAGTACTATGTAAGTATATATAAAATTGTACGTAACATCTATATAATTAATTTGTTAGAATTTTTAACTTCATAAAGACTTTCTAATTATCGGTCTTTGCAGAACAAAGAACAAAAATGAGTTAAAACGTCTCTATTTAGAAAATGAAAACTATAGATGTCAATTGGTGTCACTCTAGTATCTGGCCGAAGAAAGATTAAAGGCAATTGAAAATAATTTACGATTTTGGCTTTAACATCAACCACATTTGAAAGCTGTCAAAGGTAGATATATCTATGCTAGTTTATGAGTTAATAACTCATGTAAATACTTTCTAGCTCAAATATTCATTGCGTCGTCCTAAATATTGGTTCAAAATGATTGTAAATTATAAATCAGATAATGCTGGTATTTTTTTGTATACAAGGAGGGTGGGGGAATTTTGAATCCAAGTTTTTTATTTGGAGAACTGGATCATATGCCATCGTGCAATCAGGCTCTTGGCAGATAATACTGATATTAGGTAAACATGAAGAGAAATATTTTAGCTACAAGATGATTTCATAAAATTGTAAACTCATAAACTGACATAGCTTGATGTAAAATTATTTTTATTGTAAAATAGATCTATCGTTTCGCATGATATCACGTTAGTTTGTATGAGTTTACTTTTGTGAAATATCTTTGTATTTGTGGCACTTTTCAAACATGAAAAATGAAACATTGGATTTTAGTCACAAATTTACTTAAGAAATCATTTTGTGCAGGTATCAGCACAAGTCTCCTAGTCTTGCTCTTGGGAGGTTTTTCGGTACTTTTGGGATTGAAAAGAAGGAAGCTCATGAAACTCCAAGAAAAGTACTTCCAACAAAATGGTGGCTTAATGTTACAAGAACATATTTTGAATCAGGGAAGGTCTATGGAGACAACGAAAATCTTTAGTAATGATGAGCTTAAAAAGGCCACCAACAATTATGACGAGAGCAAAGTCCTTGGCAAAGGGGGTTATGGAACTGTTTACAAAGGTGTATTACCTGATAACAAAGTGGTTGCCATCAAAAAGTCCAAAATCTGTGATAAGAGCCAAATCGAGCAATTCATAAATGAGGTGATTTTGCTTACCCAAATTAATCATAGAAATGTGGTTAAGCTATTAGGTTGTTGTCTTGAAACAGAAGTTCCCTTACTCGTATATGAATTCATCACAAATGGAACTCTTTTTGACCATATTCATGATATAAGTCGGGCTTCTTCTCTTTCATGGGAAAAACGTTTGAAGATTGCAACAGAAACAGCAAGAGCCCTTGCATACCTACATTCTGAAACTTCTATGCCAATTATACATAGAGATGTGAAAAGCACAAATATATTGTTAGATAATAACCACACAGCAAAAGTGGCTGACTTTGGAGCTTCAAGGTTGATAGCTCTTGATCAAACGGAAATAACTACCTTGGTGCAAGGAACTCGTGGGTACTTAGACCCTGAATACTTCCAAACTAGCCACTTAACAGAAAAAAGTGATGTGTACAGTTTCGGTGTTGTGTTGGCAGAGTTGTTGACAGGTGAACAGGCAATTTCTTCCTATAGGCCTGAAAGTTATAAAAACCTAGCAATGTTTTTTGTTTCTGCAGTTAAAGAGGATCGTTTGCTTCACATTCTTGAGGATCACATTGTCAATGAGGGTAATATTGAGGCATTAAAGGAAGTTGCTAACCTTGCAGATGGGTGCTTAAGGTTAAGAGGGGAGGATAGGCCCACTATGATGGAAGTGGCAATGAAGCTTGAAGGATTTAGAATTATGGAAAAGCATCCATGGGGAAAGAATAATCAAACCACTGAAAAAAGAGAATATGTGCTCAGTACACCTGCAGTCCATTTGAACATTGATATTGGAGTTGGTTCTTCTGTAAGTGCAGTTAGTGGACCTGATAGCATGATAAACCAACTCTTGAAACCCCTAGATGATGGCCGATAAGGAGTTAAGTCCACAATAATTGATTTATATAAATCAATGAGATCCATTCATGAACTTCTATATGCCTATTAATGTTGTGTAATAATGTTATAGACTACCTTGTAAGATTATTCAGTACGGTTTTCTAGTTCTCCCTCTTTTACTAAATTTCTGTAGTTGGATTTAACTTGCAACAGTTTTATGTTCCTCCTGATGAGATGAGTTGACTAGTTCAATGGTGAGTACTAATAGTTGCCTTCTATAAAGAAAAGGCCATCTTCTAATTCTAAGTTTACTACTACGAACGAAGAAAGAATATTAGAGACATAGAAAAAGGCAATTAACTATGTCCTTGCTTGAAACTGTTCTTTGGCAGCAACAAGCTGTAAACCTCCTGCTTGGGGTACTTGTAATTTCAGCAGCAATATTCGTAGCAACAGCAGCAGCTGAAGAACCCAATTCCAGCTGCAACAGAACATGTGAATCGCTTTATGAAATCCCCTACCCATTTAGAACATCTGAAGGCTCCTACCTTGACTCATTTTTCTCATTACTTGTAACTCCGGGACGAGTACTCCAACACCATTTCTGCACGTTAGTAACATAGAGGTACTCAACATATCATTGGATGGTGAACTGCGATTCTCAACTTATCCCATATGGAATAAAAGATTTTATTGTGTCGGTTAAGCACTCCAATGTGAGCGAATTCAATCCATGTGGTTTCGCCTTTGTGGTGGAAGAAAAAGCATAAAACTTTTCCACCTTAGATCTTCAGAATATGCAGGCCGATAAAGAAGTTGTTCCCTTGGTGTTAGATTGGGCAGTTGGGAACTAAACATGTGAAGATGCTAAGAAGAATACTATAGGATACACTTGTAAGGCAGCAAATTGTGAATGTTACAATTGATCTACAAATGGTCCTGGGTATCGCTACAACTGCTTCTTAGGCTATCACGAAAACCCAATAATTCATGTTATATGCATTAGTATGGAAGTATGGATTCCGTCAACGAAATCTATATTATGAGAATATTATTTTATAAGTAATGAAAATAAATACTCTCATAATATACTCAATAGTATTTTAAAAATATTCTTTGACAATTATTAAAAATAAATATTATGGTAATATATCTTAGTCAGTTAATTACTTAGTTTTTGCTGCTAAGGCTTCGTTTATTTTCACAACTTTTTTCAACTCATCTCATCTCATCTAATCATTACAATTTTTATAAATTTTAATACAAAATAAAATAAATAATTCAATTTTTATTGCACCAGCTGTCTCATTTTCTTGCTTTTCGAATAAGGAAATGGAGGCGCTGACTTGCCTTATTTTTATGTAATCAATTAGTTGTTATTTTTGTTAAGTTCGGCGTCAATTACGTACGTCCGAATAAGTCATTCCTTTCTTGTAATTCTGCAGCTTATAAGTTTGGGAAGAGTATTATGAAATATATCAAGAAATATTCTAGCAACTTGTTGCCGAGGTGGGTTCCCTCTCAAAACAAACCAACTTCTATTCACTTTTATCCACAATAGGTAGAGCACGCCGGGTTGATCCCGCGTCTTTTCCTATCATTCCACCGGTTACTCGATCTATCGCTTGTGCTCGTAACATAATACAATATTAATACAGGAGTTTTTATGTTTGATTAGCTAAATTTAACCTAAGACTGACATATGGGTAAGCCAATGCCGGTACTCAATAACCATATATATATTTGTTTGCACGTTGCCTAGTTGAGTGAAACAGTTTTTTGTAAAAAAATAATATGGTTTAAAAAAAAGTGATTAATAAATAATTTAATGAATGAAAACAAAAAGTAAATTTTAGCAAATATCGAAACAAAAAGTATAATAATTATAGAGAAGAGGCTAGTCCTTTTGGTCTTGTTTAGTAATGCAGAGGACACGGGCCTCAGCCAAGGGCGTTGGAGATGAGTTAAAAATTGTTGGACGTGTACTTTTGTAGATCAATGAATAAGATATGACTGTTTAGTATGATGAACATCAGACTTGAGAAAAAAGGTGTACTATCTCATAATATTCTTCCACAAGATTTTCTAAGAAAGTATGAGCTCTCTAAAAAAAACAATTTAAATCATTATCGGGTACATTAATCTGGGATGTACAGCCCAATTGTTGACAAATAGAGGTACATGAAAAAATCAAAATGAACTCGGATAAAAAAACCAAAGCATTGTTGAACTGGAAATATCTAATTCAAAAGCTACACAGTCAAAACTAAAAACACAACAGCTTCTATTAATGCAACAAAAAAAAGATAAAAAGCATCTATTTTTTTCATACTGAAAGAAATATCTACCATAAAATTAAAAAAATACATGTTTTTTTAAGAAATCTGAAAATCAAAATAATCACATCAAACAATCCAAAAAACGTAGGACTCAATAGATCAAGCAAGACACATTCAACATCATAATAACAAAAAAGACAAACCAAACCAAGAAACCCAATTGATTAGTGAAAAAAATGAGTAAATCAAACAAATACAAACCTCAATGCAGCATAAACTTCAAGACTTCAAGCCAAACAAAGCAAATTCCCTAAAAAAAAAAACAAACCAACAAGTTTAAAAACAAAAAAGACCACAAATTTAAAATTCAAACCATGCAGCCGTTGCTACCTTCTTCAACCACCATCACTGAGACCCATATCGATCGGCCCCCATCTTCATGTGAAAACGACGTCACCGCCATCGACAATAGAATACGCTGAAGAACAACCCTTCACCATCGTACTGCATTTATACCGCCTCAAGCCACCACCTTTCCTCACGGTAGACCACTATCATCTTCTCTGTATCTTCCCCTCACGTCTCTCTCAACCACCGTGACCCTCCCACGTTCAACCTCTCTGAGTGCCAAGACCACGACACCATTTTCTCTCTCAGGACTTCACCCACCCATACAACTCTCACCAACTCTGTCTCTCTCGCTCGTTATCCTTTGTTTATTTCTTTCACAGATCAGAACAAACAACACCATGAACAAACCAATCCTATCGTAGCTACCGCAGCCACTGCACCTTAGAAAAAAAAATCCACAGCACCGTAGTTGAAAGCCAATCATCAGAGCTAGATCACACGGCATCAACCTAGGCATGCATGCCCTTCTACGTCCAAGAGCTACCACAATGATCACCTCCGCAAACCTCCTCCACCACCAACTTCCTCACCACGAAAACTATCTCCCTGCAACCTACATCTTCTGCTCAGCTACTGGTCAACGCCAAACAGCATCCACCACAGCCCATTTTTCCTCCACTGAGAACCACTGTCTTCAGCCACCCTGCCTCCTCCACGGTCAAGCAAACACCGAAAGTACCTTTGTTTTAATTCTCGAAAATAGAGCAGTTTCTCTTTTCTGCTTGTCGTCGTTCGACGCAACCCAGCCGGATGAAGCCGCCATCAACCTCCATCCAGACCACTGCCACGTGCATCCTTCACCTCGTGTTTGGCTTTCGCCGCACCATCACGTCAGCCCAGCATCTGTCATGACCTCCCACGGTGCCGCTGTCTCTTTGTTCGTTCTTGGTTAAGTGCTGCCGCCGCACATTAGATGATCTCCCTCTCCATTTTCTCTCTCTCACACTCTCTATCTATCTCAGCTTCACCACCCTGCACAATGCCACTGTCGCCGATCTTGGTTTGACCGCCTCGAGCGGCAGTCGCATGACCTGATTTGACTCCTACAATGTGTATCAACAAAGAGTAAAAGAAAGTGCTTTGCTTTTAAGGGTGCTAAATTCACAGATAATTTTATTTTTACAAAGTTGGATGCTGCATTGCATTGCTGGTGCAAAATGTAGACTCTTATTAGTTGAAAATAGTGGTCGCAAAAAATCTTGGATTCTATTAATTTCCATGCTAAAATCCAAAATTGAAATGTATTTAGTTTTCTTTTCCATTTTGACACAAAAGTCGAGAGAATAATCTATATTGCAAAAGAGCTGACAGGCACGTGTCAAATAAAGACTTCGTCAACCTTCCTGATATGCATGCTTGTCCAAGTGTGGAGCCCATTAATTTATTTACTCAATTCGTACGGTTTTTTATTTTTTTTCTATCTTTATAATATTTTTAAACTCTCCAAGTCATTTTAAAATTCAGCAATAAAGATATTGCCTAGTTAGCATCTATCATGTCCAGAATATAACATTCTTTTTAATATACTTATTGTTTTAATGTTGCACTCTTTAATTCAACGTGTATTAGCAAGAGAAACTGACTTTGATCATGATTCAAGGGTTATTATACGTGAGAATATCAACAAATAATTAACTAGATCTCTAAATTAATGACGCATTTTTCATATTTTGGTTGTCACGGATCACATCCATATATATATAAGCAAATTTCATTGCATTTTGATAATATTATCCATTTCCCTTTTTTTTCCTTTCAAGGAATATTTCACGAGTACTTTAATTGCAGCTTCCTCAAACCAATATATGAAACAACAACCAGCCCGGCGATAAATCATGGGAACAAGTTACAACAACGTGACAGGAATTAATCAGAATATATATGATCATCCATGCATGGGCTAAATATTACGTTAATTTAAGTCTGATCAAGTCAAAAAAATTCTTGGGGCATTTTCATCATGTAGATGCCCCCTTGATGATCATCAACTCCATCACAATATAATTAATTAACGATCCTTATAATCACGCCAAAAAAAGGTTGCCTAGTAATTATCTATGAAGTTCCATGTATTTGAGGAAACTAGCTAACATCAACACAACAACTGAAAGACAGAAATTGCAACATCATGTGCATTAGACTAAATTTCTTTTGTATATTATGATAAAACTGGATATTAAAACTTTGAAATGGCATTTAATTGGAGGCCGGCAAAACATAATTCATTCAGACCGATCCAGTTGCTAATTGACATAAGCAAAGTAACCGAATGGATACAACAAATGGAAAAGACAGCCATGGATTATATTCCATTCTAATAATATTTTTTAAATTATATTATATTTCTTTGAAAAGATATGTGAACGTACGGTAGGAAAAAAACAAAAGGATAGTCTTTTTTTTTTTTTCTTGATTTAGACATCATGTTTTGATAATGAAAAGAAATTATCAGGAGAATATATTTTAGCATTTTACAGTCGTCCATCAAACATGCACCTCGTCAATTTGATGTAAAAGCTTAAAATATTATTTCTGTAAATCTCAACCTTTTCCATGCCACCGATATATGATCAACTTAAATAGTTTTTCTTGTTTTTTTTTTTATTCTAAATTTCATTATATCAAGAATCCTAATACTGTAAAAAAGTTTTTAGAATCCATATTTATAAATTTCTTATTTTTCCTAAATTTAGTTTAATTTAATTTTAATGGGGTCACATCTTTAAAAATAAATAATATATAGAAATTATAAATAATCTAGGAAATGTAGAAAAAAAAATTAGACAGAGACATTTCTATATATATTAAAATTTTAGAAAATTTTGGCAAGCATAAATGGGAGGCCATGGCTCCGGCCCCTAATTAAGGATCAACGCGGTTCCGCCATTGCCACCCAATTATAAATACTTTTCAAAAAAATGAGATACTAATTTTCTTGACTATCTTTAAAAACGTGTTTTTCTTGACTTTCTTGGGAGAAATAAATAAATAAAAGGGACATCTTGATGGAGACTAGCTTAGGCAAAGGAAAATGTTTTCTTGACTAGCTCAAAAAAGGAAAAAAAAAAGTTAAAAAAAAAAAATCTTGACTAGTTCAATGATGAGTACTAATAGTTGCCTTCTATAAAGAGAAGGCCATCTTCTTCTAAGTTAACTGCTACGAACGAACGAAGAAAGACAATTAACTATGTCATCCTTGCTTGAAACTGTTCTTCTGCAGCAACAACCTGTAAAACTCCTGCTTGGGGTACTTGCAATTTCAGCAGCAATATTTGTAGCAGCAGCAATATTTGTAGCAGCAGCAGTAGCTGAACCCAAGTCCAGCTGCAACAGAAGATGTGGATTGCTTGAAATCCCCTACCCATTTGGAACATCCGAAGGCTGCTACCTTGATTCATCTTTTCTCATTACTTGTAACTACTCCTCCTCCTCCAACTCCGGGACGAGTACTCCAACACCATTTTCTGCGCCTTAGTAAGGTCATAGAGGTACTCAACATATCATTGGATGGTGAACTGCGAATCTCATCTTCTATAGCTCATGATTGCTATAATTCCAGCAGCCGCTATACCTTTATCAATCTGCGAGAGTTCCCCATCTCGTATACAAAGAACGTGCTCACAGCCATCGGTTGCCACACTCGGGGGTTCATTTCAAGTTTATTCTCAAACAAGAATTATACGACTGGATGCGTGTTAGTCTGTGACAGCATCGACGGTATGGTTAACGGTTCTTGCTCTGGCTTAGGCTGTTGCCAGATTCCTATTCCAGATGGACTAAAAGATTTTACTGTGTGGGCTAGGAGCCCTAAAAACCACTCTAAAGTGAGCAAATTCAATCCATGTAGTTTCGCCTTTGTGGTGGAAGAAAAAGCATACAACTTTTCCACCTTAGATCTTCATAATATGCAGGGTAAACGTGCTTTTCCCTTGGTGCTAGATTGGGCAGTTGGGAAGCAGACATGCGAAGATGCTAAGAAGAATATTACAGGATACACTTGTAAGGCAGTGAATAGTGAATGTTCCAATTCCAAAAAGGGTCCTGGATATCTCTGCAATTGCTCCTCAGGCTATCAAGGAAACCCATATCTCTTTGATGGTTGCAAAGGTACATAATTCATGTTCTATATATGCATTAATTTGGTAATTTCATAGATCTTCTTTAATTTCTTTGTTTTCTTTAGGCTGAGTTTTGTGATGTTCGGTCGAATCCATATTCCAAGAATATCTTTTTACAAATATGTTGCAAATGAATATTTTATAATATATTTAAAAATATTCTTTAATAATTATTAAAACGATGAATATTCTTCTAACGACCTAATGAAAGTTTTGTCATGTTTTCAGATATTGATGAGTGCAAAACTCCAAATCACGGGTGCGCTGATCATGCAATATGCGCCAACCATGTGGGGACGTCTTATTACACCTGTTCTTGCCCCAACGGGTACCAAGGAGATGGATGGAGAAATGGAACTAGTTGCATTCCTAAACCAAGCAATTCTAAGAATATCATAATTGCACTATGTAAGTATATATAAATGATTAGTCTGTGTAAATTCCGCATATAAAATTTAAAAAAATTCTACGTAACATTATTTGTATAAATCTATATACTTTGCGTATTATGAATAATTAATTTGTTAGAATTTTTAACTTCATAAAGACTTCCTAATTATCGGTCGATGCAGAACAAAAAATAAAAATTAGTTATAACGTCTCTATTTATAAGAAAGTGAAAACTATAGATGGATGCCAATTGGTGTCATTCTAGTATCTGGAAGAAAGATTAAAGGCAATTGAAAATAATTTACCATTTTGGCTTTAACATCAACCACATTTGAAAGCTGTCAAAGGTAGATATATCTATGCTAGCTTGTGAGGTAATCACTCATGTAAATACTTTATAGCTCAAATATTCATGGCGTCGTCCTAAATATGCTAGCTCAAATACTTTATAGCTCAAATACTGTTAAAATGATTGTAAATTGTAAAGCACATAATACTGGTATTGAGTAAACATGAAGAGAAATGTTTTAGCTACAAGATGATTTCATAAAATTGTAAACTCACAAATTGACATGTCTAGATATGATATATTTACTTTTATTGTAAAATAGATCTACCGTATCGCTCAATGCCACATCATTTTGTATGAGTTTACTTTTGTGAAATTTCTTTGTATGTGTAGCACTTTTCAAACATAAAGAATGAAACATTGGATTTTAGTGACAATTTTACTTAAGAATTCATTTTGTGCAGGTATTAGCATAAGTCTCTTAGTCTTGCTCTTGGGAGGTTCTTCAGTACTTTTGGGATTGAAAAGAAGGAAGCTCATCAAACTCCAAGAAAAGTACTTCCAACAAAATGGTGACTTAATGTTACAAGAACATATTTTGAATCATGGAAGGTCCATGGAGACAACGAAAATCTTTAGTAATGATGAGCTTAAAAAGGCCACCAACAATTATGATGAGAGTAGAGTCCTTGGCAAAGGGGGTTATGGAACTGTTTACAAAGGAGTATTACCCGATAACAAAGAGGTTGCCATCAAAAAGTCCAAAATCTGTGATAAGAGCCAAATCGAGCAATTCATAAATGAGGTGATTTTGCTTACCCAAATCAATCATAGAAATGTGGTTAAACTAATAGGTTGTTGTCTTGAAACAGAAGTTCCCTTACTTGTTTATGAATTCATCACAAATGGGACTCTTTCTGACCATATTCATGATATAAGTCATGCTTCTTCTCTTTCATGGGAAAGACGTTTGAAGATAGCAACAGAAACAGCAAGAGCCCTTGCATACCTACATTCTGAAACTTCTATGCCAATTATACATAGAGATGTGAAAAGCACAAATATACTATTAGATGATAACCACACAGCAAAAGTTGCTGACTTTGGAGCTTCAAGGTTGATAGCTCTTGATCAAATAGAAATAACCACCTTGGTGCAAGGAACCCTTGGGTACTTGGACCCTGAATACTTCCAAACTGGCCAGCTAACAGAAAAAAGTGATGTGTACAGCTTTGGTGTTGTGTTGGCGGAGCTGCTGACAGGTGAAGAGGCAATTTCTTCCAATAGGCCTGAAAGTTATAAAAACCTTGCAATGTATTTTGGTTCTGCAATGAAAGAGGATCATCTATTTCACATTCTTGAGGATCACATTGTCAATGAGGCTAATATTGAGCCAATAAAGGAAGTTGCTAATCTTGCAAAAGCGTGCTTAAGGTTAAGAGGGGAGAATAGGCCCACTATGATGGAATTGACAATGGAGCTAGAAGGATTGAGAATTATGGAAAAGCATCCATGGGGAAAGAATAATCAAACCACAGAAGAAACAGAATACTTACTTAGTACAACTACACTCTCTTTAAACATTGATATTGGTGCAGGTTCTTCTGTAAGTGTAGTTAGTGGACATGATAACATGATAAACCAACTCGTGAAACCCCTAGATGATGGTCGATAAGTAGTTAAGTTGACATTAATTGATTTATATAAATCAATTAGATCCATTCATGAACTTCTACATGCCTATTAATGTTGTGTAATAATGTTGTAGACTAGATCATTCAGTATCTTATTTTGGTTGTCCCTCTTTTACTAAATTTCTATAGTTGGATGTAACTTGCAACAGTTTTGTGTTTAAAAATGTTAATGTAATAAAAGTTGTACAACTTGTACTGTCATTCATAATGCAATGAGGGTTCCATCATAAGTACTCTTCAGTTCCTAGGTACATTACACTAGCAATTAGCATCAACTAATTAATTGAATCATGGCATTTATCCCAGTCTTTTCCATAAAGAAAATTAGGGGAAAAAAAGCTAAACAAATGACAAGAAACTAAAACTAAACAACAACACATGAATGATAAAATGGTAGATCTAGAATTCAAGTGGCCAACCCTCATCAAGAGGGTCGTCACTCCCTCATGGGGTGGCTCTTGTCTTCCTAATTATGTGTAGTTTTCCTTAACATGATTTTCAGCAAAACAATGCATCTTTGATCCGAATGTACTGTAAAGTTGGGTTTAACATGTAATCGAAACCTAATATGTTAAGTCTCTCATTTTATAAAAATAAATTGAGATGTACAAAATTATTGCCGATATTCGAAAAAGAAAATTCCAAATTTGCATATCTCACTTCGCTTTTCTTTGATATGGGTTGAAGAATCTTTGAAAAGTACTTAATGAACCCATGATAGATCTACGCCCTCTCCATTGCTTGATCAAAGTACTAAAGATCATGACTTGCATGTAGAACTTACCTAGTTCTTCATCTAGAATAAATTAGGTCTAATCTAGCTTCCCATTTGAAGATCGAATCCCCATTTCAACCAAGAACTTTCAAAGGACACAACAATGAAAGCAAAGTCAGACAATATCCCATTTAAGTCATTTCTTGTCATGT
Source organism: Pterocarya stenoptera (assembly GCA_003123785.1). Classification (NCBI taxonomy): domain Eukaryota; kingdom Viridiplantae; phylum Streptophyta; class Magnoliopsida; order Fagales; family Juglandaceae; genus Pterocarya; species Pterocarya stenoptera. The sequence continues at coordinate 82,120 of QEOT01124220.1, read as the reverse complement.
TGAGCTAACATGGTAATCCTTGAACTTGGAACCAAAGTCGGAGACAGGTTCCTTAGTAGGTGCTCTTTCATACATGCTTTATTGGGAAATCAATTCTTGAGTTTCTCATCCATACTTCTTGCTTCTTTGTTTGATATATATATATATTTTGTTAACATTTTGTTTTCCTCTAGGTTTTTTTCCTTGAAGAACACTAGCTGTGAGATTTTGGGTTTTTCATATATATGATTTTTGTGTGGTACAAATTTTTTGTTGTTAAACTAAAAAAGAAGATCACTAGCTAGCTAGGTACGTTGTTAGCCATGAGAGAGAACCAAAGAGAGAAAAAAGGGCAAGGAAAATGACAAAGAAGAAGAGATGGAGATCAGGAGTATAACTGGGTCGCTTGGAGAGGGGAGATAGAGAAATAAATTAGGGTTCTTGTGAGAGAGATGAAGAGGAAGAGAGAAAGGACAAAATTACTATATATTTAGAAATATTTTGATGTTTCAATTAGTTGCGTGTGAAATTATAATCAAAACATAATATATAATTAACATGTCAGTCTTTCATTAGTGGACGGATGCAGGAAACCATACTTTTAAGGAGAATCCGTATTGAACATAGAACATGCAACTCAATGTGGTTTTTTTAGACAAACAATTTTATAAAAAAACGAATCTTGGTAACAGTTCCTGTGGGTTCCAAGTTCAATGGACATATTATAATTAGGCTCGTTGGATACAGAAATTATCTCATTTCATCTCATCATTATAATTTTTTCAAATTTCTGTACAAAATATAATAAATAATTTAATTTTTTCAAATTCTAAAATAATAATAATATTAAAAAATAATATTCTAATAACATTTTATTCAATTTATCTAAAATCATTTCATCTCATCTTACTGTCACGAGACTTAATTAGTATTAATTGACACAAAAAATGAAATATTTGTATCATTTGGTCGGTCCAATCAAAAGCCATAATGCGTGCGTGCTTCATTTTCCCACTTAACTTCCATTTTGTTTTCTCTGTTTTCTCGTCTTTTGTCGCTACGTCTTATGTAGTTGATTGGACTTTTACTCTGGAGATCGCATACAATATTCAATCATATAAATTTGAGTCTCAACCACAAAGAAAAATGTAAAAAATGATATATATAATATTCATATTCATTAGAATGAGTCCTCAATATACTTAAAATGTTTCTATACTTTAAATCAGATTCAGCATCATTTGAACGCTACCTTGTGTTTAATTATATTACCTTGTTGGAAAAAAGTGATATCATTTTCTTCTAAAGTAATTAACAGTGACTGCATACAATATTCAAACATATAAACTTGTGTCTCAACTATCAAGACATATAATCATTTATTATTAGAATGAGTCTATTCTCGTATAGTAAATAGTCTTTTCTTGTAGTGATCATCGGTATAGCTAAAATGCTTTTATATTTTATATTAGATTCAAAGCATCGTTTGAACGCTACCTTGTGTTTATATTATCTTCTTCTTTCTTCTTGTCTTTTTGTTGGAAAAAATTGATATCATTTTCTTTCAAAGTGATATTGTCGATAATTATTAGTGATGCGGTTTATGATTGTGATAGCTAATTTAGACGTAAGTCTTCATAAAATATTATCTATCATCAATTTAACCATATAAATGGGTCAAATGGGTATCTCAATAATTAACCATATAAATATTTTATTTAGATAAAATCTCTAAAAATTAGTCTGACATTTGCAGAATTTTAGTTTCTCGATATGTCAGACGAATAAATAAATAAACCACTGAAAATAAAAGTTAAAAAAGAGGGAAAACGGAAAATGATCTCTATATATCTAAGTATCCTTTTCAGAGGCCGAATTGGATATTTTCTTTTTCCTTTTACCATTTCAGTCGACGAAGAAAAAACTATATTTTCTTGACTAGCTTAAGAGAAACTATTTTCATAAATGGCCTAAAAAGTATGCATTTTCTTGACTAGTTCAAAAAACCGGAAACTTTCGAGACTTGTTGAAGAGGGCATGCTTGAACATGATAAGAATTCTCAAAATTCTTAAAACTTCTCATTATTTCATTCTCAAATATTACTAATCAAACACAAAACTCTTTTCAATTTCAAATTTTCAACTTTTTCGTATAATTATTACCTAATTATTATTCAAACACAAAAAATCAATAAAAAAATTTATAAACTTTAAAACAAAACACAAAAATTAATACAACTTTTACAAATTTAATTCAAAACAAAACACCAAAATCAATATAACTTTTACAAACTTCGAAAAAAATAGTTAAATAATTGTTTAATTTTATAATATTTTTATTCAAAATTTTCTCTCTCATTTCTTAAAATCTTTACAAGAAAAAAGGGTTTTTCTAGCGCTCAAAATCCTTGAAAATATCCCCAATAATCGTTGCATTTGATCAATTTCGACGATTTTATAATCACTGCATATTCGATGAAATAAAAATGCCATTTCTGAAAAATTTTAGCGACAGAAAAAACTCGCTACAAAAATATACTTTTACCAGCGATTGTATTTCGTAGCAAATGACGTAAAAAAACGCCGGAAAAGATGGTATCCATTTATCACAAAATCATTGAGAAAAGTCAAAATCAACAATAAATATCGTTGCAAATACTCAAGAAATCACCGCAATTGTTTTTTTTTTTTCCAACGATATTATGATATCGTTGGTATTATCACTTTTGGCCGCGATAATTATCACCGCAAATAGGCCTAAATCGCTACAATTATTTGTGACCTTTTTCAACAATCTTAATTTTCGTCACGGTTGAAGTTATTTCCAAAATCGCCGCAAAAACTATCATGCCGCCACAAAAAATCAACCTCGACGATTTAGTTGGTCGTCGGTATAGTACAGGCATGTAAGTCACGCATATTTGCAACGTCAGAATAGACTTACTTTCAGCGACCACGAATCACCGCTAATACTGTCTTAAAATTTTCATTTGCTTATTTCCAGCGAGTTTGAATTTCACCACAAAGCCGCTTTGGTTCATTTTTTTTCCTTCGCTCTGTTGGCTGGACTTCATTGTCACACTTTTATACAAATTTTAATGTTTATCTTATTAACACATAATTTATCTTATTTCAGGTCAGTCACATAATTATTTAGTGACTGACCTGAAATAATAAATAAATTTCTAATTAATTAAATAAACTGTACTTAGAAATAGGAAACATTTTCATCTAATTTAATAAATCAAAGACATTCATTCATCCAAAGTCAATTACATAGAATTCACATTAATGTAGTTATGGGCTATACATTGGGGTGGACCAATTGGAATCCAAAATCTACAACTTAACTACTAAATGTTGAGAACACATTATGCTTCTAAACATTATCTGAAAATGTGCACATTCATTCAAATTTGTCAACTGTCCTGCCCCTTTATATTTAAAAATTATATCTAGCCAGCTATAACAATATGCACCTAGGCATGAGGGGTGGGTAGAACAGCTTCAACACAACTGCATCAATGTCCTTATACTTTCATTAAAGCATATTTGATATTTCGATCTCTCCAACTCCAATCTGGCAATGATACAAAAAAAAAAAAAAAAAAAACCGTTGCAACAAGATAAACTTCACTACTGTGTATTCTTATAAAAATATTTCAGTGCAATGATCTTAACTTTTCACAAGTAGAAAATTTTGACAAGTCCTAAGGAAGCTGATGAGATCAAATTATACCCCACCCTTTTACATAAATAATAGCAGAAAGACTTGCATGCATGTATATAAATAATAGCAGGCAGACTTTGATGCATGTATATAAATAATAGCCACTACAACACAATTTTCCTTTTGTGACAGAGGAAACCGTCATAAAAAATCAGAGAAATGTCACTAAAGACATTTTGTGACGGTTGAAAACTGTCACAGAAAGTAACGTTGGGACATAATTTTTGACGTCCGAACGCTAACCAGAGCAATTTACTTTCGAATGACAAAAGTTGACGTTCGTTGATTGATTATAGTTCAAATGTATAATATTTGCGTTTGGACATTTATACGTCCGAACTCATTAAACGTTCAAATTTTTGTTCGAACGTTATGGGAACATCGCTCGAACGTAATGAGTATAACGTTCGGACGTGTGTTCGAATGTTAAAGAAGAAGTGTTCGAACGAACATTGTACGTTCGGAGGTTTCATCGAACGTTAATCGTCAAATGGTGTAATTACGTTCGAACGTTTGTTCGAACGTGAAATCTTGTTGGAAAGTTTTTTTTTTTTACATTCGAACGTACTGATCAGAAATACACTAATTTCATAAAATTAAGAAATTAAGAAACATATTAATTGTATCATATTACACACCAAAAATATTCTGCAACTAACAATGTCTTAAAAAGTTTTAAAATTAGATAATAAAAGTTATATACACGAATTAAATTGAGTTGACTCATTTCTTCTTTCCTCGCCCACCCCGCTTCTGTTGCAATGACATAACACGCTCCATTTGCACCATCATCTCCCGTTGCACTTGTTGTTGGACTTCATTGCACATTCTTTCTTCCTGGTCTCTCTGTTGGTCTTGCAAACGAGTCTCTAAATGAGATTGTCGCTCTAAGAGGGACTCCAACTCTTGCTGCCTCGACCTCATATACTCATTCTCGCGTCGTGCAGCTTCCAAATCTTTGGTAAGATTATTAATTTGTGAAATCAAAGAGGATGAGGAGGATGAACCAGAATGCTTGAAAGATCGTCCTAAACCTCTTGTCATACTAGAGTTGGGCCAGAGCACTTGCGTGAATATATCTATGTCACTCGGAGAGGATTCCCCAGAACCTGACTGCATCTCCATCATTTTTTCCTGCCATGTCAAAGAAAACACACAATAAGTAACGTATTAAAAGAAATACAAAATAAAAAATAAATTTTTCATATGTTGCATAATTTATTTAATAAAAATAACAACGCTTACATAATTATCTGCAGTGACATGATCCATCTACTCACTACGCTCATTAATGTGAACAGCAGCATAGATATGAATGAGAAAAAAGTTTTCTGGATCATCACATTTCTAACAAAGCCACATTAGCAAATTTAAAAAGATAATATTAGTACTTAAATAAAAAAATAAATAAATAAATAAATAAATGAATTCTATAATATTATTAATTACCATTTTATCAGCAAGACGATTGAATGATCTTGAACCAGCATGATGGTGGATAGTCAAAGCGGATCTGTTATTAGCATTCGTAGAACTTAAGTGCTACAAAATTAATTAAGAATGTTAATTGTAATATATATAAATAAAATATATAGCCCAAATATATATATACATAATCATTAGATATTATTAATCTAGAATACCTGATAATCTGGAGCTGCGAAAAGATCACAGCACTTTCTCCAATCGTCTAACTTCATCTGCTGGAAAGGGGATTGCACAGCCTCTTCAACCGTCTCAAACTTCTTGAAGTGGTCATGACATCATCCCTTGTGACATCGGAATGGTGTAGCCATCAACCCATTCACAGTTCTCAAATCCTCGTTACGGCCAAAGTCAAGGTCGAATTCATCCTAATAAGTGAATTACGTTAAAAATATAATATACTAATCTAGTATACAAAAAATGTACTCTCAACGTAAACTCACCAACACACAGCTCCGAATGTGCTCCTTAATCTCAAGCGAAACATCTCGCCATGATCGCACATAAAATGGAGCATAAGCTTGGACAACTGTACCAATATAGGAGGAAAGCGTTGCTGCACTATCATCCACCCCTCCAGTGGAATTATCAGGAATGTTGACCTTGAGTTTTCCATGCCTTTGGCATTTCTCAAGAGAAATGTCACGTGTATAATCACGACCGCGACAAGCGGATGCATCAACTATTAGATATAATATAATTATAATTATATAGTTATTGAGATAAAAGTATTGATATATAATTAACTATGTTATTTTCTTACTGGTAGGTGTCAACTGGTTGTCGTTTTCTTGTGTCTGCACTTGATCTTCAGGAGGGAAACACTTGGGTGGGGAGTCCTCAGCAGGTTCGGGAATTGGACTAGGCGGAGGGGCCAAATTTCTTCGTTGTCGTTTTGGTGGCATCCTTGAGGCATGATTAATATGATAAAGAAAATCAATTAGAAAAAATTATTGAAAAGTTAAATAATTTAGAGTCACCTATATGAATAAAACATATAAATAGTTATAAAACAACTGGTTATAGAATATATTATAGTTACTATATAGTCTAAAACATTCATATAGTTACTATTGTCCAATTATAGTTATAGAATATATTATAGTTACTATATAGTTAATATATATTATATAATATATTATAGTTATATAATATATTAGACTTACTATATAGTTAAATCATTAAACTAAAATCATTAATAAAAGGAAAAAAATTAGATTTATACTAAAATGGAACGTTACTAGGAAATATATATGGAACATTATATTTATTAACGTTCCAACGTTTCATTTCACATTGGATTTATATACATGTAATGTTCAAACGTTATATGTATATAAATCCAAAACCAAACGGACAAAACTCATTTCTCCGTTTTCCTTCGTTTCGACGCCGCCACTCCTCCGGCGCGCCGCCGTCAAACTCCGCCACAATCGTCACTAAAAGGTAGACATCTCAATTTTATCTAAAACATTTATTTTATAGATCGATTTAGGTTCCATTTTTATTAAAACCGAAACCCATGGTAGCCGGATTTTCAACTCGATTTTCCGGCCACCACGAGTTACCATTGGCCAAAAGGTCACCGTAGAAATGTTCCTTGAAGTATATACTTCATTTCTAAGGTGACCTTTCGGCATTTAGCCCAGTAGAAATAGGATTTCGAGCTTTCGAGAATGGCTGAGTTGACTCAGCCATTCTGTCTCGTAACGTTCGAACGTTACACCAATATGTTCGAACGTACGCCGTTTCAATTTCCTAACGGTTAGGCTTCCACATCCGGACGTATATTTAATACAGTCGGAGGTTACTACATTTACGTTCGATACATTCGGACGTTACTACATTTACGTTCGAACGTAATTTTTTTAAATTTTTTAACAATTTTGCGTCTGAACATATATTTATTACGTGCGAACATATAACAATAAAATTTATGATACGTTCGAACGTTAATGCAGTTTAATATTAAGACAAATATGCATCAATAGTACAATTAATTTTGTTTCATTTTCTATTTTCAGGAGATGGCTCATCCTTTACATTCCAAGAAACGAGGGAGGGAAGGAGCCACTCAAGACACTGCTCAGATTGGGTCTCGTACTGTTATGGTCGAGCGAGAGGCCCTGATCAACGAGTTCGAAGAGCTCAGCTGGTAGCAGACCAACCTGAGAGATGTCTTCCTCAGTAGAGGCTGGGGAAATATTTGCACATTGAGGGGTAAGGTATATCCCTCTATGGTTCAGGAGTTATACATGGAGATGTACTCCATGCCTCAGGACGCATCCTCTCACACTGTGACTGTACGCGGTGTGACATTTGAGTTTTCAGTCGATGTCATCGCCGACCACCTCTGGATTCGTCGAGGAGTTCAAACATCGACTGAGGCAGATGTAGGCACTTCTGCATCATCTACTGGCCCACTTGATGCATCATCAGTCAGAGATGCAGACCAGTCAGAGGCCAAGGGTGCTGGCCCTTCGGCTAGGGATGACGACCGAGACGAGGATTTCTACATCCTCACCGGGAGAGACCGCATGCAGCTCGAGAAGCCGAACTCCTTCCACCAAAATCATCTGCTACCGTTCTTCCTCATGTTGCATCTTATAGTTGCAACAAACGTAGATCCTGTAGCACATAAGACCACATTTAGTCGGACTCGGGCACAGTTTTTGATACGGGTGGCAAGTGGAGATGCCATAGATTTGCCATTGCTCATCTTTGACAAGATCTGTTACGAGGCGAGCATCGTCTCCATGGACAACCTCACATACTGTGTCCTGCTCAACCGGCTACTACTTATTTGGGGAGTGCCAACCCAGCTTTTAGAGTTGGTCAAAGATCAGATGAGCGCCCTCGACATGACCACTCAACGACATAGCATTGGACAAGCGAGGTGATGTCGGCCACCCCTGTAGAGGATCTAGTTCCTTCGACGCAGCCCCAGCCTGGTGTGGAGAGTAGTGGTCAGCAACCAACGAGTACATCTGCGGGAGATGTGCGGTCTGCTTGGGTTGATGCAGTGATCTCACAGCTGACTATGCATATAGATCGTAAGATCTATGAACGGCTCGGGCCTCTAGAGGTGTCTATCGACGAGATGTCACACCGTATACATATCCTCAACAACAAGGTTGATACCTTGACTGAGGAGGTACGGGCCGCTAAGACTTTCCCGGACGGCGATATCATATGAGTGTTGTTTACATACTTTTATCATATTTTGTATTTTGTTTTTAATATTTGTAAGGAACAATATTATTTAATATATCTATGGTTTTTTAATTACAATTCTCAATCTTCTTTAATGTCATATTTTTCAACTTCAATACTAAATCACTGCACTTCAACTATACATAAACATAAATATATATTTATATATATAAACATAAATATATTTATATATAAATATATAATTATATTTTACAAATTGTAGATATATAAATGTATACAAGTCAATTTTTTAGACTCGTATCCAAATTATGCAATATAAAAACCACAAATTTAAAATTAGAGCAGATTTAATTTAAATTTATAAGTAATGTTCGGACGTTAATTACTAAGGTTCGAGCGTTTGCGCCAAAAAATTTCACGTTCGCACGTACGTAGCCACATGTCCGAACGTATGTGTGACGTTCGAACGTAAATTTCACATTCGTTAGAACGTAAAAAATTTATCATCCGTTTTTAGTGACGATTTTCAGAAACCGTCATAGAAAATATTTTTTAGTGATGATTTAGGGACTCACAAATTTCCAATTGTCAAAATAGCAAATGTGTTGTAGTGAGCATGGAGACTTGCATGTATGTATATAACCTTTACATAATTAAAGAGCGAGGGTGCTAGCTAGCTAGCTATCTAGGTGGGCTAATTACGAATTCGTCATCACTACAAATTATATATATATATATAAATAGGTGACCTAGTGATCTTGGAATTACTAATTATACAATAAAGCTGTTAAATAAATGAATTAGCTGATCAAAGAGTGAAGATGGCATTCATGTATATATGCAAAGAGCGGTAGCACCGCTCAGTGTTACCGCTAGTTGCAAAAACTTCTCTTTTTTTGTTTATTTTTCTATTCACATTTTTTTAATGTATTTAAATAATTTTAAAAAATAAAAAAAAATACATCAATACACTTAAAATCACTTGTTTCATCATTAAGTAAAAAAAAAAATCACCGAGCAGTACATTTGGAGCGGCATAGTAGCCTTTTTCATATGCAAATTAAACGAATGGATCGAATGCAGTTTCTCAGCTTTAATTAATTAATTAATTAATTGTCAGGATTTTATGTTAATAATTGACAAGAAGTTTGGGTCACATGCATGAGTTGAAAATGGTATAAGAAATTAATGATTTGAAAGTCTTGTTCCATAGTATATATATGCATGCAGTACTAGTACTACTCATGCACACTGTAAATATATATTTACATATATATAATACTGATCATCGGCTAATTTCTAATTATTTTGATTTGAGTAGTACTCGACTTAAAGTCCTCTTTTCCTCTGATCTCTAGTATCATAATCAGAAATACTTCGTGTTACTAAGAAGATTAAACTGATCCCTTTGAATTCAGAGCCATCAGAGCTGCAAAAAGTTGGTCTCATTTCCGGGTTGAACCTATATTTGGACATCCCACAAGCCAGAATTTCTAAGACTGGATGGTTCTTATCACCTAATTTGTGGAGCACCGCAACTACAAATTGGGTAATGGATCAAAGGATCACCCAAAAATAAAAATGTCCATACACAATGGATACACTTGGCTTGGCAGCCAAATATGACACATTTACATCAACCTCCCGCTATATGCATGTGTTTAAATGATCTATAAATGGTGCATAGAAAGCAATTGAGGAGATTTCAATTATACTCACCATCAAGGAATTAAACCTTAAACATTATACACAGAACTTCAACAAATTCTTCTTGAGATTTTTATCATGCACAATCATGTCATGTGCCTAATCTCTCTTTTATTTGAGGACTTTAAATTGGTATAGTCATTTTTAAAAGAAACTCTTTCCAACTACGTATAGTTAGAAGGCTTCCATACCGGCATTTTAGCTGAGAAAAGGGTGACCACGGATAAATTTATCTCAAACATTAGTGATGCAGGGGTGGCCAAGGTTTAATAAGGATAGAGTGCAGGGACAGGCTGGCATGTTCAGTGCATGAAATAAGAGAACTTGAAACTTCTACAAAACTGGCATCATATAGCATGCAAATGTCAATTCCTATAAATGAACTGGCAATGTTAAAATGACATGATAGATTGTAAGGAGAGTAGATTGGATCCAAGCTCCAATTTAATTATGACGGAATTAATCAAGTACTTTATTTTTATAGCATAATACTTGGTAAATTTTAGATGTGTTGCGTCTATTTATGGTCCATTAAATTTACAAACTCAGGTGTCATTTAAAAAAAAAAAAAAACTTAAAAGCTTCCAACAAAGCAAACATCAAGAGTCGTGGAAGTTTACATAATACTTCCAACTAGTTCAAAGAAAGGTGAAACGTATTACATATTATGCTATAAAGCATCCGAGGTTTCTGAAGTGAGCTCTTTTAGCATGTGTGCATAGCAGTGGATGGGAACGGCAAGCAGAAATGATAATGTTCCAACAAATACATGTGTGCATGTGTGGAGGCATGCTCGACTATGAGCTGCATAATTATGGATTATGGAACTTCATGGACCCAAAGTATACTTCTGGAATACAATTTAGAAATTATTTCATCAAAACATCAAACATATTGTCATAATGGAAATTAAAAAAAAAAAAAAAAAACTAATTTTCACATAATCAACATTTTCAGAACTCTACATCTTTCTCGAGCAAAAAACAACCAAATCAAACCCTAAATAACAGATTATTTCTGGAAACAACTAAAAGAAATCAAACCAAAAATCACAAAGAGAGAGACGTACCGATGGTTGTTGAACTTGCTTGCATGGTGAAGACGACGAAAAACAGGACGAAGCGACTACGAGTATTCCCCAAAGGAGGCTGAATTAGCTTGCAAAGATTAATGGAGTGAACGGCGTGGACGACAATGATGGTATATCTCAATAGTTTTCCTTTCATACTCAACATCCTCAAAAGTCAGCTTTCACCATGAACTTTAATTTGTTATTCAGCTAGAAAGCATTCAATAGCTAGGTCATGAATTATTGCAATATATAAAATGAGAAAAAAAACCATTGAGCAAAACAATATTTACTGTATCATAAAGAATTTGGGAAAAGAACAGAGATCAAATGCATTGTACATTAATGGACTTAATTTGATTACAATTAAAATTGTATAAACCTGGATGAAAAGAAAATTCCATTCTTTGTCATGTAAACTTCGAAAAATAAATAAAGAATAATATGCAAACCTTCTCAAAGTGTTCTGATCTCTTTGTTGAATAAAACAATTGCGAGCATGGTTCACAGTGTCTGAAATCAAGCAAACGAAAAAATCCCGCCAATTTCTAATATATGAAAGATTTTTACTAGATTAATTAAGTTTCTCGTATATTTTTTATTCGAGATTACATGCACTAGAAAGAATGTAGCTAGAACAATTTTTTGAACTGGGCCTTCTTCCATATACATTTCAAAGGAAATCTAATAAACCGAAACTCTTTAATTTCTTGTACTAATAATTAAGCTGGGAGCCATGCACGATACGTGCATATATGTAATGTTGGGAGTAGAATGTACTAAGCGTTAAATCCACCAAAGGCTCATAGAAAATGGAAGGGAGAAACAAAGAATTGGACAATGAGACGGCTAGCTTGATTGGACAATATAAAGGAAAGATGAAACATAAAGTTAAAAGACAAGACATAGAGAGAGAGAGAGAGAGAGAGAGAGAGGAATCAGAGAGAGTGATCTGCTTTCTTATGGGTCTGGAGGGACTATTAGAGAGAAATGGAGAACCAAAGATTAGTTTCGAGGCTATTTTCCTAGAGTTTAGTGAGAAATGAGAGCTTGTATTCAACCATGTTTATAGTGGATTTAAAATCCAAGATCCGTAGACTCATTAGGCATTAGTGACGAACATGTTTATAGTGGATTTTACATCCAAGATCCGTATTCCCACATTTCTTAAAACGTGTTTTGCAAAGAATTCAAAGAGACTGACCATCACAGAATTGGGGACCAAACCCTTGTACAATGCCCCAAAGCCCTCATATCGAACGGATTTTCTGAATGTTGGCAAAAATACTAGTATATTCAAGTGGGGCCTTGCTCCTTCCATCACCAGTGACAATAGAAGCAGCATTACTCCATCCCACCATCTGCGTCCATCTAAGTATGACATCAAGAGGTAAGCAACAGTTTGCCCAACAGTCCCAGCAGCAGCTCCGCATGCCAGCCGTGTTGTCACACTCAACTCAGAGTCTTCAACCAGTCCAAACGTTGTAGTTTTAACTAACCAATCCTTTAGAGATTCAAACACACCAAAGTTCAGACCCACATATGGAACCTGCAAACATCAGATACTAATATCATACTACAATTCGAGAGTTTTGTTTTTCTGATTTCATATTAAAATCAGAGAGACAAGTTTAAGGTGCTAAAAAGAAAATGATAAATTAATATCATGTATCAGCACAGAAGGGAACAAGAATATGTTTCTAAAACTTGTGTAAATGTTATGTCAAATACATTTATTAATGTTGGTTTTATTTTCTGACCTTTCTCTTGTGTGACATTTTGAATGGTGGACAGGTGGCTGATTCTGGAACCTTGATGCTTGAGTATTGAGATAGCAGATCACGTGATCTGCACATGACTCGTAAGCTGCATCAGAGAAGGAACAAGTTTGAGCCGCAGGATGTGACACGTGTTGGCATTTGTTTTATCCTATATATTCATTGCTAACCGATATGTGTAACCCTAATCTTCATTTTGTTTTCATTCTTTACATTGAGAGGCTTCGAGAGAGTGAGAGGGCAGAGAGGGGAGAACCTAGGGTTTGTTAGGGTTTTCACTGTGAGGAGAAAAGCAGTGCGATTTTCTTGAGAGAAAGTGAGGGCTTTGTAAATACAAGTGGTTCTGAGGCTTCTCTGTGAAGGACTATGATTATCAATAAAGCTCTGAGGCCATTCCTGCCGTGGACGTAGACCATTAGGGTTGAACCACGTAAATCGGTTGTGTTGATTCTTTCTCTCTTCGTTCTTGCTATTTCCTTTATTTCTTTTATTGTTGATTCGTATTCTTGTTATTCTTGTTCTGTTTTGCATTTTGGATTATTTCTTAATATTGTTGGTTCTATCTGTGTATTGTTGATATCAATCTCTGTTATTTGAGTTCTGTACAAAGAATGACTCGAGAATAAATCTTAACAAGTGATATCTAGAGCCTAGGTCGATGGGGACCATGAGGTTCGATATTGAAAAATTTACGAGGGAAAATGATTTCGGGTTATGGAGGATCAAGATGAGGACACTGCTAGTCCAACATGGACTGCAAGATGCCCTCCTTGGTGAGAAAAGAAAAGGATCTTCCTCAAAAGAGGAAGACAAGGAGACTGTCCATAAGGACATTCTCCAGAAAGCACACAGTGCCCTAATCCCCTCTCTTGGGGATAAAGTCCTGAGAGAGGTGGCCAGTGAGGACACTGCTGCGGGTATATGGCTGAAATTAGAGAACCTTTATATGACTAAATCTTTAGCTAACAGACTGCACAAGAAAACCAAACTTTACACTTTCAAGATGATCCTTGGAACTCCAATAGGGCAGCATCTTGATGAATTTAATAAAATCATCTTAGATCTAGTAAACATAGACATTAAGGTGGAGGATGAGGATCAGGCCATCCTCTTGATGAGTTCTTTGGACTCATCATACCAAAACCTAAAAGAAACCACGATGTTTGGTGGAGACTCACTTACACTAGATGAAGTACAATCTGTACTTCACACTAGAGAACTACAAAATAGAGGAGATACTAAACAAAATCATAGGGAAGGCTTGTCTATTAGGGGTAGAACAGAAAAGAGAGATAAGAGGGGCAAGAATGATATAAAGAAACCTAGGTCTAAGTCAAAGGGAAAACATTTAAATGTTTTCAGTGTCACAAGGAAGGACATTTCAAGAAAGATTGTCCTGAAAGAAAAAACAACTTTGAGAATAAGCCTAAAGAGGCAGGTGATGCCTCTGTGATATTAGAGGGATATGAGAGTGCTGAGGTACTCACTGTGAGTGAAGTTGACTCAAAAACAGAATGGATAATGGATTATGGGTGTTCTTTTCATATGTGTCCAATCAGAGATTGGTTTGAGACATTCTCTGAGTTAGATGAGGGACATGTAATTCTGGAAAATAATAAATCCTACAAAATCATGGGCATAGGGTCAGTTAGACTAAAAATGCATGATGGTATTGAAAGGGTTTTGAGGGAGGTCAGGTTTATACCTGAGTTAAAGAGAAATTTGATTTCTCTTGGCATGCTTGATTTATCAGGCTATACTTTCAAGTCTGAGGCAGGGGTTCTTAGGGTTACAAAAGGTTTTCTAGTTATTATGAAAGGGGTAATTAAAAATGGACTGTACACACTACTTGGAAAAACTATAGTTGGGGAAGCATCCCTTATACAGAACATTGTAGAGAACCAATCTGTGCTATGGCATAGGAGGCTTGGACATGTATATCAGAGGGGGCTTTTAGAATTGCAAAAACAAGGGTTGTTGAGTGATCAGAACCTAGGCAATTTACCCTTCTGTGAAGATTGCATCTATGGGAAGGCCAAGAGGGTTAGTTTTAAGTCAGCCACTCATAACACTAAACAAACTTTAGACTATGTCCATCCTGACCTCTGGGGACCTGCAAGAGTAAATTCCCACAATGGAGGGAGTTACTTCCTATCCTTTGTGGATGACTACTCTAGAAAGGTCTGGATTTATATTCTAAAAAATAAAAGTGACACTTTTGAAAAGTTCAAAGAGTGAAAATCTCTGGTAGAGAACCAAGTAGGTAGAAAACTCAAAGTTCTCAGGACTGACAATGGCCTAGAGTTTTTGTCCAATGAGTTTAATATGTACTGTAGAAAGGAAGGAATTCTTAGTCATAAGACAGTGAGAGAATCCCCTCAATAGAATGGCTTAGTTTGAAAGAATGAATAGGACCATCTTAAAAAGGGTAAGGTGCATGTTGTCCAATTCAGGGCTGCCTAAAACCTTTTGGGCAGAAGCTGCCACTACTGTTGTCCACCTTATAAATAAGTGTCCCTCCTCTGCTATAGGGTTTAAAACACCTCAGGAATTATGGTCTGGAAAACCTCCCATTTATGACCACCTTCGAGTTTTTGGGTGTGTTGCCTATGCACACTCAAAAACTAATAAATTGGAACCTAGGGCACTTAAGTGCATCTTTATGGGATATCCTGAAGGGGTTAAGGGATACAAACTTTGAATAGATGGACCTAGTAGATATAGGTGCATTGTGAGCAAGGATGTGACCTTTATATCAAAGAAAATGTTTTCTGCAGTCCCCTTAATAGGATATGTTTCCTTATAATTACTCTTGTATTTAAATTAATTATTGGATAAAATCTCCAACTGACTAACTGACTTTATCCAATAATTAATTTAAATACAAGAGTAATTATAAGGAAACATATCCTATTAAGGGGACTGCAGAAAACATTTCCTTTGATACTTTAATGAGTCACAAATGGCTCGGGTACAGGGAGAAACATCAAACCAAGAAGTTGATAAATCCTTAAAGGGGTTACAGGTTGAGGTGGAGCAGGTTAACACCCAACCTGAACCTGAAATTGAGGAAGGTAGTAACCCTGAGGGACAAACCTCATGAAACATGGATCAAGGTGGAGTTAGCTCCTATAACTTGGTTAGAGATAGGCAAAAGAGAGTTATTAAACCACCTATTAGGTATGGTCAAACTGAACTTACAATGTTTACACTAACAGTAGCTAATGAGCTTGTCTATCAGGAACCTAGATCTTATAAAGAGGCTGTGACTAGCAAGGACTCCTCTAAATGGATACTTGCCATGCATGAGGAGATGGAATCTCTTAATAAGAACAAAACCTGGGTTCTACTGCCTAAACCTCAAGGAGTGAAACTAGTTGGATCCAAATGGATCTATAAGAAAAAGGAAAGCATACCAGGGATAGAAGGGACCGGGTATAAGGCCAAGCTTGTAGCCAAAGGCTTTACACAGAGAGAAGGAATTGACTTTAATGAAATCTTCTCTCCTATGGTTAAACATAGCTCAATTAGGCTACTGCTAGCTTATACAGCCTTTGAAAACTTACATCTAGAACAATTAGATGTTAAAACTGATTTTTTGCATGGAAAACCTGAAGAAGAAATTTATATGCAACCTCCTGAAGGTTTTACTAATGAAATTAAAAATAATAATGTATCTTCTTAAAAAATCCTTATATGGTCTTAAATAATCACCTAGGCAGTGGTATAAAAGATTTGACACACACATGATTAGTAATAACTTTAAAAGGAGCTGCTATGATAGTTGTGTCTATTACAAAGAAGAAAAATGAATTTTTGTTTATCTCCTATTGTATGTTGATGAGATGCTGGTGGCTTGTAAAGACACTAATCTAATTGAACAAGTTAATTGCATGCTAAAATCAAAGTTTGAAATGAAGGAACTAGGCCCTGCTAAGAAAATTTTAGGAATGAAAATTGAAAGGGACAGGAGTGCTAGAGTGCTATACCTATCTCAGAAAAATTACATTTCTAAAATTCTTAAGAGATTTGGTATGGAACATGTTAAACCTATTAACAAACCTTTAGGTCAGCATTTTAAATTGTCTGTAGATCAAGCTCCTAAAACAGAACCTGATATTAACTTTATGAAACAAATCCCCTATGCTAGCATGGTGGGAAGTATAATGTATGCAATGGTCTGTTCTAGACCTGACCTAACATATGATGTGAGTGTAGTTAGTAGATTTATGGGGAATCCAGGAAAAACCCATTGGCAGGCCATTAAATGGGTATTAAGGTACCTGGCTGGCTCTACTAATTTAGGTCTCAGTTTTGGGAATAATGTTGAAAAGGGGTATGAGTTGACTGGTTTTGTAGATTCTGACTTTGCAGGGAATGTAGAAACTAGGAAGTCCTTAACTGGATATGTGTTTATTGCTTTTGGGGGAGCTATTAGCTGGAAATCACACTTACAATCTGTTGTAGCTTTATCTACCACAAAAGCTGAATATATAGCATTGACTGAAGCTATAAAAGAGGCCATATAGTTAAAAGGTATTGCAAATGAGTTAAACATTTTCAATGGTAATATCACAGTACACTGTGATAATCAAAGTGCTCTACACTTAGCAAAAAATCAAGTTTTTCATGAAAGGTCCAAACATATTGACATAAGGCTTCACTTTGTTAGGGATGTTATAGATTCTAAGGTTGTACGTGTGGAGAAGGTCTCAACTGAGGATAACCCCTCAGATATGATGACTAAATCTCTCCCTTGTTCTAAGTTCAAACACTGTTAGTATGGAGTCTAGAGTCTGTCCCCATTAGGGGGGACAATGCAGGAATAGCCAATGATGAGTATTGATCGACTTGGCAATAAATGTTTTGCCAAGGTGGAGATTTGTAAATGTTATGTCAAATACATTTATTAATGTTGGTTTTATTTTCTTACCCTTTCTCTTGTGTGACATTTTGAATGGTGGACAAGTGGCTGATTCTGGAACCTTGATGCTTAAGTACTAAGATCACGTGATCTGCACATGACTCGTAAGCTGCATCAGAGAAGGAACAAGTTTGAGCCGCAGGATCGTGACACGTGTCAGCATCTGTTTTATCCTATATATTCATTGCTAACCGATATGTGTGACCCTAATCTTCATTTTGTTTTCATTCTGTACATTGAGAGGCTTCGAGAGAGTGAGAGGGCAGAGAGGGGAGAACCGAGGGTTTGTTAGGGTTTTCACTGTGAGGAGAAAATTAGTGCGATTTTCTTGAGAGAAAGTGAGGGCTTTGTAAATACAAGTGGTTCTGAGGCTTCTCTATGAAGGACTGTGATTATCAATAAAGCTAGGCCATTCCTGCCGTGGACGTAGACCATTAGGGTCGAACCACGTAAATCAGTTGTGTTGATTCTTTCTCTCTTCATTCTTGCTATTTCCTTTATTTCTTTTATTGTGGATTTGTATTCTTGTTATTCTTGTTCTGTTTTGCGTTTTGGATTATTTCTTAATATTGTTGGTTTTGTCTGTGTATTGTTGATATCGATCTCTGTTATTTAAGTTTTGTACAAAGGACTCGAGAATAAATCTTAACAACTTGTGATTCTTCACCCTTGCTAATATTTTGTCTTCCCCAGTTGCCTATCTACAGCAAAAGAAAATACTAACATAACTATTGATCACATCTATCCCACCAATGCATTTACACATGTTTGCGTTTGAGTGTGGGCACACAAGTGTCTGCGTGGATGAAGGTTACACCATTCAAAATAGAAATCAACTGAAGCACAGATCATTATTGAAGTGCAAAATAAACTGAGACTTTATGCAAGGAGCTCAGCTCTCTAAACTCACTCACTCCCTCCCTCCCTCATTTGGCTCATGTGTACATTATTTCTTTTTCATTGTTAACAAAGCAGGATATTTCAACTTTAAAAAAAAAAAAAAAAAATGGGATATAAAGTTTGTATCATTCAAAAGAATAGTACACCAACTTTAACAAGCCATTGAACAACTTTTATCGATGAATGAAAATGCCCACACACATACCTATAATTGCATTCTAGATTGCGGTCCAGCTGCTCCATCAATAATTGCTCCTGAATTGAATGAACGGTTTGTTAAGGCCTATTAGATTCTCAGAAAATTCAATATTACTAATAACCACAAAATATGATATTTGACAAAAAATTTATGTGTAAAATAAAATCATAGGAGAACGAATCAAATGATTACATAACTTCTATAGAACTTTCATTGAGCTACACTGACAATAACCCTTCACTTAATTGTTGTTCAAGATGCTGCAACTCTTTTAAGCCCACGCCAGTCAGATCCTTACCCAACAACCATCTAGATAATTGGAACTACTCATCAAGATATAACCAGACTTTCATGCAGTCAATGCCCAAAAAATCCCTCAACTGCCCAAAGTCTCCCACAATACAAAAGTAGACAACCTTCTTCATATATATATATATGTGTGTGTGTGTGTGTGTGAAAATATATATATGTTTATATTTATATATTGGCTACCCACGACCTCTCACTACCAAAAAGTGCCAAAAATACACAAAAAATCCCTTCCATTTCATAAATGTGTGTGTGTGTGTGAAAATATATGTTTATATTTATATATTGGCCACCCACGACCTCTCACTGCCAAAAAGTGCCAAAAATACACAAAAAAGCCCTACCCTCATTTCATAAAGTAGCTCACTAAGTCTCTCCTCAACATCTTATCAGTTTCATTTTTCCTATCACGAAGTACTCGCATTTCATCCCTCATTTCATCAAGCTGCGTCTTGTAATTGTCGGCATCTTTCTTGTGTTTTTCAATTAAGCCCTTCCCTCATTTCATCCCTCAAGGTCCCGTTGTTTTGTAGACTCCGGGATGACCATCTCACCTAGCCCCCTTGCGTATCCTGGTCTTTGACCAAGTACCTCCCTAAATACATTCGCTGTTGCCTCATCAGTGCGTTGTTTAGGCTCTAGACCATCCATCTTGCCAACCATCTCCTTCTACACATGGAAAATTTAAATGATTATTGTTAAGTCTTGTGATGACTCGTGAATAAATCACTTTCAAATATAAAGTAATTGAACAATCCTTTTGTGCAGCAAATAGCCTAACATAAAGATTGTACTCACATAAGTGTCTTCAATGACTGAGGTGACAAATTTACAGTTCTTCTTTGACCAGCAAGTCTCCTTATAGAACTCCACCAAATTTGCATTTGTAGCCCGCTACAAGTGTGTGGAATTTGTATAGGTAGAAATTCAATCATAAACAATATTATACGGAAAATTTGTTGAAAGGAAGGACCAATCATATAAGCATATGTTTTAAAACTAAGTCTTTACATAAAAGTAACGTATACATGTAAAAGAAGCCATATGCTACAAGAACTAGGCTTGGCCTAGACGAGCAATGTACAATTTTTCAAACAAATATATATTGTTCCTCAAATATAAACAGTTTAGCTAGGCAATATAAACAGTCATAGCTTTTATGTCTACAGTAATTACCTCAAAAGGGCCCCCTGCCAATGTAATTTGAAGATGCTAGCACGGAAAACTCCAACTTCTTTAACTCATCCGTACAATCATTCCTAATTATACACACATTAGCACATGTTTAGGAAACAACTAAAGTTAAGGAATAAAAAAGACTGCATAATGAAACATGCCATTATATATTTCCCAGAATCTAATATTAATACCAGAAACATATATATAGAAACCAATATTTCTACGGTAGGATTTTCATTCTAATTATTGTACAGTTACCTATGAACTCTAGGGGTTCTATCCATACAAATATATGTTGTCATGGATAATTACGTATATAGGGAATTTACATGAATTATTTTTCAGGAGTATAGAACGTCATAACTGTGACAATGACAGGGAAAGATCCTTGTGCATGTGGAACCTTTGTCATTGTAGTGTGCATGGAGTCAATCACAATGGGTTAATTATTTTCCAGGTAAATCTAAGTAGAACACATTCAGAAATATTAAAGATAGGCTTTGGAGGAAAATTAATGGATGGCAGAAGAATTTTATGGTCTGAGGCACAATAAGAAATTCTGTTTTAAAGCGGATTTGCGGGCGATGTTACATATACGATGAATGTTAAGAAGATGCCAATAGATTGTCCCAGGAGATGTCTAATATGTTGGCAAAAATCTGGTGGGGGAAGTCCAATAACAAAAAGGGTGTTCCATTGAAAGTTACATATCAGATTGGGGGAGGATGGAAATAGTGGTGGGTTGGGGTTTATCACATTGAGGATTTTAATTTAGCAAACCTTAGGTAAACATAGTTGGAAGTTATTAAAGGAACCTAAATAAAAAGAGACGAGATTTACAGATACTATGCTGTTTAAGTAATTATGTGTCATTTTCAGCAAAAGTGGGAAGTTCTCCATCATTTATATGGAGGAGTGTGTGGGAAGCTAAAAGAGATTTTGAGAGAAGGGCTAATATGGTGTGGGGGGATGGTAAGAAGATTAAGAAATGGGGACAGAACATATTAACATAGTGGTCATTTATGATATTGTGCAATTACCTGTTATTGAGTTGGGACAACTTAGCAAGAGTGAAAGATTTAATAAGGCCTTAAATACAGTGCACATGATCTGAAAACTTGATTAGAAATCATTTGAAGTATCTGAGGAAGCTGAAATGACTATCAGTTTACCTAAATGCAGGACGTAATTAAGTCAAACCCATCTGGAATCTTAGTAAAGATTGAAGATTTGTTATGACATAGGCACAGAGAAACAAAGTGGCATGAAAGTCCCAAAACTTTCAAAGAAAGCGATCAACAAGAATATAAATGACCTGGCAAATAAAAGAAATATTTAAATCAAAAACATTGAACAGAACAAGCTCAAGTCCTTTAAGAGAAATTATTCATCCCGGGTACAAACAGAAACAGCCGTTGGCAAGAGAAATCAAACCCTTCATCATCCTTTATTTCATTAATATCATATGACTGGATGTTAATTATGTAAAACATATATAGTGTGCTGTAACAACCCGACCCTAAGATTAGACCATAAGATGAGTTTTATGTATGTTTCATATGACTATAAATATTCTATTATTATTATTATGTATTAATCTTAGTGGAATTAAATTATATCTACATATGATTTTAAGCATCTAGAGACACGTCTTTCCTGGAAAGTTAGTGACGATTAGTACTTCGTATAGGTCTCGAGCCACGACGTGAGATTGGGGAAGCAACGCTAAGAGGTAAATAGTATGATCATATAAATGCATGCGTACTGTGAATATTATCGTTTTGTGTGAAAATATGATGTGCTTATGATGGTTATCTACGCTACGCTAAGAGACACGCCAAGGTTAGATTCCTTTCACGATCTTTGAGGAAATATGCGATCATGCGTGAATGAATGAATTTGTTGTCGATGGATTGATAGTTACTAAAAACATATGGAAGCCATGAGATATTCATGTAATAATTTAAGTCAAGGATGCCATGAAATAGAATAGCCAGATCATGTATGCCATATTCATGTAGTACTCGGATCATGTATGCCATGTTCATGTAGAACTTAGATCATGAATGCCATGGAATGTCATAAAATGTTCAGATCACGTTGTAGCATGTATGCCATGTTCATGTAGAACTTAGATTATGTATGCCATGGAATGTCACGAAATGTTTAGATCATGTTATATCATGTCACGTTATGCTATACCACATACAAGAAAGGGCC
This sequence comes from Pterocarya stenoptera, assembly GCA_003123785.1. NCBI lineage: Eukaryota > Viridiplantae > Streptophyta > Magnoliopsida > Fagales > Juglandaceae > Pterocarya > Pterocarya stenoptera. The sequence goes on along the minus strand of QEOT01124220.1, from coordinate 59,467 downwards.
ATGTTATGCTACACCATGTACAAGAACATGTCATGTTATGTTATGTCATGACCAAGAATATGCCATGTCAAGACAGTTCATGAAGTCTAATGAATTCTCATGCATTAAGAAAGATAAGAAGTATTAAGACAGTTCCACGGACTCAAGCGTGGTTAAGCACAAGTAAAGTGAAACACGGACT
>QEOT01124220.1:0-58788 GCA_003123785.1 Pterocarya stenoptera | reverse complement strand
TGATGCTGAATGCATGTTGTGAAGAGTCTTCATAAATCAAGTCTATGCTAGGCTAAGATGTATTTTTACGGTATGATGTGCTACTTACTGAGTATTCGACTCATTTTTGTTTGTCTTCCTGTTTTCTTCTATGTCCAATTTCCACAGATGGTGATTATGATGACGGAGAGCTGGATGGTCAGGAGTAGATCTAGTGTAAAGACTTAGAAAGGAATAAATGATATTCACACAAGAACTAGATTTCTTTTATGTCATTTGTAGGGTTAGTTTATGTTCTTTTACTTTACGTTCAGCTTTGAAACAGTTATGTTCAATTCTGTTTTTGATGCTTTTCAATAAAATGAGGTAATTCAGGAAATGAATCTCTTTACCGGGCATTATGTTATGAATGTTAATAACATCTCTACCTTACGGGAACGGGGTGTTACATGTGCAATCTCCAATCACATCACTAGGAGCAGATGCAAGAGTTAGTGAGCTTATTGAAGAAGCTTTAAGGGTATGGAAGGAAGATGTAATGAAGGAGCATGTCAGTAATGAGGAGGCTGCATTGATATGTAGTTTACCTATCAGCTTAGGTGGGGGAGAAGATAAGTTAATCTGGAATTGCAGTGAGACTGGGAAGTTCTCAGTTGGAAGTGCTTATTACTTGGCTAAAGAGAGGAAAAGGAAGCAAAGGGGAGAATGCTGGAAAATAGGAAAAAATGAAGAGAGGTGGGGGAAGATATGGAATTTAAATGCTCCATAGGAAATGTCATAAAACATTTCCTATGGAGGGAAAATAATGATTCCTTATCAACTAAAGTATACATTTGAAGAGAAATGTCAGTAAAAACCCTTACTGTCCAATCTCTAGTTGAGAAGAAGAGACAGTTATACATGTACTATGGACATGTATAGCTGCCATCAATATTTGCACAATTGCAAGTAGTAAGCTGGCCAAGTGGAAGTCAACGTTGCAGATTTTACAGAGTTATGGGACCAGTTATGCAGCACCATAGATAAAGAATAGTTAGAAGAAACAGCTTCTATTTTAAGAGGGGCATAGAAGAAATAAAGTGGAATTTGATAAACTGGGTTTAGCTGAGAAAGCTTGTAATGACCATTCATACTTATTTATGAATGAATGTTATCTTTGTTTAAAAAAAAGAGATTAATTATGTGATACACATGTAAAAATTAAGTGTTATAAGGTGCATGAGAGAATATGTCTTAAATCCACATAAACAACTGAAATTAGCAACCAAAGATTCAAGGTCAACAAGAAGCTCAAAACTTACAAAGAACTCTCTTTGGTTCTTTAAATCATATAACATCAGATTAACATTAGCTACTCAAGCCTTTAGAGTTGTTGCTTGAAATTGGCTTCCATTGATTTAAGGTGTGATTCTATATAATGTGGGTGTTTCTTGTGCTAATTTGCTTGCTTGTATTTGGAGAATATAATGGGTCAAAGGTTGGAACTTTGGAAGCTATTAGGAGATTTTGATGGAATGCATTTATAGAACCATATATTAGCAATAAATTAATTAATTAGGAAGGTAGGGGAGTAATTGATGAAAATCAAGTAATGAGTTTTTCAAGCCTGAAGATACACCAAAGTCCAAACTCGTGGCAAACCATAAAACAGATTTAAAGACTAAAAATATGGATAGATTTGGACTTTAGAAATTAGTACTATATATCACGTGAAACTACAAAATTTATTATCGCAACCCAAATGATCTTAGCCTAAAATTACTAGCACATATCCAACAAAAGATGGTATATCACCAATTTGATATAGATATATATAACATTTAATTAAATATGGTACTAGTCCTTGGGATGGAATTGAGATCATTAACTCTATTCAAAGTAGACAATAAATTCAGATTGGTGTTAAACTTGTGATGAATACTTTCTCTTCCCTCTCCCCTCTATTTTTCATGAAACATTCTGCAGTAAATCTGAGTTTATGGTGCATCATGATGATGTGAATTAATGGGTTGAGCTAGCTTTAGCTTTAGCCGGTTTTAAGAGATTAATATGTTGATTTTGCACTCGATGGTGTGAATTAATGGGTTGAGTGAGATATTTATAGTTTCAACCTTATACTTTACTGATTCAAGTAATTAAGCATAAGTTATGTAGCGAAACATAGTTAGTGGTCAAAAGCAATAATTGTATAAGCTGGTCCAAGTTGTAGGTAAGTATTTAGATAAATCTTGTTGTGCTTTATTGATCTGAGTGTATTGGGAATAAGTCTTGCAAGAGCATAAAGTTTCTTAATGGTTTTGTGACAGGAACATGGAAAGCAGCTGAGCCCTATAAAGTTGGTAAAAAGATGACAGATATCTTGCTAGAAATATTAAATGGCAACAAGACAGAGATCGTATCAATTGATATAATCTCAAATCAAGAGTTCACTGAGGTGATTCAAGTGGTTCAACATAGAACCTTGCTAAATTAATATTTGTTTATGTATTTATTGTCATTGTCCTAGGTGTCAATCAAAGACAAATTTGTAGCACATACATTTGGGTTGAAGATTTCGACCCACTTAATTAATTATTAAGTAAATATAAATTCATTTCTTCTTTTCGTCTCTAGGATGAATGCAAGTGACTACGCCAAAGCATAAAGTGTGGACTTATCAACCGGCTGACTGTGGTGAGTATATGCCCTATCTCCAACTTAATGTTTTTTTTTTTAACATTAAGCATCTAAACTGTCCATCTACTGACAAAAATGGTCGTATGTAGGGAGATATTCAGGAGAAAGCAATGGTACTTCGATTATGGAATTTTGTCATGCCATGATCATCAACCTCAACCATCTCCTCAAACTCCTAAAAGTCCTCCATGACAGATTAGGTAAATGGGAAAGCTATTTTAGCATGTGTTTCCCTTTACATTTTTCCTTACCTTGTTTTTATATTTTTTTTGTGTTTTAGTATTTTCTTTACTTGGATGGAACTCACTAAAGGAGAGACAGTGAAAATCATTCACACTGATCAGAAATCTGGGTTTCAAAGAAAGGAATCTGAATTTGGATTCCAAATAAAGCTAGCTAGCTAGGTGTAACCAAAAAGCAACTTTGGTTGGAACCTTGGATTTCCAAATACACTTCCAAGGAAATTGATTGACACAATGACACATCAGAACTTTATAATAAGAGCTGACAGAGAGAATTGAATTTCCAGCGTGTTTCCACAACATTCTGTCCTCTCCTCCCTGCACCATTTTAATGTCAAACAGTCTACTGAAAAAATCAGTAATAATCGACACTTCCCAATCACGAACATCTCTAAAAAATCTCACATTCCATTGAGGAATATTATTGGAAAAAGAGACAGAATCAGCAACAGTAGCATCCTTGTCTCTTGCCATTCTAAATAGGGAAGGAAAAACATTCTTTAGAGTCAATTCCCCACACCAAAGATCATGCCAAAAGCGAATCCTATCTCCTCCTCCAACCTTAAAGGAAACATGTTTAGCAAAATCCCCCCAACCATTCCATATGTACTTCCACAAGCCCACACCATACACACTTCTAACTTCATTAGAACACCAACACCCCCGCACCCTCCCATATTTAACATCAATAATATTTTTCCATAACACATCCCTCTCTAATTGATATCTCCAAAGCCACTTTCCAAGAAGAGCTTTATTAAAAGGCCTAAAATTATGGATCCCCAAACCCCCACAAGTAACTGATGAGCAGACTTTATCCCAACTTACTAGATGGAACTTCTTGTCATCACCAAGACCACCCCACAAAAAACTACGAAAGATTCTTTCAATTCTACAAGCCACCCCAACGAGCAAAGGGAAGAGGGATAGAAAAGGGAAAGGATTGAGTTTTTTCTAAATTGAACCATGAAAAAAGAAAAGGATTATCAAGTACACGGTTGATGAAGGGTTACTTTGATTTTGAAGCTCTTAGCTTAAAATAATGTTTCCCTTTTCGTTTGTGTTATCCGGTTGTCAAGAATTCACTTCTCCATTGGCCATATGCTACATTGCCGCTTTAATTCACGTTCAATTTCTTTCTCTTTTTGTTTCTGTAATAACAGTTCGATTATAGAAATTTGTATCCTTCTATAAATAGAAAACATTAAGTTATATGTTTGGTTAGATTTGTCATTCTATAATCAAATATTTTTAACCTTTAACAGAGTGTCAAAAGGGACTGTGTGATTGCATAATTATCTATATTTTGGCTGGCTCATCCTTTATCTTAATACTGTTGACAGGTGTCACTTGCTTCTTCAAGGATGAAAGTTTCATCTAGCTTCCCTCTTAGGTCATTAGCAGATGAATGTGCAGCATACTTTGGGACTGATAAGGGAGAGAAAATGGCCAATGAAGTTGGGAACTACTTCGCTCATGCAACTGCTTTTTCTTGTGCGAAATGATAGTCTCATGTATATTTCATTTGGAGATTAGACATTGAAGTCTAAGAAAGAAGGAGAAAGTTAAACTATGGTTTCTTAAACACATTTGGGGAAGTTTAAAAACTTTTTTTTTTTTATCATTTCATCTTCCTTAGCCACTCTATCAGTTTTATATAGAGAAATATCTGAATTGACTTCAACATATCAGGTGACATAAGTTTATAATTGTTTTATAGCAGTGTTTCTCAAAGCTACAAGAGAATAGAACCTGATCATCACAAAGTTGACACTTTTAAGAGCATAAAATCAATTCCACCTTGAGAAAAACATTGATTCCACAGTTACATTATACATACACAAACACATAGGCAATTTATGCATAAATTGAAAGAGCAAACCACATTAAAGTTTCTACTTGAACTAAACGGTCTCATTAAGAACATAAACTAAAAAAGCAGAGTATCTTACCAACAATAATCGACTCCAACCGAGTGGAGGAGAGGACGGGGAGGAGGCGAGTTGGATAACCCACTACTACAGGAAAAAGGGTCTTGCTTGATGTCGAACGGCAGCTTAGGGAATGTCAAAAATTGCACTTTTTGAACTGGAACTGGCAGAAGAGCGAGTCATGCACGACGATGAGTGGGTTTTGCTTTCGCGGTCGCCAAATCGGTGGAGTAGCTCCGCTGTTAGTGGTGTTTTCGGTGAAAGAGACAGCTGTGTAGGAAAAATTTTTTGAGTGGGTTTTGCTTGATGTGCAGGTAGAGAGAAAATGGAGAAGAAGAAATTGGGGAAGAAGGTGAACTCGGGATTCGGGAGCGAAGCGACGGTGAGGGAGGGAAATGTGATTTTTGTGCGTTTTGGCGCGATGTCATTAAAAATACAATTCCAGCGAAATTGTCCGTTGCTACAAGTTTTATGCTTTTTTGCGACGATTTTTTCCGAAGCAATTTAGGTTAACATCGCTGCAAAAGGTATTTCCCAAAAGTTTCAGTTTGGAGGCCGTGTCAACAAACAAATCACCGAGATTAATGACTTATTGCAATGATTTTATTTTCGACAAACAAGAAATTGCTGCAATAGCCTTTATTGCTTGTAATGAATCGAGTAAAACATCTTCACTTAAACTATTTCATCACTATTCAAAAGTTATGAGATATTCCGAGTAGTATCCAAACATGTCCTGAAGATATTGCCAAAGAGGGATTTGCCTTCTACAAATAGGTGAACATGAGAGGTTAATGATTGAGGACCAAAGAAAGACTAAGTAATATTACAGAAGAGTAGAGACTCATGTCTTTTGTTAGAATATTACCATACTTATGATATAATGTTCTAGTTAGTGTATGATAATATAAGTTATTCTTCACCATATTTAATTTATTGTGTAAATCAATTAGTATCAATTAGTATATTTGATTTATTGTAATTTCCTTCTTTTAAACATTAGTAATATATTAGTATATGATAAATCAAATCTCACATTCAAAGTATTATTTGTGTTCTTTTTAGTCCACCACACATCTTCCAGAGGCTTGCTACTCACTTATTAAAGGATCGCTGATGTCCTTTAATCATCATTCTCATACATAAGTTTGCTTCCACGCCCTATATGACTTCAATTGTCATTTTATTTTCCCTAACCATCGCCATATATAGCTTAGTTGTGATCTATAGATTATTTTGTACAAATATTTTATATTATTTTTAGCCACTTGATTTTGGGTGTCCTTGTGATCAATTTGTTGTGGCGCCCCATTCGCAATAAAGGACCTGGCGATGATTCGTGATGCCAAGAATGCCAGCTAGTCGGCAACACCCAAGATCTAGGTCGAGACTAGGAAAACATTATTGTTCACAAGAAAGAACACGTGTAAGCGAATGCTCATTATAAAATCGCAACGGAATAGTAAGCAAGTGCTATTTGTACCAAAGTGTAAATCGTAAAAAGATTCATTCAATAAACACCCAATTATCTATATGTCACTTCATTTCCCAAAAATATATACAGACACAATTGTTTGTTCCCTAAATCTAAATACAGCAAATCGAACATAGTTGGTTACCGGACTAAGTAATACAAATCCAAATGAGCAACAAAATCTCTATTAATGGAGACATGCCTCCATGTCTATTGCTCAGGTGGGATTGGTTCTTTCTCCTCGGGTATCTCTCATAGATCTACCTCTGCATCAAAGTCTGCATTTCTGATAAATGAAACCATATGTAGGTTAAACAGTTATGACAAGACTACTAATGAGAGACAATATACGTGATGATGTAATGCACAATTTCATGTAACAAGAACTGTGACACACATGTATTGTGCTTGACGATGAATCACCTTCTGAGTAAAACACAGGTACATAAGCATAGCGAGGATTCATCCTCTAGGGAATTTCCCTCCGTACAAAACTCAAGTATACATATATTTCGTCGAGGCAAGGAATCACCCTCTTCTCAAGCAGGTAGAAGTCATCATATTTCAACATTTGGAATTTAACACATGAAACCATCCAATCTCACACAGAGATATTTCCAATCAACCGATCTCACTCAGAGATGCTTTGGATTATCCAATATCATACATAGATGTGTCAAATTATCAATTCTCATACAGACTAACAAATCACCATATCTCACACAGAGACTACTTGTTGTACCGAAGAACACATCAGCCGATCAACCAACTCAAGAACACCATAGATGATACACTTGGGGTATTCTCATTCCATCTATCCAATGACATCAATATGAAAACGTTTCGTCCAATCTAACACAAGGCGTTCTCCTTTCCACATGGAATTAGTGGTAACGCGTCGTAGGAATGACCTGGGCAACATCTATCTATCCATGATGATTGACACAAATTAAGACTCTTGAAGTAAAAATAACCACACGCACTCACCCAAAATCACCACATCACAAATCCAAGCATTCAGACTCAAAAGTAAAAATAATCGTAAACATAATGAATAAAAATATTCATTTACTCATGATCAAAAAGGGAAAAGGTTACAGAATATGCAATTCAAATCCCATGACATACCCACAACACTTACTGTGCATTTTTTAGTACTATCTTAGAAGCTAACCTACCTCACAATAGTACACTCACTACAGCGGCGCTACTCTGTTCTTCCTCTTCTATCGCTCTCCTGAAGTCACTCGCTTTATTTGAGAATTTCAACTTCAAAGAAGATCTAACACTTAGTATATCAAAAGTGAGATTTTAGGTTTTACCTTAAGCCATTTATAGAATGGGACCGCCAGACATCCTTCTGACTCCAGGCATGCTTGAATAGGAACCCTTTGGTCTCGATCATCCCACTATAGGATGATAGAGACAAACAATCAGGTCACGCCACGCACGTCCTTACGGCCTGCCTTAAGTCCAATCCCCAGTCTGTTATCTAGGAAAGCTCATACATCTACACGGGTCTTGTCCTTGACCATTGCTCACCTTAGGCTCGTTTCTTGCCTTTTTACAATTGGCACCTTTCTCAGAACTACTAGCCTCTTTAGCTGCTAGTTCCTCACTTGGGTACTTGCTCACCCAGCACAGGGTGAAAATCATTGTTACAACCTATGCTGAAGTGTGCTTGCCAGACTTTCTAGATGATGCCACTCACCTTTCCATTGGACTAGCTGCACTCTATAGACCAACGCTGTCTCGTTTTCCACTTAATCAAGGGAATATCATCTCTGCCTTCCACTTGACAAGCACAACCTCTCTTCTTCGCCTTCCCTTTGGTCTTGGAAGTTGGTCTGCCTTTTTTCACTAGCGTGATCCCTACATCCCCCTCTTTATAAGGAATTACGTCCTCGAAATTCAGTGAGGATCATCCCTCAATATTATATACCAAGGGAGGTTAATGAGGCAGGGTGTTCTTCGGTGTTTTCTGTCGATACTACTTAAAGCACATCCCTTCATTCACCTCAATCAGACAACAAACCTTCATCATCCACTATCAGGACAAGACCTTCCTCCTCTTGTCTCCTCCGTCTCTTGCTTCTACATCGCCCGCTGGTTGTGCTCTCTCAAATCATAGCTCTTCCGCTAGATTCGATATAATGGAACGTTGGTAAATCCTCACCTTTGTTCTTCTCTCGCTCATCATGCTCCGATACTGCTCTTTTTTCCCCACATTGTGCCTCGGCCTTACCGTCATGGTTCAACATCTCCGTTATTAGAGATTTTCCCCTCCCAGTACTCTCTTCATCTCGGGGGCATTCCTCCTCTACTTGTCGGCTTTCGGCTTCCAGGCATGCCATTTCAAGTCGTTCTTCTAAGAACTGTCGCATTATTTCGGGCATTATCGCTGCCTTTCATGTAGTTCGTTTCCCTCGCACCCTGCTTATGGTTCTGAGGGCTCTAAGTATTAGGTCCAAGGGGTACACTACTTATAGCCTTACTCCTTCCCTCGATTTACCTGATTTACCCTTGTCTTGTGCGTTACAATGCACTCATTATGACTTGAATAAATATGAGAACTGCTCTTGGCTGATCCACTCACTTTCCCATGTGAACTCTTTGTTTCCTTGATCTCCCCATTGCACATTCACCAATGGTACTATCTAGATCATAATCTCTGCTCCTTCCAATCTACAAACTGTACTGGTCTCTTTTCATAGGTGAGATTCATTTGCAATGAAACTAGATTTGGGTTAATTAATCGAGGTTATTGGTTCCAAAAAGTTTTCCTTAAATAGGACACATTATGAATTCCTTCACTGGCCTACTTTTTCCACTACTAGGTAAGGTCCAATGTATCTTGGGCTTAGTTGTCCTTTCAGCTCAAATCTCCTCACCCCTTTCATGGAAGATACCTTGAGATATAGCCAGTCACCTTTCTAAAATGTTAACTCTAATCTCTTTACATCAGCAAGAGAAGCTGGAGTCTCTAAATGAATCTAGATCTCTGTAATGTGTACCTGAGTGGATATTTATAGGGTTTGAGGTGCCAACAAGAAAAATCTATCATTTTGAACACAACACTAGAGATGATAGTGTCTCGCCAGTGTAAGGGTCTTTGGGGACCTATTTCGTTTGCTCTAATCTCTCACGAGATAAACCTTATCAAGTGGTACTATTTTTCAACCACGGTGACTCCTAGCATTATCAACTCGTCTCCCAAATGATGTGTTTTACTTGGTTTCAACCCTTTCTTGCCCTGTTTAATGTAAACTTCTCCTTCATATCTCTTCAGTTGCCTATCAACCTCTCCAAGCCCTTGGCGAATATTTTTACGTAATAGTTACCTTGCAGATTCTCACCACAAGTGTGAATATGAGAATTTTCCTTTTTTATTCCTATCATGACCTTCTTCTTGGAAAAACGTTTTTCCTAGCGTGAGTCGACGGTTCACCCAACACATTTTCACACTTCACTTCGAGCAATGCGGATCCCATGATTTTGTTTGGCGTGCCTTCCTTTCTTTTACCATGTGGCGCTTCCCCTTTGGCTAAGATTCCCCCAAATCTCGACATTTTGTCTTTCTATAACTGTTAACCTTTTACTTCTCTCCTTCTATCTTATTATTCTCCTTCATTTATTTCTTTCATTGTGTACTTTGTGTTGTTCCTCTTCTCCATCAACCCTTATTCTCTCAATCCCTCTCGATTTACATTCTCCATTGTTCTCAAAAACCCTACTAGAAACACCTCCCGAGTTTCTTGTTCGTGTTGGTCTCCAAACTACACTCACGGGAATGCATTTGGGCATGGCTCTAGAACCGCAGTTGGCATAGACTCTACTTGCCTTGTAGCTTTCGAGGAGAGTTGTTGAAAGCAACTGTCACTCAAGAGAAGGACTTCGTAAGAGAATGGTTTGGAATCCTAGAATATGTGTGTTTGATACTTCATGACTTCCATAGTGGCAGAATCAACCCAGAAAGGGTTGTTGAGCATTTTGGGTTGTATATCGAGACACTCTTGATGAGACTAAGGCTTCTTTTTCGTCGTCCCATCTTAGATATCTTAGACTATCTGGGTTTGGCTCTCTCTCAGATACTACCCAACACTTGGAGGATATTATTGTCCTATTATGTTGTATGAAGGCAAGCCCTTAAGGCTGTTAGGATGGAGAACCTAGATTTGACCACCCATGAGCTCATAGTGTGAAGCGACATGACGGTAATGAATGAAGCTTCCATTCTTGTATTGAGTACCGAGTCAAAAATTGGGACTACATGCTTTTCTTCGTGTCGGGAGACAGTTTGGAGTTTTTTGCTAGTGAAACTACCCACCGCAAGCTTCCATTTAGGTTCACCTAAAGTTATGTTCCTGATTGTCGCCACTTTCGAGGTAGCCCCCAATAGGGGGAATTGTCATGTTTGGATAGCATTTGGGAAACAAAAAACCCAACTTCAATGAGTTACAAAGTGGTTATGACCCTAGAGAATATCGATTGTTTCCTTGTCATGCCAGATCGATCTTGAGTCTTGGGCCACAACTCTCTGATGCTACTGTGCTTCAGACCTTAAAGGAAAGAGACCATGTGCCAAGGGCTAGAGACAACATAGTCGACCACATGCTCGTCACAGCTCTGCTCACTCCAATGGGAATGATGCCACCACTTAAACGAGATGTTCTTTGCCTAGCGGATGTTATGGGGTAGGGAGCCCAAGAAATAGATTCATTTTTGGATTAAGCTTGCTTTGAATCAATTCTAGATTCACTCCCTGAAACCCTTTTGGATTCTTTATTTAAGAGATTTTGTCCATTGGGCTTTTCATCTCTTGCTCCGAGTGATTCCTTTTAGGTGTTAGAGATTGAGGAGGGAGGATACACACTAGGCATTCTCAAGGATACTGCAGTTGGGGGTGCTCTAACATGCATTCCTATGGCCGCCGGCGAGGGAGAGGTAACAACGTCGATGGAAGATGTCCCATTGGGAATTAGCGCTAATGAGTGTTGTGCCTTTGTGGAAAGTGGGGATCTTAACGTTGTTCCCACTTATCTGGCATGTGAGGGCGAGGCAAGGAATTCCGAAGAATTCTCTGTGTGTCCTATTGAGTGAATGATTCCACTCATCCTAGGTCTTCACTAGAGGTTTCGGTCTTGAGAAAGTTCCTTCGGGGGAGGTATCACCAAGTCAGAGGCTCTTTGCGGTTCCCTCTCTCCTAGAATTTGTCCTTCGAGAGATTCCGACTTGCCTGGGATCTTTCCCTCCCCGCAGGCTCCCCCGTCTCGAATCCCTTGGTTGCCAAGACCACCAAGGAACTCTGGACACTTGTTCCCCTAGTTCATGTTTCAATCATTTTCTAGTTGACTTACCTTTCTGTTTTATTAGTTGGGCATGACATTGTACTTTCCATTGCAGGGCTTATTGCCTTTGGTTGGGTACATCTCCTACGCCAGTCCACAGTGATGGAGAAGGTGGATGCCTCCTAAGCATTTATTGAGGAGGCACTGCAATTTATATCACAAACCATGGGAGAAGAAGCGCTAGAAAGGCATTTGGGGAAGTGCTCCCATGAGCAGGACATTGAGATTCTTGTGGCAAAGGTCCAAATAAAAGAATTAAGGGGCTCTAGACTAATGGTCCATGTTGGTGAAGACAAAGAATGAGTTGGACCATGACTTAGAGGTTGAGTGGAATATTGCCCAAGCTGTTTCGATGTTGGAGGAAGAGCTGGCACCGAGCACACACTTGTTGAGGACTTATTGGCTTAGCTAGAACAAGCTAATAAAGATCGTGGCGATCACTACATGAGGCCACTTTGGTTGAGTAATTGAGAGCCAAACTTCATATTGAGCTTGATATTGCCGGGGTGAACTGAAAGCAATTACGACTAAATACAAGACCATCTAGGATGAACTTTTCAGGGCTGATACCGATTACTTGAAGTTGGCAGACTTTGCCTAGCTATTGCGGAGGGAGGCTGAAAAAGTAGTTAGTCGCCTTGATGATTTTTGGTTAGTTTCGTTTACACTCCAAATAAATCTTTTTATTTAGAATTTATTTAGGGCGCGGGGGGGAGCGAAACTGGATATTGTTTTAGAGCTATGTTAGGTTTGGATAGTGAGTTCAGATGAGATGAAATGAGTTTAGATGAAAGTTGTTGAATAAAATATTGTTAGAATATTATTTTTTAATATTATTATTGTTTTAGAATTTGAAAAAGTTGAATTGTTTATTATAATATTTTATATGAAAATTTGTGAAAGTTGTAATTATGAGATGAGATAAGATGGGTTGAGAGTATTTTTCAATCCAAACCTAACCTAATCAAATCATGCACATGCATCAGTTTATCGGTAAACTAAGGAAAACAATGAATAGTTTACGTGTCAGTTTTTCATTAGTAGGTGCAGAGCCATGCTTTTAGGGAGAACCTATACTGAAGATATTGTCTCATGAAAAGTAGCAAAACTTATGAAGGATGAATCTTGAACCTTACTAATAAACTTCACACCTATTATAATCAAGAGATGGGATGCCTATTTGGGCCACGTCCCCTCCTTTGTAAATACCCGAACATTAATACAAGGCCTTTAAGATAAGGCGTTACGGCTGGTTGCTTGAGCCACTTCAATGGGAGTAATGGCCAAGAGCTCTATAATTAGGGGTGTCATATTTTGGTCTAATGTTTTGAATAACGTTCCGTTGACAGTTTTGGTCGAGACAATGGATTGAAATATTTTGGTACTAGTACAGTTTCGGGATAGTCTATATATAGATAAATTAATTATATATATAAAAAACTATATTCCAAAATAACAACAATGTAAGTCTTAAAAACATATATACATGAGAAACTCAATAATACTTCTTAATATAAGTCTTAACAACACATATTTGTAAAACTTAGTAAGTAATATTTCCAAGTTCTGAATCCAACTATTAAAAAAAATAATCACTCATCTTCAAAGGGCCAAAGCTGTTTTCAAATGAATCAAATGTTTCTTTTTCCAATCTCTTTAACGCCATCTTACTGGCCTTGCATTTTAATTTTAAAATCTGTTTTAAAATCATCCTATTCAAGATATGGACAATGGACTTCAAGTTCATGATTAAAGGTAGTGGAACTGTGGAAACCGAAACAGTACTACATAAATATTTACAGCAAGCAGAAGCAACAGTGACAACAAGAAAAAGGCTTAGATGTCGACCTGACAATGGACTATGGGGCCTGGGCATCTACTCGTTTGAGAGTTCAACTTCAGACTTTGAGCCTTTTTTGAATTTCACTTTACGGAAAAACCTTGTCTTTCACTTTAATTTCAAAATCGCCATGCCCCTAGTTTTGACCTTTCAGGCTGAAATTTCCATATCGGGCCAAACACCAAAACTTGGCTGGTATTGATTGAAAAGCACCGAAATAGTCAGTATTTGACCCGATACAAAACACTTATCTCTCTTGTGCCTATTACTATTCTGGCATAAATTTTGGCCTATACGGTACGGTATTCAAAATTTTGGTTTGGGGTTGATATAAATAGGTTTGAGTAAAACAGATTGACTTGTTGAAACACGATTAATAAACGGGTCAATAAGGAGTCGACCCGCTTAACTCGAAATCAACATGCAATAATCCGTTTAAATTTTATTTCAAAATTACAAGTTTATTGTTGTTGAGTTGTAATATTGGTATTGTTCAATATGCTTATATTTTTATTGTTGAGATTATAATTCTTGACGTATGCTCATATTTGTCATTAATGAGTTTGTAATATTGGTTTTCTTATATGTTAAAATCTGAAAAATACTGATATTTTGTTAGTAGATAGTCGTTTTTTTAGATATTGTGGCTACTAATAATTATAAATTTTAACTTTTATATGAAATTATGTTAATAAGGTCAAATGGGTTATGCAGGTTTGTTCAACCTATTTATATAAAATAGATTGAAATCAATCGTGTTGTATTGATCTATTACTAATTAATTATTAAACGGGTCAAAGTGGATGACACGACATAACTCGTTATTTAAATGAGTCATGTAGGATTAAGCCATATAATCTAATATCCATGACTTGGTACGACATGAATGCGACATGCGAACATGAATTGCCACCCCTATTTATAATGTTTGACCATTTTTTTATGGGTTTGTATAGCTATACATATTACCCCTCCCTTGTTGCAACATCGCAACACGCCTCTAGCATGGAGCACTACCGTTATAGATTTGTGGCTTCTCTCTCTTACTAATGAACTTGATGCACCACTGGTAAGGAATTGCTTGAAGATGGAATGGGCTCGTGGAACAACTACAAATACGATCCCACATTGCCGCCATGGAGATGCATATGGTGCTCTATCTTCTACGGCGCTCTATCTTGAAAATTCAACTTTGGAGCTAGAATAGTCTATTTTTTCTTGAAATGCGACGGTAGCTTGAAAATAATTGAGTTTCTTCTTTTTGAATTTCCATGGCTTTCTGTTTCATGGCAGCAAAGATCACCAGTGGATTAGGCATTGCAACCATGTAGGTGTCCCACAATGCGTACGTTGCTGGTGTTGAAAAATGTTAGAAACCATGAGAAAAAAAAAGTAGAGTAAGAAACAAAATCAATCACACACGAATACAAGATTTACATGGTCTGGCAATGTGCTTGCGTACACAGAGCTGCAGAAAATTTTATTTAGAATGATAGTTGAATACAATGTGCGAGCGTACATGAATAGTGCATATATATAGCAAATCCAAATTGACGGCGTACAAGAGTATAATATAATATATAGTAAATACTAATTAGCAGGTGGGGTTTAATTAAGAGCTAAGACATGTCGAAATTTTTTTCCAAGGACTTCGTCCCTAGACCCCCCAAGCGAGGTTTGTCCATGTTCATTTCGGCTTGGGCCTTGACCCAAGTTTGTGCTTGGCTCAAGGCTCATTGAAAATTCACAAAAAAAAAAAAAAACTGCAATAAATTATTGTCGAATCGGATCATCAAATCGGACAGCTACAAAACAGAACTAGGATCAACACAAAAAAAGCCCAACACACAAAGCTGTATGTAGGAACTATTGTGGTGCACGCTCCCCTGCACGAAGATGGGTGCGCAACATGGCGGGGCAGCACTTTGCTGTGCGCAAAGTTGCTCACACCTACAAGGTGCAACATGTTCTTTTGCGACCGAGTAGGGATGCTATGCATATAAATTGTAGTGCTGCAATGACACAGGGCCCACCGACACGCCATATGTAGCACTGCCATGGTGTGGCACACAAGGGAAATGTACCAACACGAATGACATTGCCATGGTGTGGCATGGGCAATGCCATGAGTTGGCCATGCGGGGCAGCGCATCATTTTGAAAAGAAGTAGCCATGCTTGGCCATGCAAGTAGTTGTTAAGTACCAGAGCTATGAAATTCTCTCCTTTTTTTTTCCAGTTTTTTTTTTGGTATTCCATACAAATCCTCAATCAAATGGAAGAAAGAATCGCCAAAAAATATTTAAATGCAAAAAGCTACAAAAACCATGATGCACATATATACTGGCGTGCCCAAAGATCAAATCTGCAGATGATTAAAGCACTCAAATGGCCGGGTTCATATCAATGACCCAGAAGCCTTAATACAGACCACTACTTCGCACACATTTGTATTCAAAAGTGTATAATACACCAAGGCTCCATGTACCCATATATAATTGCTACACAGGATTTAGTTCAGTAATGCTACATCCTAGCTCATGGCCCGGCTGTTATCTTTGGTGCATCAAATGACACTTCACTCGCTATTTTTGCTCCCCTTTCTTTTGCCATGTATAGCCCAACATGATGCATAAACTCCTGCATGCATGTAACACAATAACATCATCTTTAAGCCTTCGAAATGGATTTCTATAATAGGAATGAGATGAATGTGCAGTATATAGTGTTTTCCTATTTGATTTAGCAAAGAAGACATTATTTTTTAGTTCCTATTTCAAATTTTCTGTAATTAGTGCCTTATGTTTTCAAGTTGCTATGATGTCTACATATGTGGAAGAGCCAAGTTTAAATTCCTCGTTTGTTCTATGTGAAGAGACAGTATGGGAGGAAGTTTAAGTAATCCCAATACATATTGTTGCTTGGAGATATGAAGACAAGCTTCGTATTAATGAAGTACCTGGGGATGAGCTAAAGCCCCTTTGGTGTCTCTGGCAACATGGAGAGGAATGTCAAATGTGGCACATGCTCGAGAATACACCACCACATCCTGTAGAGGGGTGAGAAACCCAAGGTTCCTTGCAGATAATGTAGAGCATACGAAGTCCAGCACACATATATCAGTGCATATCCCGACAACCAGTAACTTCATCAACACAAATCAATCATGCTAATTAATAAGATCAAACAATTAGGAAGAATAGCTCTCAAAGGAATTGTCTTAAGCACTTACAGATTTGATCTGATTCTTCTTCACCCAATCCACAAAAACATTTGAACCATCAGCCTCAGTTGAACCCAAGTATCCATCAAAACAGTCCTTGCGCCTTATTATTACATTAGCTTCATTCTCTATCCATTGCAAAGCTGCAGTTTAGTGGAAGAAAAACCAACATTAGATCAGAGTAAAAGAGAGGGAATTTTATTCCTACAGCATGTGTTTAACACAACATGTTGGCAAACTTGGGAGGTTTTTAACAAGGTATAATCAATATCCAAAAAACAGAACAACCATGATGAAACATCCCAGAAAAGTGGCCGACAGAGATGATTGGACAACCTAGACGTTGGGAGAGGGGGAATAACCACAGAAGTGTAACTCTAAATACAAGGTCTCGTTTGGTTACATATATGTAACTCTAATTTTTATTTTGAGATTTGAAAGGTTGAATTATTTTATTTTATTTTATTTGAGAGTACGAAAAAATTGTAATGATTAAATGAGAAAAGATGAGATGGTTTGTGAAACCAAACCTTAGGGTGTGTAAGTACCTAGTAGTCCATTCCGAAAAAAAAAAAAAAAGGATCTCACAATGAAAAAGTGAAGTTCCTTTAAACCTTAAGACAGAAATCATGTAGAACTACAATGCGAAAGGTAAATCCAAATATTAAGAAAACTACATAGAATGAAACCTGAGGTGAATCTAAAAGTACTTCTTTGGAAACCCAAATCTAAACATTTTCAACTGCCAATATTTGTCTTGTTTCATGTACGCCTTACACATACAAGGAACAAAACTGGACGAGGAATTATTAAAGAGATGGCAAAACTAAATACCAGGAACCAGATTTGACTCATCCGTGCCAGCAATACAATGAGGAGGATATGGTTCCTCAGGCTTGTTTGGATGATGAGAATCAAGAAATGCCATAATTGGCCATTTCTTCTCACAAAACAATCGGGCCAGCCTTTCTGATTCTTTTATCATTCTAGATATCTGGCTGTTAGGCTGTCTTGGTGCCTGAGACATGAACATCGTTAGATTCTGATAATTAAACTTCAAATTTTAGAGCTCTAATTGCTTGTTGAACAAAATCTTGTTAACAGCTTAACCAAGACGCAAGTTCTTACTAGGATCCATGATTTGAAAAAAAAAACAAAACGAAAAACAAAGCAGAAACCAATCGAAAACAAAGATGAAAACATGAACTTAGGCAAAATATATTTCCATCAGTGGGAGATAGACAGATAAAAAAACAAAGGCATTAACTTCAAGTATTTAACAGAATAAAACCAGAAGACATCAAGGAATTGATTAATATTTAAAGTATACCAGATTTCCAGCACCAACAGTGCAGAAACCATTTATGATGTCAACAAGAACAAGACCGGTGAGAGCATCATCGGCCAAAACCACGGACTCCTGCTCAAGAGGAATCTCACCCTTCAAAAGATCAATTGTCGGAGACACCATTTTAATTTCGAGTTTCTTGATTCACATATTCCCAGATATGTCTATCAACAAATTAAGAGTAAAGAAAGTTGTAAATTCACATGAGATATGTTTTTAAGAAAAAAACTTTAGCTACAAAAGGATTATATAAAAGTATACTCACAAGTTAATATAGTTTGATGTTGTATGTCAGATTGTAAAATTACTTTTAATATAAAATAGATCTAACCGATTTTATAAAATCACATCAATTTATAAATTTATTTTATATAATTTTTTTTTAAAATTTTTTTAAAATTTTTAAATTAAAATTTTTTTTTTTTAATATCCGTAGTTCTCACATTTTTATAAAGTTGGATGCTGGATACTTTGCTGTGCAACATGTCGACTCTTATCCGATTTCTATTTTCAATGATAAAAAATTCAAAGTTGAAAATGTATTCGGGCTTTTGCTTTCATTTTGGCACAAAGTCAAGAAAATATTTTGTATTGGGACAGAAATAGGCGCATGTGTCCAAGAAAATCTTCGTCACCCTTCCAAATATGCTTGACCAAGTGTAGATTCCTCTAATTTGTTTACTCCATCGGTTCCTACGGGTCTTTTTTTTTATCTATATATATAATATTTTTAAACCCTCCAAGTCACTTTCAAATCCAGCAAGAAAGATTTTACCGAGTTAAGCATCTATCATGTGACATGTCCATAATAATCTATCATTTAATAAATAAATTAGATATATATGGGTAATCCAACTATATCGTTTAGATATTACTGATCCAAATATAAAAGAAGGGGCAGCTCATGTTAAAAAAAAAAAAAGTGTGAAATTATGGAATAAATGTTCCCTCCACTTGAGAAGTGCTATAGATAAGAAATTTTACAAAAGAAAATTTAAAAAATGACTTAGTTACAAGATACGTACGTTTATTTTTACAGTCTGACATACCATATCAAATTAAATCAATGTGTCAATTTATTTTTATAAAATTCTTTTACGGCTAAATCATTTCTCTAATTGCGACTTTTCTATGTAGTTGATCATCTTCTTGGATCTCATTTAGATATAGAAACGGTTTTATCTCATTTCATCATTATAAGTTTTTCAAATTTTTATACAAAATATAATAAGTAATTCAAATTTTTCAAATTCTAAAATAATAATAATATTAAAAAATAATATTTTAATAATATTTTATTCAATTTTTAAATTTTATTTAAAACTATCTCATCCCATTTTAATATTTACATTAGTCTTGCCCTTGAGCCCATTAATAAATTGTACATGCAGCTAGCTATTTAGTTTATTTCTCTGTCGGTCCAATCAAATTTCAACTCAGCCAGCTGCTACTTGGAGCTGTTTAATTAAGCCTAGTGAACATATATACTATTCCTAATTCTCTATTAATTATCATTCGATCGTCTACGTCAACGCAGCCAGGTGCTACTTGGAGCTGTTTAAACTTTAATTAAGCCTAGTGAACATATTGTCGATGCTTGCGTACTTTGTCATTTTTATACGATAATTGCAAATTTTTAATTTTATTTTTTGTCGTATAATTTAATTTTATACGATACTTGGAGCTGTTTCTTTGTCGTTTTTTTTTTTTTTTAATTTTTAATTTTATTTTTTTCATCTTCTTGAAATGTCAGATACGGTACGCGGTAGATTGGACTTGATCTATTTAGAATGAAAAAAGATATTTATAATTATAAATTATATAATTACTGCATAATCATTCTAAATAAATAAATAAAATATGAAATCCACATAAAAAAATTAATTTTCTAATTGTAAAATCTATTTTTTTTCAAAACGATTACGTGACGTCTATGTATTTCATGATTTTATGTAGAATTACTCATTTACAATTTATATAATTGCCCTATTATTAAATTACAAATTAATACAAATTATCATGTTGACTTCAGAAACTTTAAATAGTGTTCCCTTATTTTATATCAAATCTAATATCAAAATTCTTTGACTCGATCTCTTAAATCAAGTCTAAGAGATCATGGACTTTTGTAAAAAAACAAAATTATTCATAAATCGACGTAGATGACATACACTCTACATTACTGATGTATCAAAATGTGATGTAAAAAAAAATTACAAATTTTTATCCTGCAAATCAAATCGTGTCGTAATAGATTACGTGTTTTGATCTTTTATCTTGTGAATAGAATAAGTTTTTCTCTAAATCTTAACTTTTTCCAGGCATGTCAGCAATACTGATCATATTGACCAGTTCAATGATGTTGCCAAATGGGCAGTAGCAGTACTTGCCTCCTTAAGTACGTACTACGAACAAACGAAAGAATAGATAAGATTACAGACACAGAAAAAGGCAATTAACTAGCAGCTATGTCCTCCTCGTTTGAAACTGTTCTTCTGCAGCAACAAGCTGTAAAACTCCTGCTTGGGGTACTTCTAATTTCTGCAGCAATATTTGTAGCAGCAGCAGCAGCTGAACCCAATTCCAGCTGCAATAGAACATGTGGATCGCTTGAAATCCCCTACCCGTTTGGAACATCCGAAAGCTGCTACCTTGACTCGTCTTTTCTCATTACTTGTAACTACTCCTCCTCCTCCAACTCCGGGACGAGTACTCCAACACCATTTTTGCGCGTTAGTACCATAAAGGTACTCAACATATCATTAATGGATGGTGAACTGCGAGTCTCATCTTCTATAGCCAGTGATTGCCCACTGAAATCAAATTATGATTCCAACAATAGATATACCTCTCTCAGCGTGCGAGCGTTCCCCATCTAGTATACGAAGAACGTGTTCACCGCCATCGGTTGCGACACTCTTGCGCTCATGGGAAGTTCAGGCTCAGACAAGAATTATAGTACGACAGGATGCTTGTCACTCTGTGATAGCATTGACGGTATGGTTAATGATTCTTGCTCTGGCGTAGGCTGTTGCCAGACTCCAATCCCAGATAGAATAAAAGATTTTATTGTGTCGGTTACCAGCCTTTACAACCACTCCAATGTGAGCGAATTCAATCCATGTGGTTTCGCCTTTGTGGTGGAAAAAAAGCAATACAACTTTTCCACCTTAGATCTCCAAAATATGCAAAATAAAGTTGCTTTTCCCTTGGTGCTGGATTGGGCAATTGGGAACCAGACATGCGAAGATGCTAAGGAGAATACTATAGGATACGCATGTAAGGCAGCGAATAGTGAATGTTACAATTCCACAAATGGTCCTGGGTATCGCTGCAACTGCTCTTCAGGCTATTACGGAAACCCATATCTCTCCGGTGGTTGCAAAGGTACATAATTCATGTTCTATATATGCATTAATTTGATAACTTCTTAGATCTTCTTTAATTTCTTTGTTTTCTTTAGGCTGAATTTTCATGTGATGTTCCATCAAATCCATATATATTCCGAAAATACTTTTTTTCATAAATATATCAAAAATGAATATTCTATAATATATTTAAAAAATATTCATTCATAATTATTAAAATGAATATTATTTCATAATATTATATTTTGAATCAATTTTGATATTTCTTTGGCGTATAACTTTTTCTTGGGCAATATATAGAGAAATATTGTAAATATCAAAGCATACAACGATATTATAAATTCATTTGTAATTAGAGGAAATATTTAATATAAATAAAAAAAGATTAAAAAAATTATTTAAAATGATCGATAGAGAAAAACTTAATAGATAAACTATACCATAAAAGTCATTAAATAAAGATTAAAAAAAAAAAGAGTTTTGATGATGTACGTACCTGGAGTTGATTAATTTTCCTGCTAAATGACATCATATTGAAGATTTTTTATTGCTACGATGGATGTGTGTTTTGACATGGGCTCTATTCATGATACTGTTTCAGATATTGATGAGTGTAAAACTTCAAATCACGAGTGCGCTGATAATGCATGCGTCAACATTATGGGGTCTTACAGCTGTTCTTGCCCCATGGGGTACCAAGGAGATGGGTGGAGAAATGGAAGTAGTTGCACTCCCGATATTCCTAAACCAAGCAATTCTAAGAATATCATTATTGCACTATGTAAGTGTGTGTATATATATATATATATATATATATATTAGTGATTTTTATAGTTTTAAGTTGTACATGAAGTTCCGCATTTTTCATTTAAAAAAAAAAAGTGAATAAATCTACCAGTATCCATAAGAAAGATTAAAGACAATTGAAAATATATTGGTTCACCATATCGATTTTAAATAGTTTATCATTTTAGCTTTAATATCAAGTACCACATAATTTGAAAGCTCTCCAAGGTAGATATATCTATGCTAGCTTATGGGGTAATCAATCATGTAAGTACTTTCAAGCTCAAATATTCATTGAGTCACCCTAAATATTGGTTCTTAATTAACTTGGTTCAAAATTTTTGTAAATTGTAAAGCAGATAATACTAGTATTGAGTAAACATGAAGAGAAATGTTTTAGCTACAAAATAATTTTATAAAAGTAAACTCACAATAACGTGGCTTGATATAATTCATCAGATTGTAAAATTACTTTCATTGTACAATAGATCTTTTGTATCACATGTCATGTCAATTTATAGTTTACTTTTACAAAATCTCTTTGTATCTGTAGAACTTCTCAAACATGAATAATGAAACATTGGATTTTAGTGACAATTTTACTTGAGAATTCATTTTCTGTAGGCATCAGCATAAGTCTCCTAGTCTTGCTCTTGGGAGGTTCTTCAGTACTTTTGGGATTGAAAAGAAGGAAGCTCATCAAACTCCAAGAAAAGTACTTTCAACAAAATGGTGGCTTAATGTTACAAGAACATATTTCGAATCATGGAAGGTCTATGGAGACAACAAAAATTTTTAGTAATGACGAGCTTAAAAAGGCCACCAACAATTATGATGAGAGTAGAGTCCTTGGCAAAGGGGGTTATGGAACTGTTTACAAAGGTGTATTACCCGATAACAAAGAAGTTGCCATCAAAAAGTCAAAAATCTGTGATAAGAGCCAAATTGAGCAATTCATAAATGAGGTGATTTTGCTTACCCAAATCAATCATAGAAATGTGGTTAAACTAATAGGTTGTTGTCTTGAAACAGAAGTTCCCTTACTTGTTTATGAATTCATCACAAATGGGACTCTTTCTGACCATATTCATGATATAAGTCGTGCTTCCTCTCTTTCATGGGAAAGACGTTTGAAGATAGCAACAGAAACAGCAAGAGCCCTTGCATACCTACATTCTGAAATTTCTATGCCAATTATACATAGAGATGTGAAAAGTACAAATATACTATTAGATGATAACCACACAGCAAAAGTTGCTGACTTTGGGGCTTCAAGGTTGATAGCTCTTGATCAAATAGAAATAACCACCTTGGTGCAAGGAACCCTTGGGTACTTAGACCCTGAATACTTCCAAAGTGGCCAGCTAACAGAAAAAAGTGATGTGTATAGTTTTGGTGTTGTGTTGGCAGAGCTGCTGACAGGTGAAAAGGCAATTTCTTCCAATAGGCCTGAAAGTTATAAAAACCTAGCAATGTATTTTGGTTCTGCAGTGAAAGAGCATCGTCTACTTCACATTCTTGAGTATCACATTGTCAATGAGGCTAACATTGAGCCAATAAAGGAAGTTGCTAATCTTGCGAAAGCGTGCTTAAGGTTAAGAGGGGAGGATAGGCCCACTATGATGGAAGTGGCAACAGAGCTAGAAGGATTGAGAATTATGGAAAAGCATCCATGGGGAAAGGATAATCAAAGCAGAGAAGAAACAGAATACTTACTCAGTACAACTACACTCTCTTTAAACATTGATATTGGTGCTGGTTCTTCTATAAGTGTAGTTAGTGGACATGATAGCATGATAAACCAACGCATGAAACCCCTAGATGATGGTCGATAAGTAGTTAACTTGACAATAATTGATTTATATAAATCAATTAGATCCATTCGTGAACTTCTATATGCCTATTAATGTTGTGTAATAATGTTGTAGACTAGATCATTCAGTACCTTATCTTGGTCGTCCCTCTTTTACTAAATTTCTGTAGTTGGATGTAACTTGCAACAATTTTGTGTTTAAAAATGTTAATGTAATAAAAGTTGTACTTGTATTGTCTTTCATAATGCAATGAGGGTTCCATCATAAGTACTCTTCAGTTCCTAGTTACATTACACTAGCAATTAGCATCAATCAATTAACTTAATCATGACATTTATCCCAACCTTTTCCATAAAGAAAATTAGGGGAAAAAGCTGAACAAATGACAAGAAACTAAAACTAAAGATCACATGAATAATAAAATGGCAGATCTAGAGTTCAAGTGGCCAACCCTCATCAAGAGGGTCATCACTCCCTCATGGGGTGGCTCTTGTCTTCCTAATTATGTGGAGTTTTCCTTAACATGATTTTCAGCAAAAGAGTTGCATCTTTGATCCGAATGTACTGTACAATTGGATATAACATGTAATCGAACCTGATATGTTAAGTCTCTCATTTCATACAAATAAATTGAGATGTACAAAATTATTGCCCATATTGCAAAAAGAAAATTCCAAATTTGCATCTCACTTCACTTTTCTTTGATATGGGTTGGAGAATCTTTGACAAGTACTTAATGAACCCATGATAGATCTACGCCCTCTCCATTGCTTGATCAAGTACTAAAGATGACTTGCATCTAGAACTTACCTAGTTCTTCATCTAGAATAAATTAGGTCTAATCTAGCTAGCTTCCCATTTGAGGATCGAATCCCCATTTCGACCAAGAACTTTCAAAGGACACAACAATGAAATCAAAGTCAGAGACAAGATCCCATTTGGAAAATTGTCGTTGCTTGTCATGTTGAGCTAACATGGTAATCCTCGAACTTGGAAGCAAAGTCGGAGACAGGTTCCTCAGCAAGTGCTCTTTCGTACATGCTTCACTGGGAAAATCAATTCTTGAGTTTCTCTTGCTTTTTGCTTCTTGGTTTGATTTGTGTTGTGTAGATTTTGTAAACTTTTTTTTTATATATATATATATATATCTCAAGGTTTTTATCCGTGAAGGATTAACACTAGCGGTGAGCATTTTAGGTTTTTGTGAGATGGAGGTCAGGACTTGGTGGCTTGGAGTGGGGAGATAGAGAAATGAAGGGTTCTTGTGAGAGATAGAAAGGACAAAACTATATATTTAGAAATATTTTGATGTTTCAATTAGTTGCACGTGAAATTTTAATAAACTCATAAAATATTAACGTGTCAGTATTTCATTAGCAGACGGATGGAGACCATTTTTTTTAGAGCATTAGCATTGGTCTATACATATGTATATGTAAAATCACATCTTTTATATATCCATTTTGTCATTCAAACAAAACTTCCACATTGACTTTTGCATATTTGAGACAAAATAATAATAATAATAATTTTATTATTATTATTAATTTTTTTCTAAAATCAATTTTTTTTATATATATTTTGCAATTAGCATCCACTACATACATTTGACATTAATAATACAAATGCAATAATTAAAAATATAATTTTTTTATAGATTATATTAAAAATATAATAAAATAAAAAATATAATATATTATAATAATAAAATGAATGTGTAGGTGAAGGTTTGTTGTGTTGTTGGGGGAGAGAGAAGATGAAAAAATTGTGAGAGAGAGAGTGGGAGGAGAGAGAAATAATTAGTAAAATAATATTTGAAGAGTGAATAGTAGCTAAATATTTGGATATGCATAAGTTAATGTAGAGGAATTTAGGCTCATATTATGCAAATATGACTTTACATATGCATATGCATAGACCAATATAGATGCTCTTAGAGAATCTGTATTGAGCATAGCACATGCAACTCATGAATAACAAAACTTTAATCTGCCCATAAAAAAACCACATTCAATCTTAAAATAAAAAATAAAATAAAAAAAAAAACTTCTATTTGTAAAAACAAATTTTATAAATAAAAATAAAAAAAATCTTTGTGACAGTTTCTCGTGGATTTCAAGTTCCTTGAACATATAATAATTAGGGGATGCTTGGAAAATAAGATGAAATGGAAATTTTATGAATATTAGTAAGATAATTTGTGAATAGTAGTGAGATAATTACAAATCTCCCAAATTCATCTTATCTAATCATTACAACTTTCTTAAATTTTCATACAAAATATAATAAATAATTCAATTTTTTCAAATCCTAAAATAATAATATTATTAAAAAATTTAACAATATTTTAAACAATTTACTAACTAATCCATTTCGCACCCCTATGAATCAATTTATATTATGATTGATATCACTCCCATATGTCACGAACAACCCAACAGCCACTGCTAAGTCATCCAGCAAGTACCCGACTCTACAATATATTAACACAAGCCAATATTTAGTTATAAGTTCGTCACCACCCACGACCAACCACACAACTCCATTTCCAACAACAAACACAGCCCAAAAAGCCGCTCACGCCAACCTATACAGCAAGCATAACAGCTCCTCCAGCCAAGCATCACAACTCAAACAGTCACAAAAAACTCCACTTACACCGTCAAACAGTCACCAACAAGCTACAATAATTCCAAACAACCCAACATCACCACCAAAACTTCATAAAATTCATAACATAAGCCATGACTTCAAAACTGGCGTTCGTGATTGCCTTTCACAATACCGAAGTGATGATCTGCTGGTTTTGTGAGTCGTACAATGCTGCCAAGGACTAGATCACTACAGTGCGATTAGTATTCAAACAATCCAAAGAAATATTTAATTCCAAAATAATTTGGAGGAACAATGGCTTAAAAAAAAAAAAACAGAGTGCATGAGGGGGATCAGTGCGTGAAAACAGAGGGTGAGTGAGAGGAGAGTCTACCCCACGTTAGGCAAGGGACTCGGCGACACCAAACCGGAATCCCAACACAAAACGCAGCGAGAGAGAGAGAGAGAGAGAGAGAGAAGAGAAGAGAGTGAGCTTAAGAGCGTGAGGAGTCTCGGCGACCCAATCTGAAAATACCAAAAATCGCAACACCAAAACCACACCAAAAATCGCAGGAGAGCGAGAGAAAGAAGGTGAGAGGGAGCTTCGGTTTCAGAGGAAGGGATCTAGAGGAACATAATGGGATTTTAACTGTGGAGACATGGGAAGGTAGAGAACGGGGAGGAGACCAAATCGGGAGGAGAGAAACCAACAGGAAGAAAAAAAAAAAAAAAAAAAACTGAAAGGGATTAAGTCAAACCTTAAAACGGAGTCGTTTTAGGGTCTTCAGGGGCTGGGCTTCTACTAGTCTGGGCCACGGGCCTGGGCTTTACAAACTATATTTTCTTGACTAGCTTAAGAGAAACTATTTTCATAAATAGCCTAAAAATATATATTTTTTCTTGACTAGCTCAAAAAAAGGAAAATTTTGAGACTAGTTGAAAAGGGCATGTTTGGAAATTATGACAATTCTCATAATTCTTAAAATTTCTCATAATTTCATTTTCAAATATTATTCAAACACATGACAAAATTCTTTTCAATTTTAAATTTCTAACTTTTTCATATAATCATTACCTAATTATTATTCAAACACAAAAATCAATACAAATTTTACAAACTTCAAAATAAAATACAAAAATTAATACAATTTTTACAAACTTCAAAACAAAACACAAAACTCAATATATCTTTTACAAACTTTTAAAAAAATTATATTCAAATAATTTTTTAACTTTACAATATTTTTATTCAACTTTTTCCTCTCTTTTTCTAAATCCCAATAAACATATTCATTCAAACTATTTCATTACTATTCACAAAGTTATGAAATACTCCAAATATTCAAACATGTCCTTAGATCTCGCCAAAGAGGAATTTGCCTTCTACAAATAGCTAGCCATGATAGGTTAATGATTGAGGACCAGAGAACGACAAAATACTATCACAAAAGAGCAGAGATTCATGTCTTTTGTTAGAACATTACCATACTTATGATATAATATATTTATAATATTCTAGTTAGTGTATGATAATATAACTTATTATCTACCATATTTAGTTTATTGTGTAAATCATTTAGGCTTCGTTTGGAACCTTAACTGCACTCAGAGTAGTTCATATTTAAACTGCCTTCAATGTCCAAACACACAGTTTATCCCATTTTGAGTTTAGTTCAAATTGAATTCATCATGGGGTCCATAACTGACAAACTTTAATGACTCTCTCTCGATTTTACTTCTCTCTCATGGGGCCCAAATGGCTGGCACATGTTGGCAGACCACCTACATACTTTCTATTGGTTTATGTTGTACTTTATTGCTTTTGCATATTGGCGCCATGGCTGTAGGTGAGTTTGTAAAAAAAGAAAATTTTGTCTTTTTGCACTGGCAATAGAAGGAATGCGGGTGAACAGTAGATTTTAATGATGAAATTTATTTATTTTTACAACTTTATATATATATATCTAAACTCATCTTAACATCCAAACACACTTAAACTCATCTCAAGTGGACCCCACAAAACTCACTCAACTATCTCAACTCACTATTATTTATAAAAAACTCAACTCAACTCAACTCAGCTTAACATCTAAACGCAGCTTTAGTATCAATTAGTATGTTTGCTTTATTATAATTTCCTTCTTTCTCAAGCCTTGTTCATTTATAAATAGGGCCTTCCATTGTATGGTTTAATACGTAGGATTACAAGTTGTTCACTCGCAATATCATTTGAACTTGTCATTCTTCATCGCATTAGAGCTACCGATTTTCTAGTACCTCTAGTAGTGTTTTTTTTTTTTCGTTCGTGATAAGTCTCATATTCAACATATTATTTCGTATTCTTTACATTCCACCACATGTCTTCTAGAGGCTTGCTACTTACTTAAAGGATCCTTGCTGTCCTTTTCATCATCCTTCTCGTACATCAGTTTACTTTCGCGCCCTATACGACTTCTATTGTCATTTTATTTTCCCTAGCCATCGCCATATATTGCTTTCTTGTGATCTGATAGATTTTTTGTGCAAATAATTTTATATTAGTTTTAGCCGCTTGATTTTGGGTTTCCTTGTGAACAGTTTGTTATGGTGCATCGTCTGTTGGTAAAGGACATGGCTAGGATTCGTGCCAAGAATGCCAGTCGATCGGCAACTCCCAAGATTTAGATTAAGACTAGGCAAGCATTGTTCACAAGCAAGTACACGTATAAGCAAATGATCATTATAAAACCACAGCGGAATAGTAAAGATTAAGTGCTATTTGTACCAAAGTTTAAACCATAAAAAGATTCATTCAATAAACACCTAAATATCCATATGCCATTTCATTTCTCGAAATAATATACAAACCCAATTGTTTGCTCCCTAAATCCAAATACGGCAAACCGAACATAGTTGGCCAACGGACTAAGTAATGCAAATCCAAAAGAACAACAAAATCTCTATTAACGGAGACATGGCTCCATGTCTATTGCTCAGGTGGGATTGATCATTCTTTCTCGAGTATCTCTCCTAGATCTACCTCTACATCAAAGTTTATGTTCCGATAAACAAAACCATAGGTAGGTTAAATATTTATGACAAGATTGCTAATGAGAGACAATGTACGTGATGATTTAATGCACAATTTCATGTAAAAATAACCCTATGTGTTCCTTGAGAGAGGCCACAAAAGAAGTATTTATTGCCTTCATTGAGAGAAAACCATATTTATCTAGACTTGAAGCATTGATACTTTTCTCTCCTTATTATTAAACCATCATGGCCATTGGTACTCAAAGAGTAATTCCAACAAAATGGTGGCTTAATGTTACACTAACATATATCGAATCGGGAAAAGTCTATGGAGATAACGAAAATCTTTAGTGATGACTAGCTTAAAAAGGCCACCAACAATTATAATGAGAGTAGAGTTCTTGGCAAAAGGGGTTATGGAACTGTTTACAAAGTAGTACTATTACCTAATTAATAACAAAGTGGTTGCCATCAAAATGTCCAAAATTTGTAATAAGAGCCAAATTGAGAAATTCATAAATTAAACAAGGTGATTTTACTTAACCAAATCAATTATAGAAATGTGGTTAAACTATTAGGTTAATGTTGTAGACTGCCTCCATAGATCATTATGTACCTTTTTATGGTTCTCCCTCTTTTACTAATTATATACACTACTAGAAAAATGACTTTTTCCAACAACAAGAAGTCACCACAAAAAGTCCTAAAATCAGTACTTCACCATAGTTGTCGTAAAAACACATTTTCGGCAATTTTTTTAAGTGGTTGCAAACAATATTTTGCGGAGATTATTGTTCGCCACAAAACTCTCAAATTTTACTGAATAAAGTCTGCCAAAATGGATGTAACTTGCAACGCTTTTGTGTTCCTCCATGTAAACAAATAAGTTTGATCCCATGCTACTGCGAAGAGCGTACTTTTCCCTAGATATTTCTCCATTCTTGGCAATTTAAGAATGTTAATGTAATAAAAATAGTACAACTTTTAGATTCAATTTAAGAATATTGTTAAGGTTACTTGCCCTTCGCCATACAACACTAGCTACTTCGTCAAGAAAATTAAGGGAAATAAAGTTGAAAAAACAACAAGAAACTAGAACTAAACATTAACACGTGATAAATAATAAAATGGGAGAGTTCGGTGGCCATTAATGCTCGTCTAGATACTATAATTAAGAAAAATGATTATTTGTGACGAATAATTTGCAAGGAGGATAACTATTTGTAAAAAGTACAAAGGGTGCATCTTTGACTCGAATGTAGTATAAAGTAGTTGGGATTTAAACATATGCTTAATTTATGAAAGCAAGAATTTGCAAATTAGGACCTTACGTAAATTATCATGAACAACATTATACAAGATTTTATTGTAGAGAGAAGCCAGCCGCAACAAAACAAATAATCCTTATTTATATATTTCTAAGGTATGTTTAATTAACTTTTTGGTCAGTCCGATCAATTAACAGATGTATTTCACTCATGGACACATTATACCGAGTACTGAAGATTCATGTCAAGATTGCTAGGTGATATATATGGGAATAGCACTGTTCATCAGGACCGGGTTTTTTCCCAGCTCGGTCTGGAACCCGGAAAATCGGATTCCGCTTCTGAGTTTCAGTCCGAATCAAAACGGATCCGGAATCCAGATTGTAAAACCCGGACCAACACGGTC
This sequence comes from Pterocarya stenoptera, assembly GCA_003123785.1. Taxonomy (NCBI): domain Eukaryota; kingdom Viridiplantae; phylum Streptophyta; class Magnoliopsida; order Fagales; family Juglandaceae; genus Pterocarya; species Pterocarya stenoptera. Next base: position 27,483 of record QEOT01124220.1, on the reverse strand, counting down.
CTGGTACGGGTTAGGGACCCGGGTACCGGATTTAAACCCGGTACCCGGGTCTTTATAAAACTGGTAAAATTCCCCCCACCCTAATCACTTCTCTCTCTCCCTATATCTCTCTCTATTCTCTTGCTCTCTCTCTCTCTCGTTGCGTTGTGGCAGAAGCAGAAACCCTAGGTCCCTAGCCGCCGCCATCGTGACCGCGTCGTCGTCGCCTTTGCTTCATCTCCTTCGCCACATCTCCTTCGCCGTCACCTTCGCTGCATCTCCTTCTCCGTCGCCACATCTCTATCGCCGTCGACCTTTGCCTCTATAGGTTGTTGTTCTAGCACTCTCTCTCTCTCTCCCCTTGTAACTATGTTTCTGTGAGTGAGTACAAGGTCATTGGGTATGTGAACTATTTACCGTTGAGATGGGTCGTGCGGTGGTGGAGGGATGCTTTGACCATCCGTTTGCTAGTGGCCGAGTGGTTTTTGGAATGTTTGGAAACTTGTTTTTTTTATTTTAATCTGTATTGGGTATGAACTTGTTTATGGATTTGTTGATTCTCTATTTTAATGAATATGTTTGGTTGTTGGGAAAGTTGAAGGAAAAAAGCCCAAATTTGTTTATTTTGTCGTTTTCACTCTATGTATGTACTCATCCATGCCCTGTTTGAGTCCAAGAGAAATTTCCATAAACACCACAAACTTGTATCTGGAGTTCTTTAAAAGAAAAAAAAAAAATCCGGGTGTAACCTGGAACCCTGATTTCCGGGTTTTTGAAACCCGGATCCATCCGGGTTCCGGTCCATGTATACCCGGGTTCCCAGGTCAGAACCCGGATGACCACCCCTATATGGGAACTCATGCCAACGGCTAACCTATTATATATAGGAACTCCTCAAACACAACGGCTACATGCACACATTTACTTCCAACCGGTGATCATATATATTAGTCAACTTAGGATTTAGTTTTCCTTGTATGATATTTCATTCCAACGGTCAATACAGTTTGTATTATCATAATAGAGAACCTTGCGCGTATTGGCATATATATTAATCTAATTAATGACTCTGGGCACTCTCACAATGATTGAATAATTTTCTCAAACGCCTTGCACGCATTGCATGTCATTATTTCGTGTGTTGTTCAACTTCCGTCTTTTTTTTTTTTTTTTGTTTCTTCCTTCTGTCATTACATCCTATATATAAATATAAATATATATATATATAAATATATATATGTGTAGTTGATTGGACATAATTTTAATTAAAAATTGCAAATTTTCAAACGTACGTATAAATTAATGTGAGACTACTCAGCCATCAATTAAGACCAATCTTATAAGAATGACAAATATATCATATTCAAATCATCATTTGAACACAACCCATGCACTGCTAATTTATTTAAATTAATTATCAACTTCTGCTAGTCTTTTTTTTTTTATAACAAATTCTAGTCTTTTTGTTGGAAAAAGAGTGATATCATCTTCCTTTAAAGTGATATTATAGAAAATTAATGGTGATGCGGTTTATGATAGCTTTAGATGTAACTATTCTTCATAACATGATATTGTCTACCATCAATTTAAACCATCGGGTCAACTATAGATATGACTTTTTTAGCCTTGAAAAAAGCAAAATAAACTAAGAAATTAGGGAATGAGAGGGAGACTCGGTGAAAATTAGATCTTGAGGCTTTTTTAGAGAGAGAGAGAGGGTTTTCCACAAGAGAGAGAATATTGTTACGCCTCATGTTCTTCATAACATGAGAGTGATATGATAGCTTTAGATGTAAGTATCTTCATTATCAATATTGCAGAGAACAGCCAGTAGTAAAAGACATGTTTTGCAATTAATCTAGATTATACCTCTCTACCAGAAACTAGAAATGTGAACATACATAGCATTTGCTTTCAACATGAGTCTTACGAGAAATGATAAAGCATGCTTATATAAGTGCATAAGCAGATTTGAAAAGTTTCCCAAAATGGTTTAGAACATTAATGCTAGGGGATCGAGAATGATGCTCTTGCATTGTACGGACAAGTGTAAATGCACTTATTTATTTATTTTTTCTTTTCTTTCAACCATTTTTATACATTTTTAGAAAAAAAAATCAATTCACTAATAGTTACTTTCAACCATTAAGTAAATTTTTTTAAAAAAAAAAATCGGTCCATTTTGTCGATAAGAAAGTTCATCATTATAGCATCTGTATATATCTGGAGAGGGAAAATAATATAAACAAATGGATGGTTAAGTTACTGTATACAAACAAATTTATTGAAGCATTGTAGCTCATAAAGAAAGTTGAATAACGTACTAAGTATAATCAAATGCAAGGTTTTTATGTATGATTACCAAACTTTTACCCGAGCGATGATACCCGGCCCACGCAATACATTTCACAACACATGTTTTAAAGTCAGTATTTTTATAAAGTGATGTTATTTTTATAAAGTATTTCACTAAACTACCATTCATTTTAAAACATGATTGTGTAATGTGTTGTGAAAAAATTTTCAAACTGAAAATTATCTAGATTCGAGAATCCTTTTCAGACGAATTAGATTTTTTTTTTTACCAGTTCAATTGACGAAAAAACTATATTTTCTTGACTAGCTGGAAAAAATAATACTTTATTGATCACTAGCTCAGGAAGCTATATATATATATATTCATACCTTATTTTCTTGACTAGCTGAAAACAAAATATATATATATTTATAAATTTATATATTGACTAGTTCAGAAAAGAAAAATTCAAAATTACTTGAGTCTCTCCAAAGAGGTTAACGATTATGGGATCAAGGACCAAATACAGAGCATTGGTTGAGAAATATGTAAAAAACCGGATCGAACAAAATCGGTTATACTTCTACTTCTCAAATATCACTTCATATATAAAATATTTTTTAATTTTTAATTTTTTGATTTTTCATTCAATCATTACTTAATTATTACAACTTTTACAAATTTCAAAATAAAAATAATATTTAAAATTATATTCAAACAATTTTTTAACTTTATAATATTGTTATTCAACTATATATTTCTCTCTCATTTCCTCAAAATCTAATAAAATATCTTAACTCAAACCATTTTAATACTATTCATAGATCATTTCACTACTACTCAGATTATTTCACTACTATTGACAGAATTATGAGATAATCAAGTATCCAAACGATTGGTTTTCTTACTATTGACACAAAACATTTTTCAATTCATGTGTACCGTGCGATCTAGCATGCACGAGCCTTTCTTCTTTCTTACATGAGTATGTTTGGTTATTACTGCATGGGTTGCAGATATTCATGATGAGTGCAAAACTTCAAACCCTTGCGTTGAGAAAGCATGCGTAAACCATGTGGGGTATTTCAATTGTTCTTGCCCCAGGGGGTACAAAGGCGATGGGTGGAGAGAAGGAACAGGTTGCAGTCCTAAACCAAGCGATTCCAGGACTATCATTATTACACTGTGTAAGTATCTCTCTCTCTCTCTCTATATATATATATATAGTACTGCTTGTACCATATATGATAATTAATTAAACCAGTTATCATTATGTTAATTTTAGGCCTGATTTGGTTACTGATCAGAATTGAGAAGACTCATTTCATGCATTTCATCTCACATAATTATTACAACTTTAATTCACAACATTAATAATATAGAAGATTTTTTCGTAGAGAGAGGCGAAGTATTTATTGTCTTTCTATAGAGAAAACCTTATTTACAGACATCTTGACTTAAAGCATTAATGGTACTTCTCTGCCCTTATTGTTAAACCATCGTGGCCATTTTTTTAATCATCTTGTGATGTCACTGAGGAGTTTATCATTGCTACTGAAGTTCTAAAGAAGTGGATCGAGTAGTTCGTTCGTTCCTAAGTAAAGTTTATGGACCCGCTGGATCTATTTTATGGGCCTTTTACTTTGTCATTGGGTCTGTCTAATAGTGAGTCTAATGACTCTCCAGTAAATTCGCCGTTTTGGTATAGATTTGATTGTGATCCAATGTTTCCCTTCGTTATATGTGATGGTTCTTTTTAAAAAGGATAATCCTACGTGTAGTTGTGGAGTACACAAGCGTCGTGCAATTATTTTGAAAAAGAGTAAAGTTTTCAAAGTGATTGCGCAGTATTTATATACTTACGATTGCAACTATAATTTCTCTTCTAATAAAGCGTAGAGGTGCCGTCCTCTTTTTTTTTTTTTTTTCTTAAATGACTCTCCTGAGATGAATTAAGAAGACTCATTTCATATATCTCATCTCACATAATCATTAGTACAACTTTCACAAACACCTACATACAATATAATAAATAATATCAATTTTTTAAGTTTAAAATAAAAATTATATTCTAACAATATTTTATTCAACTTTCAACTTTTATCTCATCTCTTCTCATTTGTGTAACCAAACAAGGCCTTAGGGCCAGTGAAGGACGTAAACATGTAGTCATACGTTAGATTTTTCATCACGTTTATGATCCTTTTAATTCTCACTACAAGAAATATGGCCTTTTCCAGCGATTTTTTAATCGCTGGTAAAAAAATCGCTGCAGAAATACAGAACAAGGTTAAAAAAAATTGATGCTGAAATTACTGTTTGCTTATTTGCGGCGACAATTTGATCTTTTGCGGCGCTTTAGTGTCGCCACAAATAATATTCGTAACTGTAGCAGTGTTTTCATTTCGGCGAATTGTAAAATCGCGTTAGTTTTGCAGCGAATAAAAAGTGCTGCAATAACCTTTCATAAAATTCACACATTTTGCAACGATTTTAATATCGTTGCGAAAGAAATTCCACAAATAGAATGAATTTCCGACGATTTCTTAAAACAATTTACGGCCAATATTGTCGCTGTAAGNCTCTCTCTCTCGGATTTCTCTATATCGCCGCCGCTAGGGGCGCCGTTCGCCACCACCCACACATCGACGCCGTCGCCAGTTCTCCGTCGGATCCATCTTCTCGTCCACGCCTAGCCCAGTTCTCAGTTCGAGGCCCTCATTCTCTCCTTTGCTCTGTTCGCAGCCCACGGCCACCATGTCTCGCCAGCGCCACCGTGCTCCTCCCGAGCCACCACTCCACGCCAAGCGACCACCACGACAAGCCCTGATATTGCCTTATGTTTTCACATTTATGGGTTCTTTTCATTCCTGTTATATTTGCTTGATTTCTTGTTTTAGTTCCTTTTGGATTAGTTTTTGTGTTTATATCTATGTGGTCTAGTTTGTTTATGGGTTTGTTTATATCTGTGTGGTCTAGTTTGTTTATGGGTTTGTCCACTCACTGCATGATATCGCCGGCCAATATTGGCTTCATTCTATCACAAGCCAATATTCTAGAATCTGGTTACAGACTTATTGGTCCTGAAAATGCTCGAGTGGGTTGAATGTCTTTTCTGACTTGTGTTGAGTCGTTGCAGCAGAATGTGCTGCCTAAATAGTTTGGGATTTATATTGTGAGGTTTTGTGCATTATGTTCTGTATTTCCTTAGATTTTTCTTTCATGCCAAGTTGATGATTGTGCCTTTATTCTTGGGTTAGTTTCACTTAGTTTCTGCTCCTGTCATTGATTGAGTTCCTGTGTTTTATTAATTTCTTTTATCTCCCATAGGATATAAATCTGAAACCATTTATGTAATTTATTGGCTTGGAAACTCAATCAATACTTCAATACAAAACCTTTACAGTATACACTACTAATGCTTTCACATGGGCTTGAATTTCTTGGGGATAATTGGTTATAAGATCTAACTTGCAAGATTACAATGTGATATTTGTTTTCTAATTCACTGGAAGAGAAATGCACATATGTAGATGTAAGAATATGGAGCACCTTGCGCACACTTGCCCATGTTCTGATCTAATTGTAGGGGTTGCATGCACTTTTTACTGGAGAACATGATCCTTGGGAGGCTTGGCTCAATGTTGATGCTTCTGGTTTTTTCATATATTCGTTTGCAAATCCTTTTTTTTTTTTTTAAATAAGAACTCCCAGCTTTCTAAGTAAAAACAATAAAATCGAACCCTAAAAACATTAATTAAAAAAATAAAACATTTGTTCAATACGAAAATCTAAAAATAGAAATAAAATAAAATAAAGAAAAATTCTCAAAATTAAAAGAAATGGAAAAAAATAGATAATAAAGCAAAATGGGGAGTTCAAACTCCCATCACCCCTTCCATGCAACACGGTTGGGAATGCCTTAATTAAATTAAGAGAAATAATATTTACAGTCGATTATCCAGAATATCTTAGAAATACTAGTATTTCGATTTAGATATGTTTAATTTATTTTTTTGGTCAGTCCGATCAATTAACAGATCATGTATTTCAATCATGGACACATATATACGAAGCTAGTACTTATATGCAGGGAACTCACCAGCGGCTAACCTATTATATATATATATATATATATATATATATATATTGGAACTCCTCAAACCCGACGGCTACAAACATTTACTTCCAACCCATATATATATTAGTCAACTTAGGATTTCATTTTCCTTGTATGATATTTCACTCCAACGGTCAATACAGCTTGTATTTATATCATAATAGAGAACCTTGCGCGTACGTATTGGTATATATATTAATTATCCAATGACTCTCGGCACTCTCACAATGATTGAATAATTTTCTCAAACACCTTATGCACGCATTGCATGTCATTATTTCGTGTGTTGTTCAACTTCCGTCTTTTTTTTTTGTTTTTAGTTTCTTCCTCTGTCATTATTTCGTGTGTTGGACATAATTTTAATTATAAATTGCAAATTTTCAAACGTACGTATAAATTAATGTGAGACTCAGCCATCAATTAAGACCAATCTTAGAATGATAAATATATGATATTCAAAGCATCATTTGAACACAACCCATGCACTGCTAATTTATATTATCAACTTCTGCTAGTCTTTTTTTTTTTAACAAATTCTAGTCTTTTTGTTGGAAAAAGAGTGATATCATCTTCCTTTAAAGTGATATTATAGATAATTAATAGTGATGCGGTTTATGATGGTGATATGATAGCTTTAGATGTAAGTATTCTTCATATATAACTTATTGTCTATCAATTTAAACTATCGGGTTAGCTGTAGATATGATTTTTTCAGCTTTGAAAAAAGCAAAATAAGCTAATTCACTACAACAAATAAGGTCTTTTGGGACGAAAATAAATTTCATCCCAAAAGACTAGATTTTCGTCCCAAAAAATATTTTGAGACGAAAATAAAACATCTAAAAGTCGTCCCAATATCACTATCCCAAAAGGTATTTTGGGACGAAAATCACAATTTCATCCCAAAAATTATTTTTTGGGACAAAATTTTGCTGGACCGTTCGATCACGTTCGAACGGAATTTTTATTTTTGGACGATTGAATTTCATCTCAGGAACTAATTCAAACGGCCAAAAAATCGTTTGAACAATATGTCTGTTCGAACGGGTACTTCATTGTTTTATTTTTGAATAAATCATTTCCATTTCATTAGATCAAAGATATACAAGGAGGGAGATCCTCCATCATTACAATATGATCATGATTGGAAAGAGCATCTTTTGCTAACAAGTGGGCCATTTCATTGCCATTTCTCCTTATGTGAGAAACCTCCCACTTTGCAAAATTCTGAAGTAGCTATTTTGCTTCACTTACATACATGCTTGCACTATTACATCCTTCTTTGTCCCATTTGAGAGCATTGATGACTTGTAGAGAATCTCCTTCGATTATCACTTGTGTTAATCCAAACTCCATCCCAAACTGTACTGTTTTTAAAGCTCCAAATGCCTCTACTAATAAAGGATCCGGGTAGAGATGTTTTCTGGTCCTCATGGTTGCGTAGACTTTACCATTGTTGTCCCTAACTGCCACTCCCACTCCAACAATTCCTTTTGCTTTATCTATTGCACTATCCCAATTCATTTTCAGCCAGGGTAATGAAGGAGCCTGCCAAACCTCAGCAGAGTTACAAACACTACCAGTCCTCCTGTCGTGAAGACAGTCCTCTTCATTCATCAAATCTAAAGTGCTTCTTGCCTCCTTCACAATGGCATTCGGATGAGCAAAAACCCCTTTAAAGATTAGGCTATTCCTCCTCCACCAAATCTTTCTGGCCACCACAGCAAACTCTTGGATGACTTGACTTTTCGTAGTCTGAAATAAGGCTTCAAGGAGTTGCAACATTGTTGACTGATGGAAATGGCATTTCTGAAGCCTTTTGGAACGGGTACTTCATTGTTGATCGATCTATACCAGTCTGTTCGACCAAATAGACATGGAGAAACATTCGAACAAATAAATTGATAATCGAACGTTAATTATATTAATTTTTATAATTGAATAAGCCGTTCGAACATGTTTGGGACGGAAAAAGTGAGTTGCATGTTCGAATGTGTTCGAACATGCTCGAACGGTTTACAACGTTTGTTTACCCTTTGAACTCTAACTTGTGATGTTCGAATGGTTGTGTCCGATGTATATATGTTCAAACGTTTAATGATCATTCGAAAGGTTAGTATTTTCATGAAGAATACTAATTTAAAACCAAATAGATATTTATATTTCAAAAATACATTACAACTTTTTCAATATAAATAAAACTAATCTAATAAGTTAGAACTAAATAAATAAAATAGTAATAATACTAATAATGTTATCAGCACAGAATTTTATAAATCCAAAAATTTATGCAAAACAGGAAAATAAATTGCTTGGAAGCCTAAATTATTGCATAAGCGTCTGCATTTGGAGTTGCATCTCTCTTTGTTGATCTTCTTGTTGTTTTATGCACATCTCCATGTATGCTTATTTCGTCAATTGAGCTTCTAACTCATGCTGTTTTCCAATCAATTCTTCGATCCTAAAATTCGTATTTTCTAACGCAATGACAATAGTACTTAATGTTGATGAAAACCCTGAAGGCTTTATACAGCAACTCAAACCCCTCAAATATCCTAAACGTTGACCTAGAACTTGTGTAAAAATTTCAACATCACTTGTTGATAAATTCTAATCAGATGTAGTTTCAGCACGGAAGGCAACCGTTTTATCCTACACACAACATAAAAAATGAATATTTACACAATAATTTAAATATGTTTAATTAAAAAAATTATAATATTTATATAATTCTCACGAGCATCGGGATGAGTCCACTCTCCATTATTATTGGTATGTGATGCAGCATATAATTTTGTCAGATCATAATTAGTGTCTGACTCTTGCTACAAGATACATTGTTAAGATATAAAGTCAATATTAAAATTAATATCTCCAAAAAATAAACTATACAGAATAAAATAAAATAAAAAGAACATTAACAATTTCAGAGAGAGGAGATCGAAAGATTTTGAACTTGCATGATGATGAATTTCCAACTTCGATCTATTTGTTTTGTTTATAGAACTTCGCTCTCGAGTAGAAGTTGTAAAAATTAGTAAGTAAAAATTATAAATAGGACACATAAAGAATTCATTTAATTTATCTTATATGATGGACCTGCAAACATGTCGTAAAGGTTTTCCCAATCTTCAAGTCAGACATCCTAAAAAGGATACTGGCGTGCATCTTCCTTGTTCTCGTATTTCTTGTAATGCTCATAACACCTCGTCTTATACTTTTGGAATGCATTATGCATCAGCATCAAAATAACGCTTCTTGTAATGCTCATGACAATCTTATGCTCCTCTCTTCGATTAAAATTTAGTTCGAAATCATCCTTGAAAAAGTATATATACAAAGATATTATCATTTAGAATATTAAATAATATCAATATAAATTTATTATTTAAATATTACGTACCAAATAATATTTCTTTATAAGCTCTTTCACATTTTGAGGGATTTTATGCCATGAACTCATAGCCAAAGGTGCATAAGTCCGTGTAAGAGCACCCACATGAGATGCAAGCCAAGCTACTTGTTGTCCCTCGCCTCCAGTATGTTCATCAGGAATGTTAACCTTAATCTTACCCACTTTACGATATTTCTCCAACGTTACGCCTGTAGTAGTACCTCGTCAGTGACGAGATTATACTATTATCTCTATAAATAATATTTAGTTATTTACCTTGTATCAATTATCAATTCTTTTATTTGAAAAAAAAATGAGTATTAGCTATTTACCTTGTTCCGTAGAGTTAGTCTCTAATGGTGAGTCAGACGGAGAGTTAGCAACAGGTGGAGATGGGATGCAAACTTCACTCCTCTTTGGTGGCATAATTGTTAGATACTGTGAAATTGAACACAAAGCCAGTCAATCATCTGTATCAGTTTCATCTGTAGATTAGCTCTCATCATTTGTAGAAACTTCAGATAACTCAACACTTTGATCAATTGTCGCATCAACTATTTCAGCCTCAATATCTTCCCTATGTAATGGGATCATCTCATACTAGCTTAAATTCACAAATAAGTTAAAGGCATGTTGACTCTCTTGGTATGCTTTTTAAGTAGAGGGATTATTTTCTTCTCATCTTGTCCCTTCGCCACTATTATCTCTATAAATAATATTTAGTTATTTACCTTGTATTAATTATCAATTATCTTATTTGAAAAAAAAATGAGTATTAGCTATTTACCTTGTTCCGTAGAGTCAGTCTCTAATGGTGAGTTAGACGGAGAGTTAGCAACAGGTGGAGATGGGATACAAACTTCATTCCTCTTTGGTGGCATAATTGCTAGATACTGTGAAATTGAACATAAAGCCGGTCAATCATCTGTATCAGTTTCATCTGTAGATTAGCTCTCATCATCTGTAGAAACTTCAGATAACTCAACACTTTAATCAATTGTCGCATCAACTATTTCAGCCTCAATATCTGCCCTATGTAATGGGATCATCTCATACTGGCTTAAATTCACAAATAAGTTAAAGGCATGTTGAGTCTCTTGGTATGCTTTTTAAGTAGAGGGATCATTTTCTTCTCATCTTGTCCCTTTGCCTCAGGGATAACATCATATATATTTCTAGGATAAAATTTTTGTACTACTTGCCATTGATTTCCTAACTCAAGATCATTTAAATAGAATACTTGAGATGCTTGAGAAGCCAAAATAAATCGATCATCTTCATACTATATTCTTTATGTATTAATACTCAGAAAATGTTCATCATGGCATTTTTCCCTTTAAGGATTGCTTAAATCCAACCAATCACACTTAAATATATAAACCACAAGCTCTCCCATATATCTCATTCCATTTATATCTACGATAACTCAATAGAAATCAACTTTGTTTCCATCATGACTCCCTTCAACAAGGACACCACTATTTTGTATTTTTCTATAAAGTTCTTGATCAATTGTGTGATACCTACTTCTTGAAAAAATATATGTAGAATATTGAGCAATGCGTCGAAGAACCACGCACCAGTGCATATAGTTCATTTGATATATCATTCAGATTACTCGCATGCATTTGTACAACCTACATATTAAATAAAGCATAAACATTTAACCGTGAACAATCCAATCTATTTTTTAATTGAGGGTTGCTACAGACACAAAGGAATCCCACACACTGATATGTAAGTGTAAGTGTGCCACGCTTCTTTCTTTTTCCCCCCCTTCTCGTATGTCTCCCCCTTCCCGTGGGTCTCCGCCTACCTCTGTCCTCTCTATGGCCGCCATAGTGGTTGGGGACCACCTCAAGGCCAGCAGAACCAGCCGTTGTCTCCCCTCCCCTCACAGCAGCTCCTCTCTCCCGTGCGTCTCCCCTCCCCTCCTCCCTCTATCCCTCTCTGCCTTCACCTCCCCGTGGCCGCGAGCTTGTCATGCACCGGAGCTCCCATCCCCCCGCCAGACGGTGTTGCTTGGACCGCCGGCGGCTTTTGCCAGTCCTGAGGTGGTCCCCGACCACCATGGCGGCCACGGGGAGGCAGAGGTAGGCGGAGGCAGAGAGGGAAAGGGGGAGGAGGGGAGGGGAGACGCAAGATAAGAGGAAAAAGAATAAAGACAAAAAAAAAAAAAAAGGAGGCGTGGCACACTCACATTATGCCCCATCGGTGTGTGGGATCCCTTTGTGTCTATAGTGTTTTCCCTTTTAATTTAATGCAAAATCGTATCTGTATTAATCTCATTACCTGTTGTTTGAACCATTTCGGGAACTCTTGTTCATGTCTCTGGTCTATATCATTTATTCTCAGTTCTTTGAGCACATTAATATAATCACTGAAATTAAACATTACAAACAATAAGTATATTCGTATAATTGTTTAATAAGTAAATTATAATATTAATTAACAATTAATTTGAACTTACTTCAAGTGGCTCTTTATCCTAAGGCAATTGTTTAGCACATATCACTGAGCTTTCTCAAACTCCCTTCCACACAAATCATAACCACACTGAGCATCAAGTGGATGTACTTATTGGAAAAATACAGAAAATCCATTCCGTTGTCTTCCTTGGTCAACATCAAAATTTCTTTCAGGTTAATCAAACCTTGTGTCAACGTCGTGGAAGTATTTGGAACAGAATGTATGCCACTCATCATCAATATATGTTTCTGCAATGATCATTCTAGGCGGGCCTGGTTACCACTGTGCATTTCAACTTTTCAAGAAACCGTTCAATAGGATACATCCATCTCTATTGGACTGGTCCTACAAGTTGAACCTCACGCGACAAATGAACAACTAAGTGAACCATGATGTCGAATAATGACGGTGGGTAAATACTCTTCAACTTATATAATATTATAGCAATTTCTCGTTCCATATGATAAAAAACTTCTACATTCAACATTCTAGCACTTAAATCTTTAAAATATGCACCCAACTCAATTAACGCAACCCACACATCTCTCGTCAAGAACCCATGGATACCAACAGGCAAGATACGTTGTAAAAATACATGACAATTATGACTTTTTAATCCAGTCATTTGTTCGTACATACCTTATTAGATTCGAGGCATACTCGTTCGGTAATTTAATTTTCTGTAATCACTCACAAAATGTAGCCCTTTTGTTCCTTGACAATGTATACCACCTAATTGACATGTAAACAAACGAACCACTTTGTTGCAAATGCATTTTAGGTTTGATTTCTAATCACTTCAGATCTTTCCATTAATTTATATTATCCTTCGTTTTGCCTTCAATTGACATCAATATTCCTGACATGAACTTGCATATACTTTTCTCAATATGCATAACATCGAGACAATGCCGTAATTTTAACGTCGACCAGTACGAGAGCTCAAAAAATATACTCTTCTTTGTCCAATTCAACTCATTTGCACTTTGTTTTCTCTTTCATTTTTTTTTTCAAAATCATTCCTTCTGACATCCACAAAATGTGCAATAACATCTTCACCAGACAAGAACGGTGGAGGGTTTCCCCATTCAACAATGCCATAAAACATCCTATAATTTTCACGTCATCTATGGTCACTAGGTAAAAATCGACGATGACCCATGAATTATAATTTCCTCCCATACCTAAGCCATTCAGATTGGGTATGTTTGTTACCATTCGGACATGCCATTTTCCCCTTAGTGCTCCAACCTGACAAGTTTTCATAAGCGGGAAAATCATTTATTACTACAACATACATCTTGAACGACTTGTCTGTTGATGAATCAAATGTTAAGACCCTAATTTCCTGCAAATTTTTCAATTCTATAATCAGTGACTGTAAGTGTATGTCTATATCATTTCCCGGTGATCTCGAACCTTGAATAAGCAAACTCATCATGAAATATGAATCTTTCATACACTTCCACGGTGGTAGATTGTGTGGCATAAGTACAACTGGTCAAGTACTATGACTAGTACTCATGTTCCCAAACAGATTAAATCCATTTGTTTCTAACCCAAGTCGAACATTACGAGGTTCTTCAGCAAACCATGGGTGTTCCAGGTCAAATTTCTTCCAAACTTGAGGGTCCACAGGATGTGACAAAATATTATCATTAGTATAAGTATATAGCATAAGTGTAATAACTACAATTATATAGTATAGCTATTATAAGTTATGATAACTATACTGATATAAGTTATATAACAATACAACACTAAATATAGTTAATAATATATAACATAGTTATTATGTAGTTACTATAGTTACTATTATAAGTTATACTATAGGTACTATTAGAAGTTATGATAACTATTATAAGTATAGTATAATATATAGTATAGCTATTTTAAGTTATGATAACTATACTGATATCAGTTATATAATAATATTACACTAATATAGTTAATAATATATCATATAGTTATACTATAGTTACTATTATAAGTTAATTATACTATAGTTATTATTAGAAGTTATGATAACTATTATAAGTATAGTATAAATATAGCTATTATAAATTATGATAACTATACTCATTAAGTCATATAATAATATAACACTAAGTATATAAGTATTATATTATACTAACTATATAACTCTTATAAGTTATAATAACTATACTCATATATGTTATATAATAATAATATAACACTAATATTAGTATATATAGCTACTATATTTATATATAATTACTATATAAGTTATTAGTATATAGTTACTATACTTATATATCATTACTATATAAGTTAATATAATTACTATATATTAATATGTACTATATATATAGTCAACATGATTAAATAGCTATTATAGTATAAGTATTATATATAGTTACTATTTAGCTATTAGTAACATATATTATACTATATAATAATATGTATTAATATAGTGCATATACGTTCGAACATTACAATTGAGCTTTCGACCAGGAATTCGGAAGGATGTACTTTGGAACGGGATACAAAAACGTTCGAACGGTACTGCACTATAAAGGGACCCAGCACAGTGAATTGCCTCATTTCCGTTCAAACATTTAAAACCTTTGAACGATAGTTGTATCGACGCCATTTCACCACCATATCACTATCACCGTCGACCAACAGTACCATTATCAAAGAGGTACATTTTTATTTCATATTTTTGTATTTTTGTTGTTTTTTTCCATTATTATTTAGAATTTATATAAAACTTATTCTAAGTTTAGATTTAGTACTCTTGGCCTGCAAAACTATAACCATTTCGGCCTTGCGTGTGTGTTATTTTGTTCAAGAAACGAAAGGAGTCGGCCTTTTGTTTCAATGGCCATTGAGTCGACTTAACCATTGTTGAGCTCGATCCAGTTACCGTTCGAACCATTAGAATCGAAAAGACTTTATTGGGAACGGTGTCTCAACCGTTCGACTGTCTATATACAATACCGTTCGAATGATTAGAATCCGAAAGACTTTCTTGGGAACAATGTCTCAACCGTTTGATTGCTTATATACAACACCGTTCGAACGGTTTGATGCCGGTTGAACAAGTAAAACCCAGAAGACTTTCTTGGGAACAGTGTCTCAATCGGTCGACTGTTTATATAGAACTTCGTCAAACTCTTTGTCAGTGTTTGAACGTCTATAACCCAAAGGCAAAACCTTTTGAACGCTATTTGCAGCATTCAAATGGTTGAACACAGAAAACATATTTATATTGTTTCATTAATTATATAATTTTATGATTGTTTTGTATATTATATTTTTTAACTAATCTTTTTAATTTTATTATTTAAATTTCAGGTTGAAATGTCTGCTAGAGGAAGGTCAAAACGTGCCAGACTAAGGGAACTAGGTTATTCTAGTAGGACGGTCGATACATTGCTAAGCTATAAAGTTTTACTGGAGCGTCAAGTGAAGATAGACGATTTTCAGGATGTTCTCTTTGAGGGCCGCTCCTTGACATCGGCATTCATAGAGCGCGGTTGGTCACCGATTTTGGACCACAGGGACGAGACTTTCCAATTCATTGTGCCTAGGGAGTCTACAACTGGTAAGGAGACAACTGAGGATGAGGGCACTGATCCTAATGGACTGGATGACCTCTCGATTGTAGAGGTGATGCAGTTGGTTGTTGGTCCAAATGCTCCTCCTTATGATGGGATGAAGAGCATCAAACAGGTTCATTTATCAGATTTTTTCAAGATTCTGAATTAATCATCACCCACAACATTAACCATCGGCAGCACAAGATGGAGTTTGGCATGGATAGGGCGAGATTTATGATACGTGTCGCTCGTATGATGCCTATCAACCTAGTGGGTTATATATTCACTAGGATGGGATCGGAGGTTTCATACGTTACGACAGATGTTTTGCTATTTGGCCTCCTGATCACACGATTCCTATTGTCAGTTGGGGTCTTACCTGATGTTGCTGAGCGTATTCGGGAGCCAATTGGACCGCCTCCACCCTGTCATGGAGCACAGGGCACTCGAGCCTTTGTCTTTGTGCTCCTACTACAGAGCCCGAGGCATCCACGCAGCCCAAGATGCACACCCGACAGATCATGGAATATCGGCCGGTCAGAAATCCACGTAGCCCAATGCATCATGCACTGTTACTGCTAATCATATTGCCGATATAGTGCATATAGAGATTTAGATTGCCTTCAGAGGCTTACGTACAGAGCTCATGGGTGCCATTGATCGCGTGTCTCGGACTCAGGAGATGATATATACTTGATTGACACAGATAGAGGTAAAAGTAGATTCAATCGAGGATGTCCTCAAAGAGTTGGAGACATAGTATTTTATATCTTTCATTTTGTATTTTGTTTTTTTTTTTGTATGGACAATATTTGATATTTTCTAAGTTTAATTAATATTTCTTTTCTAAATTAATTGTTGATTACTATTATTCATTCTTTAATTAATTAAATTTTTTATTAAATTAGTGTCACTGTTGGAATGTTAACTGGCGGCTTGAAAATGGTGATTTACATGTTCAAACAGTTTCAATGGACGTTCAAACGGCAAATTACTTTCCCACGAACCACCCACCAATTTTTCCCACAATTGCAAATGATTATTTCACTAGGCATGAAATTTATCTTCCCTAAGTATAGCGTTCAAACGGGAAGCATGTTTCAGAATTTTTTTGGAACGAAATCAGAATTCCATCCTTAAATCTTTTATTTTGGGACGATTTTCATTTCTATTACAAAGAAAAAGCGTCGCAAAAGCTCAAAACTGTTGTAGTGTAAAAAATGAGGGAATGAGAGGGAGACTTCGGCGAAAATTAGATCTTTAGGCTATTTTAGAGAGAGAGAGAGGGTTTTCAACGAGAGAGAATATTGTTACGCCATAACATAAGAGTGATGTGATAACTTTAGATGTAAGTATTCTTCTGATATTATCTACCATCAATTTAAACCATCGGGTCAACTTTTTGTGCAATAACATTATCAATATTGCTGAGAACAACCAGTAAAAGACATGTTTTGCAAATCTAGATTATACCTCTCTTCTAGAAATGTGATCATACACATTTGCTTTCAACATGAGTCTTATGAGAAATTATAAAGCATGCTTATATAAGTGCATAAGCAGCTTTGAAAAAGTTTCCCAAAATGGTTTAGGACATTAATGCTAGCTAGGGGATCGAGAATGGTGCCTCGGCATTATACTGACTAGTGTAAATGTACTTTTTATTTATTTTTTATTTTCTTTTGAACAATTTTCATACATCTTTAGACATTTTTAGAAAAAAAAAAATCAATTCACTAATAGTTTTTTTTATAACTATTAAGTAAAAAAAATAAAAAAAAATCGAGCAATGATATCCACATAACACATTTTACAATATATTTCAATTCACAACATATATTTTAAAGTGAGGTTACTTTTATAAAATATTTTACTAAACTACCCTTCATTTTAATACATGATTGTTTAATATGTTGTGAAAAGTGATGATTTTTCAAACCGAAAATGATCTCAATCCGAGAATCCTTTTCAGACGAATTAGATATTTTCTTTTTACCAGTTCAGTCGACGAAAAAACTATATTTTCTTGACTAGCTGGAAAAAATAATACTTTGTTGATCACTAGCTCAGGAAGCTATATATATATATATAAATATAAATATATATATATATATATATATAATCGCTTGACTAGTTCAGAAAACAGGAAAAATTGAAGACTAGCTAGTTGAGTCTCTCCAAATAGGAATTAATTGCCTCCTACAAATAGGTGGCCATTAGAGGTTAACGATCAAGGGATCTAGGCAGGGCCGGCTCTTCCACTAGGCAACTTAGGCAATTGCCTAAGGCCCCTAGTAGAAGAAGGCCCCAAAATAAAATATTAAGTAGAAAAAAATATCTAATTAAAAAAATTAATTAACTCAATGAGAATATCAAAAGTATCAAATATATATTATGTTATTATTAGTTTTGAAAGTATTCCACATAATAATTATTTGAGGTAGTCTAGAATATATTTCTTTTTTGTCATTATTAGTTTAATATATAATGTAAAAAAATTATAAATAGTAAAATCTAATTTTTGAGTGTTCATAAAATTTTTTTGTATCATCCTTCGTAGAGGTAATTGGGCCCACTTTTTTGATAATGATGATTATAATTGCTTCTATGACTCATTTGGATATTAAGAATATATCAGGATATCTGTGAATAATAATGAAATAATTTGTGAATAGTAATGAAATAGTTTGAGTTCAAATGTTTTACTGGCTTTTGAAAAATAAGAGAGAAAAAAGTAAAATTTAAGAACATATGAGAATAGGTGAGAACAGTTATGTTCCCAAGGGCTCCAAGAGTTTGAAGCACACCTTGTAAAACTAGATTTGATAAAATTTTCTCTAAATAAAAAATTTTCTAATAAAAATTAAGTTGGTTATTAGTTGAAAATGTAATATAAAATCTTAATCAATAATTTTACTTTACGAAATGATAGGAATTATTTTTAAATAAAAATGCAATGTAATAAAATATTTAATTTTACTTAAAAAAAAAGCCTCAATCAAAACTTTAGCCTTAGGCCCCGGAACCTATTGAGCCGGCCCTGGATCTAGGACCAAATAGAGAGTACTGTATAATTACAGAAGAGCAGAGATTCATCATGTCTTTGCATAAAACACTTCTGCTGCAACAACTCCTTCTTGGGGTTGTAATTTTAGCAGCAATATTTATAGCAGCCGCTGAACCCAACTCCAGTTGCGTCACAACATGTGGATCCCTCGACATTCCCTACCCATTCGGAACAAGCCATGGCTGTTACCTCGACCAATCTTTTCTCATCACCTGTAACACTTCCTCTGGAACTCCAACACCATTTCTGAAAAAATCAGTGGTCCGCAACATAGGCAGTAGTAGTTGGCTCCTATTAATAAGTTTATTAATAGCTTATGCAATCTATATTAATAAATTTATTATTTTTTAATTTAATATTAGTGGGGCCACATCTTTAAAAATAGATGATATATAAATTATTAAAAATTTAGGAAATATAGTAAAAAATTAGAGTGAGACATTTCTATATATATTAAAATTTTAGAAAATTTTTAAGAGTAAAAATGGGAGGCCATAGCTCCTCCTCTAATTAAGGATCAACGTGGTTCTGTCATTGCCACCCAAATACCCTTCAAAGAAATGAGATATTAATTTTCTTGACTAGTTCAATGATGAGTACTAATAGTTGCCTTCTATAAACAGAAGGCCATCTTCTTAAGTTAACTTTACGAATGAACAAAGAAAGAATATTAGAGACATGGGAAAAGGCAATCTGATTTGGTTACATAAAATTAAACTATCTCATTTCATATAATTATTACAATTTTTTCAAACTCTCACATAAAATATAATAAACAATTCAACTTTTTCAAATCTCAAAACAAAAAGAATATTAAAAAATTATATTATAATAATATTTTATTCAACTTTCAACAAAACATCTCATCTCATCTCTTCTAAACTGTGTAACCAAACGAAGCCTAACTATGTCCTCCTTGCTTGAAAGCTCACAAAGATGTAACGTGCATGTTGACGTGCATCCTCCATACGCACTGTGCAGGATGCGCACAATGCGCCACTATGGCGAGGAATCGGCATTTTATTGTTGCACATGCCTGGTCGTCTGTCCTTGTGGTTGGACCAGGGCCACGTTGTGCACGAAGGCGGCAGACACTAGATGCATAGTGCATCTATCACGTGCACAGTGCACGCCATGCACTCCACCAGTTTGCTGCTTCCTTTTTTTTTTAACAAGGTTAACAAAATAAAAGAAAAAATAACATGTTAAAATCAAAAAATCTTATCTCTTAATTTAATCTCTTGAGTTGGAAAATATCCTTCTTCCAATTTCGGTATAGAAGATTAGTCGATCCCACAAACGGCACTAACCATTAATGCCTTAATTTGCACAACAGACTGGAAGGGAGGAAAGAATGATCCCCGACCTACGTTGATGATTCGGACGTCGATACGGTGTTGTTCACGTTCGTCCAGATATAAAATGAATAATAAATAAGCAAATAAAAACTAAAAAAGAGATACACATGGATTTATGTGATTCGGCGTAATGCCTACGTCCACTAGTTGTTTGGAGGCAAAATCCACTAATATGAGCGATTTTATAATCTATCATGGCCTCATATATCTCACAATACAATGTAGGAATTTAGGAAATATCCTAATTTGAAGTCGTTATGTGTGGTGGAGTTTGGGGTAAGGAGCTTCTGTGGAGAGCCTGTCAGATTTGTGGGAATCTCCTCATTGTATAGAGATCTATTTCCTTGAAATAATTTATATTAGGAAAATGATCTCTCTCTATGCGAGTATCCCTGAGGAATTAGATATTTTCTTTTCTTTTTATTACCAGTTCAGGCGACGACGAAAAAACTATATTTTCTTGACTAGCTGGAAACAATATAAATATATATATGTATATATGTATGTGTTTATGTATATATATCTATATATGTATGTATGTATGTATGTATGTATGTATATCTTGACTAGTTCAAAAAAAAAAAAAAAAAAACTCAAGACTAGTTGTGTCTCTCGAAAGAAGAATTAACTGCCTAGCCTTCTACAAATAGGTGGCCATTAGAGGCCGTTAACGAATAAAGAGTACTGTATAATTACAGAAGAGCAGAGATTCATCATGTCTTTGCATAAACCACTTCTGCTGCAACAACTGATCCTCCTTCTTGGGGTTGTAATTTTAGCAGCAATATTTATAGCAGCCGCTGAACCCAACTCCAGCTGCGTCACAACATGTGGATCACTAGACATTCCCTACCCATTCGGAAGAAGCCATGGCTGTTACCTTGACCCATCTTTTCTCATCACCTGTAACTCTTCCTCCGGGACTCCAACACCATTTCTGAATGAAACAGAAGTCCGCAACATATCGTTGGATGGCGAACTCCGAGTCTCGGCTCCTGTCGCCCGCGATTGCCCCTACGAATCTGGGTATAATCCCAACAACAGCTATACCGTTCTCCCCACGCAAAGGTTTCCAATCTCTTCTACAAAAAACAAGTTCACTGCCATCGGTTGCGACACTGTAGGGGTTATTGCAAGTACTTCAATCTCAAAGAAGAATTATACGACTGGATGTGCGTCTCTCTGTGATAGCGTCGACAGTGTGGTTAACGGGACTTGCTCCGGCGCAGGCTGTTGCCAGACTTCTATCCCACAAGGACTAAATTATTTTGTTGCGGGGCTTGCTAGCTTGAAAAACCACTCCACAGTCTTCGACTTCAATCCATGCGGTTTCGGCTTTGTGGTGGAAGAAGAAGCATACAACTTTTCGTCCTTGGATCTTCAGAAGTTGCAGGATAAAGATGCCTTTCCCTTGGTGCTAGATTGGGCAGTTGGGAACCAGACATGCGAAGATGCTAAGAAAAATACCGCAGGATATGCATGCAAGGCAGCAAATAGTGAGTGTCACAATTCAACAAACGGTCCTGGGTATCGCTGTTATTGCTCCTCAGGTTATCACGGAAACCCATATCTCTCCGATGGCTGCGAAGGTAAATTAACGGCTTGTTTGGGTATCGAGACAGAGATAATAAAAAACTTACTTTCCAATTGGGGTGAAAAAAAAAACCAATGTATAGGTAAAGCGGACCGGACCGAACCGAATCCAGTTTGATATTGGTTCTATTTTTCTCGAAATCGGTCTGATTTCAGTTTTTCTTTTTCTAACTCCGGACCGGATCGATTCATATATATATTTTAATTTTTTATATTATATAAAATATTTTTTATATGATTTTTTATATTATATATAATTATAAATAAAATAATTTTGTATCATATGATAAATTACTAATTATTATAACATTAAAATTTAAAATCATGTTTAAATAACTATATATTATCACTATTGTCTATAGTATTAATAGTTATATTAATTCCATATCACAATATATTATAATATATCACTATAGTTTATAATACAATTATAATACCAATTCAGTTTTAAAATATGTCTAAATTTGGACCGAACTGGACCCGTTACTCCCCTACTTCTCAAACATCACTCCAAATACAAAATATTTTTAAATTTTCATTTTAAATTTTCCATTCAATCATTACTTAATTATTACAATTTTTACAAAGTTCAAAACAAAAATAATATTCAAACAATTTTTTTACTTTATAATAATTTTATTAATTCCAACTATTTATCTCTCATGATTTCTCAAAATCCAATAAAACATCTTAATTCAAACCATTTTATTACTATTCATAGACCATATCACTACTACTCATAGATTATTTCACTACTATTAATAGAATTATGAGATAATCAAGTATCCAAACGGTTGGTTTTCTTACTATTGACAACATTTTTGAATTGTGTACCGCGCGATCTAGCACGAGCCTTTTTTCTTTCTTACATGAGAATCATGTTTGGTTATTACTGTGTTGCAGATATTGATGAGTGCAAAACTTCAAACCCTTGCGTTGAGAAAGCATGCATAAACCATGTGGGGTATTTCAATTGTTCTTGCCCCAAGGGGTACAAAGGCGATGGGTGGAGAGAAGGAACAGGTTGCAGTCGTAAACCAAGCAATTCTAGGACTATCATTATTACAGTGTGTAAGTATCTCTACATATATAGTACTTGTACCATATATGATAATTAATTAAACCAGTTATCATTATGTTAATTTTAAGGCCTGGTTTGGTTACTAAGATGAACTGAGAAGACTCATTTCATGCATCTCATATCACATAATCATTACAACTTTCACAAACTCTTACATACAATATAATAAATAATTCAACTTTTCCAAGTTCAAAATAAAAATTATAATATTCTAATAATATTTTATTCAACTTTTAATTTTTATATCATCTCAGCTTATCTGTGTGACCAAACAAGGCCTTAGGGCCGGTGAAGGACGTAAACATGTAGTCATACATTAGATTTTTCATCATGTTTATGATCCTTTTAATTCTTGAGTTTCTAATTTCATATATTCGTTTGCAAATCTTTTTCTAAGTAAAAACAATAAAATTGAACCCTAAAAACATTAATTAAAAAATAAGACATTTGTTCAATACGAAAATCTAAAAATAGAAATAAAATAAAATAAAGAAAAATGCTGAAAATTAAAAGAAAGGGAAAAAAACTAGATAATAAAAGAAAATGGAGAGTTCAAACTCCCATCATCCCTTCCATGTAACGATTGGGAATATCTTAATTAAATTAAGAGAAATGGTATTTGCAATCGATCACTAATCTATCATGTTCGAAAGGGGGGGCTATAATCAACTCTAGCTTTCGAAACGTTGGTGCTGCCATCATGATGGGGATAGGGGGATTGGTATACCTGCCCCAGCTAGCACACGTATCGTTTAAAATTTGGCTCTTGGACTTGGGGAAAATAATTGTAGATCGAAGGTGTAATTACGCAATCTATATTGGTATAATATATTCACTAATTAATATGAACATGTTGAAGAATTGAACTTTGGTCAAAATTCCATTTTGTGCAGGTATTAGCATAAGTCTCTTAGTCTTGCTCTTAGGAGGTTCTTCATTACTTTTGGGATTGAAAAGAAGGAAGCACATGAGGCTCAAAGAAAAATTCTTCCAACAGAATGGTGGCTTAATGTTACAGAAACAAATCTCTAATCGTGGAAGGTCTATGGAGACAACGAAGATCTTTAGTGCAGACGAGCTTAAAAAGGCCACCAACAACTACGATGAGAGTAAAGTCCTTGGCAAAGGAGGCTATGGAACTGTTTACAAAGGCCTATTACTTGATAACAAAGTGGTTGCAATTAAAAAGTCCAAAATTTGTGATCAGAATCAAATTGAGCAGTTCATAAATGAGGTGATTGTGCTTACCCAAGTCAACCATAGGAATGTTGTCAAGCTATTAGGTTGTTGTCTTGAAACAGAAGTGCCCTTACTAGTTTATGAATTCATCACAAATGGGACCCTTTCTGACCATATCCATGATGAAAGTCGTGCATCTTCACTTTCATGGGACAGGCGTATGAAGATAGCAGCAGAAACAGCAAGAGCCCTTGCATACCTACATGCTGAAATTTCTATGCCAATTATACATAGAGATGTGAAAAGTACAAATATACTTTTAGATGATAACCACACAGCAAAAGTGGCTGATTTTGGAGCTTCAAGGTTGGTTACACTTGATCAAACACAAATAACAACTTTGGTGCAAGGAACTCTTGGGTACTTAGACCCTGAGTACTTCCATACTAGTCAACTAACAGAAAAGAGTGACGTGTACAGCTTCGGGGTCGTGTTGGCAGAGCTATTGACAGGTGAAAAGGCAATTTCTTCCTTTAGACCTGAAAGTTATAAAAACCTAGCAATATACTTTGTTTCTGCAGTTAAAGAGGATCGTCTACTTCAAATTCTTGAGGATCACATTGTCAATGACAGTAATATTGAGGTATTAAAGGAAGTTGCTAGTCTTGCAACTAGGTGCTTAAGGGTAAGAGGGGAGGATAGGCCCGCTATGACTGAAGTGGCAATGGAGCTAGAGGGATTGAGAAGTATGGAAAAGAATCGGCCACGGGGAAAGGATAACCAACCTGAAGAAGAGATGGTCTACTTGCTCAGTACACCCACACACTCTTCCAGAATCGATATGGGCATGGGTTCTACCAATGCAACTATTGGACAAGATAGCATAACTCGAAACCTTCTGTTGAAACCACTGGATGATGGCCGATAATTAATTACTCCACCAATAGTTTTGCATAAATTGATTACATCGATTGAATTTCTATATGTTTAATAATGTTATGTAATAATAATAATGTAGAGAACTATATGTTGTTCAAACTTTTTTGCTCTCTTTACTTTGATACAGAGGTGGAGTTGCAGTTGAAACTATATAATTCCTAATATTGCTTTTGGTAATGTTATAGAATACTAGAATAATATATGAATACCCGTATTTGGGTCTCTCTTTTAATAGGTTAATGCAGTTAAAAAATAACATGCAACACTAAGGTTGGATCCACATGCACTGTCTTTCACAAAAATAAATAAATAAATAAATAAATAAAGCCTTCAATGAGAGCTAGCGTAAAAGAAATATACAAATTATAAGAAGACTAGGGTTGGAATCGTGTTGAACAGAGATTCAAAGCAAGGATTTCATAATTACCTTCTTAATGAAATCTAATTACACTTATTAATCTAAAAAATTGAAATTGTTTATTCGTATAAATGTTGCATTAATGTCCATCAATCTGCCTACAAATTAAGATTTATCTCATCTATCTTTACGGATATTATCAATTTCTCTTGTTGTCGATCTATGAGATTATTATTTCGAAACCTTCATTCCCGAAGTACTAACAATTGCTGAATGGAGTTTCCGGTTTAGTAATGTTGGGTGATATCATGTATTGCTGAATGGAGTTTTCGAATTAATTGTGGGTACTAAGAGTGACAGCATCACATTGCAATATACACTACAAGAAACAGGGCCTTTCCCAACGCCAAAAATTGCCGCAAACAACCCCCAATTTCGCTGCAAATGGTCTTTCTCGGCAATTTTTACTGCGCCGCACGTTTGTCGCAATTGTCTACTCAGTTATAAGTTAAACCAGTGAAATACAAAATTCACCACAAATAATTTCTTTTTCTGGGGATTTTTTTACGCCGCAATTATTCAAAAAATCATTTGAATAAGTCTTCCCGTTTAATGTTAAATCGTTGAGAAAAGTTAATTGCGACAATATATATCGTTGCAAAAAGTCAAAAAAAGGCCGCAAAAACCTCAATATTTTTCCAGCGATTCTGTATGATGGTTGCAATTATATTTTTGCAGCGAAAATTCAAATGAGTATTTGTGGCGATATTTAGTCACCGCAAATAAGCTTATATGAGTGAAGAAATTATTTCCTGCAAACTATACTCGCTGGAAATGATGTTTCAGAAAATTAAAATAAAAAAACGCACAAAACAAAATAAATAAATAAATATAATACACATCCAAATTATATATAAATTGCAATTTAGTATTTATATCAAACATGTTTGATATAAATACCACTGCAACCATTTAATCCATTTAATACCAAGCATGTTTGATATAAATGACCAAAGTAGCCCATGATTTACATTAAATCCTGCTACAAGAGTAAAAGAATTAACCAAATAAATGGTACAAAGTTTCAAGCTTTCTCGATAGACCAGATAACAAGAAAAAGTCCTTCGGGTTGATGCAACAGTGGGCAACAACCACAACCATTATATTCCACTACCTGAACCGCTACACCAAAATATGTGTTTTTATGAGTTTGTGTAAAACATCATCACTAATACAAACATAAGCAATGCCACTGAAGGAGGGGCATGAACTCAGAGTGCAGAAAGATGATAATTGGGATTTCTTAAAAGAATAAGTGAATAAAGCAAATAAGCAATTAAATCTTCCAATGTAAACCGCATCAAAATTTTCATTACAAAAATGAATGAATTTGTTAAGTTCATCTGATTAGAATATGATATGTATGCAAACAGCAAAGCCATCCCCCTGAAGGTTAAACACTAAGCATGTTGTCATGGGCACTGGGAAAAATACTATACAGGTTGGTTGTCACCTTGATGATGCCGCTTCAGTCATTAACCCAAATGGAAACCGGACGACTTGTAAAACATGCTGGAAATATTTGGCAGCCTGCGGATTGCAATAACACCAGCCACAAAGCCAGAGACGGAAGCCAAAACAAAAGCATGAATGTTTCCTCCTCCAAATAAAGCATCCCATGGCCCCGCGCCAAGTGATACGATCATCTAAGCAAAGTAATAACACAGTTTACATTAACATTGACTAAATTAATAAGTAAAAAATGGGAGCAAGAGTAGAAGTGTTTTCCATGATCAAACAAGAATAAAAAGGAAAAGTATATATTTTTATAAACCATTCATCAATCAATAAGCCCAACATTATCAATAATATATTACAAGCTAGGCTAGGTACCTCTGAACTCGACCCCAAAATAATAAGTAAAAGGAGAAAAACAATTAGAGACAGGAGACTACAGAACATTCTCACAGAGATATGTACCAAAGATGCTTTGGAAATGAATGTTGAACTTTCTCAAGCATAGTAACTGCAATTATGGCAATACACACAAAAGAGTGAGGAAAAGGTTGGGATGAAGGTTAACG
>QEOT01124219.1:150947-211039 GCA_003123785.1 Pterocarya stenoptera | reverse complement strand
GTGTTTTGATGCTGCTTTATCATCCTAGTTGTATGTATAAGTGCAAAGACCTCTCATGCAAGTTCAGTGATGATTTCCTTGTCTCTTTCTATATATTGGAAGTCTCTACATTTTGTGTTTTGTCATTTGGGGTGTAACAGCTCGTTTTTTATCTCCTTTACTGACAGGAAATACTGCAAAACCCATCTTTGGAAAAGTGTCATTTTCTTATGTTGTGAAATGGGACGTGTGTTTATCATTTTTCTTAAAATAAATGCACATGATCATGCAAAAGCAAGAGTTGTAAGAAATTCCATTTGATATAATGTTTGATTATAGTAGCATTTATTCACATCCCAGGAATAACCAATCCTGATCAATTGAAAACTTGACTGCCTCCTTCCAGTAGGAACTTGTTCAGAAAACCATTTTTACTCCTATATGTGGTAAGGGTTGCTTAGCTGGTGTATTTGAATCTTCCCTGTCTGGCACTAGGCAAAAGACTTGGTTTTTTCTGGGTATCATCGGAGCCCAAAAGCAATTGCATCTTCACCTAGATATTATTTTCATACTGTATCCAGCTTAGAACAGCCATCAATAAAGTAGAACCATATGAAATTGTAGGATTTTGTTGAAATTTTATGCTTGTCTAGAAGCATAAAATTTAAGTAAAACAGGATAAAATCCTATCTTTAACTATGGACATATCCTATTACACAAAGGTACTGGTTTTGTAACATCCCGGGCCTACGCCAAGCTCGCGAACTATTAATTTATTGAAATTAATATTTATAGGAAGCTCATTTGAGATTTTACGAGTAATTTTGAATAGGTTATGAATCCAAAATTTGTTATTTTGGCGGAATGTGGATTTTTTTTATTGGGTTTGATAATTAGATTAAAATCATTTTATATTTTTTTTATAGACCAAATGGAATCTATTTTATTTGGTAAGTGGCTGAAATATTTATAAGGCGTGTTGGATTATTTTAGAAGTTGAGTCGGCCCAAAAGTATTTATTGGATAAATTGAACTCATTTTAAAAATTAAAATCGAACCGTTAAGATTCTTAAGTGATTAAAGACGTGAAACAAGTCCAATAAGGACCTAAGAGAAAATCCCAAGGCCGGTTTGCTATAAACTCCGAGCCATGCACGTTTCCTCTTTTTGTAGGTTTCAGCAATCATTATGTATATATATACTAGGTTCAGAGCATAGCAAATATGTTTTCATAATAATAATTATTAAGTGGAGTATAATAATTACAAGTTTGTAAAGACCAGAAAATAAAAAGGTTAGTTCAAAATACACCATAGTCTAATACAAGTTTAGTAAATTGATCATTATACTAAACTTGTTTAATACAAATTTCATTCAAGTTTAACAAAAAGATTAGTTCAAAATGTTAGTTGTCAGGGTATGTGGCAATATTAATCATTTTGTGTCATCTTGTGCAAGATCAATTGAGAGGACATTGAAGTTTGTGCTGCAATATTCTCTAAATGTGGTAAATAATCATGCATGATAGAAATTTAACAATTTTGTATGATTAATAAAAAGGAAAAAAATCTATAGAGAGAATTTAAACTATTCTTGGAAGAAGCCCTAGCCCTTTCTCTCTCTCTCTCTCTCTCTCTCTCTCAAAAAATCAAGGGCTCCTAATATGATTTTCATCCTCATTCTCCCCCTCCTTCCTCCATCCATCCACATTGTCTATCAAGGTAGTTCTTTTTGCTTAGTTTTATTTTGTTTCATTCAAGATCGAGAATGACAGATTTACAGCTTTCAGGCAACTCTCGAGAGACACGCACGGCACAAGCAGACTCCCAAGCCGCAAATTGTTTAGAGGAAAGTGGCATTTTTTGCCAAAATCACTGCTAGTGTTCCTCATGCGCCACCCCTTTCGCCAGCTCTTTTCGCCACACGTCTAAACTGTAATCCATCCTTTTTCACATCTATCTTACTGCTTTCCTTTTTGCTTTTCTTATTGTTAATTAAAATTAAAAAACATTTAGTCTCTTGGTCTTTTGTCTATAGAGGTTGTGTCCTCTCCTTCTATGAAGGGTGAGATTGGACTGTCTCTTGGATGTTTGTCTGTAGAGAGTATCAGCAATAGTGAATACCAGATTAGTCACAAAAGAAAATAGTATGCTGGAGGAACTCTAAATGCATTATTTTGGTTTATGATATCATATTTAACTTTTTTTTTCTTTTCTTCTTCCATTTTACTACTTTGATACTGTTCACAAGAAGACAAAAAAGTTTTAACATCAACATAATTTAACCCATTGCTAAACTGTCGTAGATACAAAAACCATAAACTCATAATATAAGATTAACAACCAGAAGCCATTTAAACCATATATATATATAAAATAAAAATAGAATCCTTGTTCTGCCAGTTTCCAACAAAAACAAACAATTTTGAGTCAAAAAGTAAAGGGCAAGAAGATAAAAATAGTAGTTAAACCTCATTAATTGATCTCCACGATGTTTATTGTATCAGTTCATAAAAGAATTCGAAGAACATATATAAATGATAGCAACAACCAGATAGGAACCCACAAAAGTGAAAAACTGGTCCGCTATAAAATAAGAATAATATTTAATTTCTTTTCCATTCCATTTTATGACTGGAATATAAGATAAGATGAACAACAAGAAGCTATCCTAAAGCCATATGTATGAAAAAACAAATTAGAATACTTAAGAACAAACCAATTCTATAAAATTTCCAATCAAAAAATTTTAGCCTCAACATAATTTAACTCATATATTGCTAAACTACCATAGATACCAAAATCATAAACTCATAATATAACATGAACAACCAGAAGCAATCTTAAAGCCATATGCACGATTTTCTTTTTAGAATGCTTGTTTTGCCATTTCCAGACAAATGGACAGGAACCAGAAGGAAAAAATAAAAACCAAGAAAAGAAATTCCAAAGGAAGTAAATATGCTTATTATATCAATTCACTAAGGAATTCCAAGAGCATGATATAAAGGATACCAACAAGCAGATAGGAACCCACAAAAGAGAAAAATTGGTCCTTTATAAAATAAGAAAAATATTTAGTTTCTTTTTCATTCCATTATATGACCCTTTATTTTAACATAAAAAAGAAATATAAGATAAGATGAACAACCAAAACGCATCTTAAAGCCATACGTACAAAAAAAAAAGACAATGCTTAAGAACAAACAAATTATATAAAATTTTAATTTAACCCACAATATAACATTAACAACCATAATATAACCTGAAAAACCATAAACTCATAATATAACATCAACAACCAGAAGCCATCTTAAAGCCATAGGCAAGAAAAATAAAAAGGAGAAAAAACCGAAGAGATAAATTTAAGAGCCTGCACAACAAATCTGCAAAGGCCAAACAAACGGACAGAAACCAAAAGGAAAAAAAGGAATAATAAAAACTTGGTAATACTGGAACAGAAGATAAATCTGATAGACTTGTCTCGGATGCAATGAATAATAGTAAATAAAAAATCCATGTAAAAATAACACTGAATAAAAAAATAATAGTAAATAATAGCAAATAAAAAAATCCCAAAAGCAACATTCAAATCCACAACCCACAGAGAGGAACATAATATAAACCATACCACCAAGAAGATGAAATCCAAGAATGTCAATGTCTTCAACAAGCAAAATCTGAAAGTAACAATCGGAAATACCTAGAAAATAGTTAGTTTGGTTCCGGATGGAAAAAGAAGACTAAATAAAAAAAATCCAAGTAAAAATTACACTAAATAAAAAACATTAATAGTAAATAACAACAAATAAAAAAATCTCAAGAGCAACATGTAAGAGCTTCGTGGGACTTAGGGTTTGCAGGAGTTATGCGAGAGGGAAGAGACCGAAGGCCCGAGAGGATGGATTTTGTCGTGTACTTGATGAAGAGTGAAGACTAGTCAAACTAATTGAGGATGTGCATGGGCCGGATCTATTTACTGGGTTGAAGACTTTATTTTATTTTGGTGTTTTAGTCATTCTCATTAGTTAAGGCCTGGAAGTGTGTTTCCGAAATGGGCCCTTATGTTTAGTTTTGGTGTCTGAACTGGCTCCTAGTAGCCGTTACTTGTTTATTGCTTTATTTCCTTATATTTCATATTTGGCCTTGCTTGCCTGGCTGGTTTTTTGTCTTATTGTTTCCGTTGGAATCCTGACAGCATATAGGCTGGACAGTGTCCTGTATTGAGGCATTCTGAATGAAAATTGCAAAAACCTTTCCTTTCCACATTCTCTTTATCTCTCATTTTATTCTTTCCCTGGAGGAGCTCCCCTCGAAGAGAGCACAGCACCCCTACCTTGCTAGGTAAAACCATCTGGAGTGTTACAAATTGGTATCTAGAGACACGTCTAGTGATAAATTTATAAACTATGGCAGAAGGCACTAGACTCAAGGAGTTACAAGAGGGGCTCAATGCCCTAAAAAAGACAACGGATTCTCAATACAAAAATCTAGAAACTGAAATGTTGGTGCTGAAAAAGCAAGTGGATACAGTAATACAGCAGTTGATAGTGGTGACTGGCGAGCTGTAGAAAAATGGCAGAAATACAAGTCCTGAGGGGTCAACATCTGGACTGCATACCAATGAAGAAGAAGGGAACCTGAGGCCTGCTGGTGATGTGCAGACTAGGACTGTGCGCCTTGACTTTCCTTCCTTCCATGGAGAAGATCCCACGGGTTAGATCTACAAGGTACATCATTTCTTTGCATTTCATAACACCCTGCCACAACACAAAGTGAGGTTAGCCTCATTCCATATGGAGGGAAAAGCATTAACATGGTTCCAAAGGTTAGAAGAAGTAGGTCAAATAGGAGAGTGGGATACTTTTACTAGGGATTTACTGGCCAGATTTGTCCCAAGTGGGTATGATGACCTAGTGGAGACATTGTCCCGTTTAAGACAATATGGGACAGTTGGAGAATATAAAGATCAGTTTGAATCCTTGTCAAACAAAATGAAAGGCTTAACCGATCAATACAAACTAAGTTTTTTTCTTAGTGGCCTGAAAGATGAAATAAGGTTGAGTGTGAGAATGTTTAACCTACCAAACTTGGTTGTGGCTTACAGCTTAGCCAAAATACAAGAAGAAAAACTGATCCTATCCAAAAAACACAACAGATCTGGCCTGGTATACTCACCTGACTTGGGTATACTCAGAAACCTAACCTGCCCATAAATGAAACTTCCTAAACCAAACCTACAGATCCACAAAATAAACCAAAACCAAATGAGGGAGAGGAGAGAAAAGGGGTTGTGTTACTACTGTGACTCAAAGTGGTCGTTGGGACATAAATGTCAAAATCCCAAGCTTTATTTACTTGAAGAGGTCCTGTTTGAACCAGCAAATGAGGAGGCTGAGGAGGAATCGAAAAGGGAGAGTGATGAACCAGAAACTTCTACAAAAGATTTAGATCAGCCCCATATCCCAGAAATAACCCTCCATGCCTTAATAGGATCCCAAAACCCAAAGACCATGCGTGTAATGGGGAAGATTGGACATCAATGGGTAACAATTCTTATTGATACAGGGTCTACTCATAACTTTTTGGACCCAGCTGTGCTAAATAAAGTTAAACTACCCATTAATCAAGAGGAAAGGGTTAAAGTGAAGGTGGCCAATGGAGAAGTACTCCCAAGTGAAAGAAGGTGCAAGGAAGTGTGTGTTAAAATTCAGGGAACCATTTTTATAGTAGAGGTGCATGTGTTAGTGTTGGCAGGCTGTGATATGGTGCTCGAAATTCATTGGTTGTAAGATTTGGGAACTGTTTTACGGAATTTCCAGAAACTAACCATGCAGTTTTCTGTGAAAGGAAAAAATGTGCAGTCGCAAGGGTTGGCAGCCACCAAACTAATAGAAGAAGGGCCCTTAAACAAGTTTAATAGACTGGAAAATAGGGGGATTTTATTACAGGTTATGGAGGGAGGAAAAATTCAGATTGGTGAACAAGAAGAACAAATTCTAGCAGCCCTTCAATCCCTACTCAAACAATACCTAGAAGTGTTTAGTAAACCTAAAGGCCTTCCCCCCACCCGCACTCATGACCACTCCATCAACCTCATACCCAACACCAAACCCGTTTCTATGAGGCCTTACCATTACCCATATTTTCAGAAGGATGAGATTGAGAAAATAGTGCAGGAATTGTTGCATTTGGGAGTTATAAGGCCCAGCCAAAGCCCTTACTCCTCCCCCGTTTTATTAGTAAGAAAGGCGGATGGGTCGTAGAGGTTGTGTGTAGACTATCGGGGCCTTAATGCAGTCACCATTAAGGACAAATTTCTCATTCCCGTTGTGGAAGAGTTGATGCATGAATTGCATGGGGCTAAGGTTTTTTCTAAGCTGGGTCTCCGATCCGGATACCACCAAATTCGAGTCAAACCCTCAGACATACACAAAATAGCTTTTAGGGCCCATGAGGGTCACTACGAATTCTTAGTTATGCCATTTGGGCTAACTAACATCCCCTTCCACCTTTCAAAGCCTCATGAACGAAGTGTTCAAACCTCACTTGAGGAAATTTATACTAGTATTCTTCGATGATATACTAATTTACAGTAAATTTGAAACTGACCATTTGAGACATGTGCAAGTGGCTCTTGAAACACTTAGAGAGCATAAGTTGTATGCTAAACTCTCTAAATGCAGGTTTGGGTGTAGGGAGATAGCATATTTGGGGCAGTTAATCTCTGATCAAGGGGTGCGGATAGATCTTGAAAAGTTACAGGCCATGAAGGAATGGCCCTTTCTCGGATCTATTAAAGCCCTACGGGGGTTTTTAGGGCTGACCGGGTATTATCAAAAGTTCATCAAAGGCTACGGAGGAATTGCAGGTTCGCTGACCAGAATGTTAAAGAAGGGCAACTTCCAATGGAGCAAAGAAGCAAAAGTGGCTTTTAATAACTTGAAGAAAGCCGTCTCTTGCCCTCCGGTACTCGCGCTGCCAGATTTCACAGCACCCTTTACCATAGAGTGTGATGCATCGGGTACAGCCATAGGGGCTGTTTTGATGCAACAAGGGAGGCCCATAGCATATTTCAGCCAAGCCCTTAAAGGAAGAACTCTACATCTTTACACGTACGAGAAGGAACTCTTAGCATTGGTGTGAACTACAGTAAAATGGAGGCCTTATTTATTAGGTGGAACCTTTAAGGTTAAGACAGACCAGCAGAGCCTAAAACACCTCCTCGACCAAAGGGTGGGAACCCCAATGCAACAAAAATGGGTTTCTAAACTGTTGGGCTACGATTTCGTGGTGGAATACAAGAAAGGGGTGGAGAATAGAGTGGTTGACGCATTATCTAGGAGGGACCAGTTTGGAGAAGAAACCTTGATGCTGATTTCATTTCCGACAGTAAATTGGGTGGAAGATCCCAAGGCTGCCTACTCTACTGACCCTAAGGTACAAGCTCTAATCTCTCTTTTCAAGGATAGTAAATTAGGGCCTGAATACACTATGAGGTCAGATTTGCTATTATACAAGCAAAGGTTATACATTCCCCAAAATGATGAATTCAAGGCTAGGCTACTTGGGCTAGGCCATAGCAGCCCGTGGGGAGGGCACTCGGGTTTTGACAAGACCATTCAAAGGGTGAGGAGAGATTTTTATTGGCTGGGCCTTAAGGGGGATGTCAAACAGTTTATAAGGGGGTGCGACTTCTGCCAAAGGGTTAAGTCCTCCAATACTCTCCCGAGTGGACTCTTACAACCCCTTCCCATACCAACTCAACCCTGGACCCACATCACCATGGATTTTGTGGAAGGTCTCCCTAACTCAAAATGATTCAACAGCTTATGGGTGGTCGTTGACAGGCTCACTAAATACAGTCATATAACCCCTCTCAAACACCCATACACAGCACAGGACATAGCTAACTTGTTCCTCATGCACATATTTAAATTACATGGCCTTCCTCTATCAATAGTCTCGGATAGAGACAAAACCTTCACTAGCAATTTTTGGCAAGAGCTGTTTAATCTACAGGGGGTCCAAATGGCACTGAGTATAGCATATCACCCTCAAACTGATGGGCAGACAGAGGCTGTAAACAAGACCCTTGAAAATTTCCTAAACTGCTTTTCTGGGGACAGACCAACGGACTGGGTATCTTGGATACCCCTTGCAGAGTGTTGGTATAATTCCACTCCACATTCATCAACCAAATTGTCCCCATTCGAGGCCCTATACGGTTACCCCCCTCCCCGTTGGTTAGAGTATGTATCGGGTTAGAGTAGCTGCAGTTGAAGATCACTTACTGAGCCGAGACAAAATAGCGAGGATGCTCCAACAGAACCTGAAAAAAGCCCAAGAACGAATGAAAACATATGTTGATTTAAGAAGAATGGAAAGGGAATTTTCTGAGGGGGAATGGGTATACCTTAGGCTCCAACTGTATAGACAATCTACGGTGGCTCTCCGTCGCAATAGTAAATTGGCACCGAAATTCTTTGGGCCATTCCAGATATTACAAAGGATAGAGAAAGTGGCCTACCGTTTGGATCTTCCACCCTCTACACAGATCCACCCAACGTTTCACGTGTCACTACTCAAGAAAAAATTGGGAGCTTCCACCACCGCAATCCCTGATCTAACACCCTTAGATGAAGAAGGAGCTCTGAGAATCGAACCTGAGGAGATCTTGGCTTGTCGCATGGTGAAATCTGGGAACCGAGCTAGAGCCGAAATACTGGTGCGATGGCACCGACAGGGAGCAAATGAGGCCACTTGGGAGGTATATTCGAAGCTTAAGGAAGATTTCCCTTTTGAAGGAGAAGGAGATGTAACAGCTTCGTGGGACTTAGGATTTGCAGGAGTTATGCGAGAGGGAAGAGACCGAAGGCTCGAGAGGATGGATTATGTCGTGTACTTGATGAAGAGTGAAGACTAGTCAAACTAATTGAGGATGTGCATGGGCCGGATCTATTTCCTGGGATGAAGACTTTATTTTATTTACTTGGTGTTTTAGTCATTCTCATTAGTTAAGGCCTGGAAGCGTGTTTCTGAAATGGGCCCTTATATTTAGTTTTGGTGTCTGAACTGGCTCCTAGTAGCCATTACTTGTTTATTGCTTTGTTTCCTTTTATTTCGTATTTGGCATTGTTCGCCTGGCTGGTTTTTTGTCTTATTGTTTCCGTTGGAATCCTGACAGCATATAGGTTGGACAATGTCCTGTATTGAGGCATTTTAAATGAAAATTGCAAAAAATTAAAAAATACAACATCAAAAGACACACGAATGTCCACATCTACCTAGACAGAAAAAAAAAGGGTGAATGTCTTAGACACATAAACTGAAAAATTAAAAAATACAACATCAAAAGACATGAATGAGCAAATCATTAAATTTATTTATTTAAAAAAAAACACTTGCCGAGGAGGAATACAACATCAAAAGAACAAATGATTAAATTATTTTAAAAAAAGTTGCACTTACCTAGGCAAACTGACACGACTAGATTGACATATCCACCCACACCGACTAACACAACCTACACCTAAACAACCTAAAACACATAACGGCATAAACACAACACCTAAACCACCTAATTAAAATGCAAGAAAACGGAACACACACAAAGGCATAAGTGACATAACACATAAAAAATGGAACATATACACGGATGAACAAAAGTTACTGTTCATACTATTCAAAAGCGATAGACGTTTTTTTTATTATCATAGAATAGACGTGTATGTGTGTGTAAGTGTATACACATGCAAAGCTAGGGCTACCATATATGAGTATATATTCTCATACTCTCTCCCTCTTTAAGCCGCTATCCGATCCCCTCACGATGCCAACAGTATCACACGGTAATTTTAGCCATCACCCACGTCCAACACAACCTCCAGTCTTCTTAATGCTGCCCTCCACGTCCAGGAAGCAACCGCTACCCCCTGCACCACCCACACGATCGCAAACCACCACCCTTGTTCAGCCCATGCACACAACTAGCCGTCCTCCCCTATTTATACATTCACTGAACCAAAGCAACGGCCAACCTCCATGAATGCGAAACGAAGCTGCCGTCACGCCAACTGCTCCCCATGGAGGTGAAGACCCAAACCACTGCACCTACCTCTACTGCAAGCACCGTCTATAGACTACCGTGGGTCAAGCCCCTCCCTCTACCGCTGCAACCTCCTTCCTCTAGTCAGCCACCGTGCATCGCCACAGTTTGAGCCCCACACACACACTGCCCAAGTTCAGGTGGGCACTTGGTACCGACTGGTGGAGTCCAACCACGCCGTCTCCACTGTGAACCCCAAACCACCACAATCGTGCCCTCCATCGTGCAAAGAAAAACCGCACGTACAGTCGCAAACCACGTCCCAGTGTTTTTAGCCGCTGCACCACCTAGTTCCTCCAGTCTGTCGAAAGGCACTATAGCCAAGCTCTGCCTCTACTGCACCACATGCCCCTCCATGCTAAACCAAGTCATCGCCACCGTAAACTGCCAGGAAACAACCCCTCCCCCACCGTAAATAACCAACGGAACTCCTCTATTTTAACCCCATAAAAACAGAGCATGGTTTTCGTTAAGCACAGCTTCCATGCAAGCCGCCCAGTCACTTGCCGTCCGTGCACCATAGCCCAGCCGTGCACTCGCAGTGGAGCCACCGAAAATTGCAAGGCCCTTCTCCAGGACAGAATCTCTAGTCGCGCACCACCATAGCACCACCGAGAGCCACACTTTGCAATTGTCGAGCCCACGATGCCACCGCCAGCAGCCACAGTAGACGCTGGCGAACAGGTCTCCACCGTCAAACACTGCCCAGCCCTCCATCCCTCTCGGTTCCTGTCTCACGTAAGTTCTCTCTCCCTTTCTTTCCTGGTTGTTTTTTCTCTTTCTTTCAATGTCAAACTCTCTCTCTCTCTCTCTCCCTCTCAGTGCTTTGTCGTCGTGCTTCACCGTCGAGAGTAACATTTTCTCTCTCTCCCTCTCAGTGCTTTTGTCGTCGTGCTCCACTGTCGACCTCGGCCCAGCTAGCATTTTGTCGCTCGTTGGCTCTCTCTCGGTGTGTTTCTGTCACAGCTGTTTTTCCTTAGTAAGTGTGACTGTCAGCTCTTCTCTCCAGTATCTGTTCTTCTCAGAAAATTCTTGGGGGTCTTCAAGCTTTTACTTCGTCACGGTAAAGCATGTCTAAAAATCTTATTATTTACAAAAGTGCCACTAAGCCTTTCTATTGTGAAGTTTTCCTGTGAAACAATAAAATTTGTTGGAAAATGCTACTCTTCCCGGGGCTTCCGCGGGTGGCTCTTGTAGGGATTTTTTATTTTATTTAGTAATTGAGAAAATATTTTTTTAATAATATTACGAATTTTTTATTTTTTAAAAATAATATTTAAAAGTATTAAAAAATACATGTAAAAAATAAAAATATACAAAATACACTAGCAAGACCTCCCAGCGGTGGCTTAGAGCCACCCAAATTTGTTCTACGTAATTACTTTTTTTCCTTGCGTTATAATCCATGGCAGAGTTACATTCCCACTTGGCTCCAATTTTAAGTTAAACCATGTTTTGAGTGGAGTTCTGGTTCACTACAAGAAAAATAGTTTTTTGAGATGAAAAATTGTCTCAAAAAATTCCAATTTCACCCCAAAAAAGAATTGGAGACAAAAAAATTTTATCTCCAATTTGTCTCTAAAAGGCTGTCTCAAAATTTTTTTGGAGACAAAAATCACTTTTAGGGATGAAATTTTGTAGAACCATGTTTGAACGGGGAATTTTTTTTTAGACAAACCAATTTCGTCTCAAAAAATTGTTCGAATGAAATATTTGTCAGTTCGAACCGACCCATCCATTCGAACGAAATAAAAATTTGAATCGAACAAATAACAATATTTGATACTATTCGAACGAATAATTTTTGTTCGAATGACTTATGTTCGAATGTAAATTACGTCTGTTCGAACTGTATTTCACGTTCGAATGGCTTATTTTTTGTTCGAATGGTTATGTTTTTATTCGAATGGAATTAGAAATGATCATTTCTCATGTTGGACTGGTTATTTACCGTTCGAACGGTATTAATCATATATAATAGAATTTAATTAATTAAAAATACCATACTAGTATTACACAAATTGTAATTCAAACGTCATTCAAATATTTTGAAAAAAAATAGAGTAACGCTTCAGGCAGGAGTCACCTGTGAATGGAGTTTATCGGAAACCAATACGGTTGTGACACATAAGCACTTGAAAATAAATTACGGTGGGGACGCATACGGGTGAGCAGCTCTCTTTCTCCTTCGTTCTCCCCAATTCAGAAAGAGAAAATCTTCAGGCCTCTCTCTCTTTTCTCTACTTCAACCGTCATCTCTCTCTCCGATTTTATATCACAAATCTGAGCTGCTGCGATTTCAAGTTTGGATTCTCTCTCTCTCTACTTCGACCATCTTTCTCTCCGATTTTATATAGGAAATTTGAGCTGCTCTCTCTCTACTTTGACTCTCTCTCTCTACTTCTACTCTCTCTCTACTTCTACTCTCTCTCTCTCCTTCGACTCTCTCTCTCTACTGTGGACCGTCTCTCTCGTTCACCTTCTTTGTTGATTTATTAGTTAGAATGGGGAAAGGACTGATAGGGTCAAGCTGGGTAGCATTGAATGGTTTGGAGGCTAGGATAGTTTATGGCTCTAGTTTAGGTGTATCCTCATAACTGCCTTGGCTGAATTGCCAAGCGCTGCTGCCATTTAATGAGCAAATAACTTTTTTACTTGCTGCAATGCAGGTCTTGGACCGTGGGGAGAGGATTGAGTTGTTGGTGGATAAAACAGAAAATTTACAATTCCAGGTACATGACATTTATCATTCAGTTTTACCAGCCTGTCAAGGATTTCGATTTGTTTCTGATTCATTTGCTTGTTGGGATTTTTGTTTTGAATCCAGGCTGACAGCTTCCAGAGGCAAGGCAGGCAACTTAGAAGAAAGATGTGGCTGCAGAATCTTCGAATGAAGCTGATGGTAGGAGGAGCAATCCTTGTGGTGATTGTCATAGTGTGGCTAATGGCCTGTAGAGGTTTCAAATGTTGATGGATAAAAAGCAAAATGGAATCATCAGAGATCGAGAGCAGAGAGAGATCATAGGATTTGAGGGTGAGAGAGATTGAGAGAAGAGAGGGTAGAGAGAGATCAGGGCAGAGCAGAGAGGGGGAGGTAGAGATAAGAGTCGGATCCAGTGAGAGAGCAGAGAGAGAGGCGGAGGTGGGGAGGGAAAGTAGATGTGAGCTCCTTACGTGTCTTGTTTGTATTGGTTTCCGATATTAGGGGCTTATAGGAGTCACCTGTCTAAAGATTTTCTCAAAAAAATAATACAAAGAAAATAAAAGAAAGAATTAATTTTTACAATATGGTGGTGATATAGAGTTTTGTGACATAATTGACTGAAATTGAAGCATAGCTTTTTGTACCTCCATCTCCAGTCTCTTCTGCATGTTCTCTTCTAATCTTGCCTCAAGATCTGCTGCTTGATTTAATCTGATCAGCAACTCTTTTTCCTTGGACCTTAATCGTTCTATCTCAAGTGTTGCTTTCTCCAATTCTTTAGTCTTGTCGTCACTCGATCTGGCTCGAGAAGAAGATGATGATGTTGAGGATGGCTTAACGAAACGTCCTAAGCCCTTCAAATATCCAAAACGTGATCCAAGAACTTGAGAAAGGATCTGAGCATCGTTGACAGATGATGCATCAGATGGATCCGCAGCAGCTTTCTTGAGAGATATCATCTTGTCCTACAAAAACAAAAACATACTAGTTAATATAAGTAACAAAAATATATAATCATAATAGAATTAAAGAAATTTAAACTTACATAATTTGCCTCTGCTTCTGGACTAGTCCAAACACCATCACGATTTTTATGTGATTTTGCATACAATTAAGTCAGATCATAGTCAGCAGGACTTTCTTCTTTCTGTAAAAATATATATATATTAGAACTTAAATCAGAAAAGTGTATTATATGTTAATATTTAACGGGGAGTAGAATAACTTACCATTTTGTTAGACAAATGATGAAAAGATCGAAAACTCGCATGATGGTGTATCTTTAAGTTTGATCTATTTGCTTTGTTCACAATACTCCGTTTTTAAAAAAAAAACTATATTTATATGTTTAATACATCTATCATATACTATTAAAAAAATATAATAGCGAAATTACCTGGTAAGCAGGATTTTCAAACATATCACAAACCTTCTCCCATTCATTTGGTGGCATTGCTTGGAATGGATTTTGGCGCGCCTCTATTGAAGTATTGAACTTTTTATAGTATGC
This sequence comes from Pterocarya stenoptera, assembly GCA_003123785.1. Taxonomy (NCBI): domain Eukaryota; kingdom Viridiplantae; phylum Streptophyta; class Magnoliopsida; order Fagales; family Juglandaceae; genus Pterocarya; species Pterocarya stenoptera. The sequence continues at coordinate 196,739 of QEOT01124219.1, read as the reverse complement.
ATGGCATCAACCTTTGTACCTCCGAAATGCATTCGACATCAGCTCCTCAACCGTTAATCGATCATCTCGTTGGCCAAAATTAAACTCTAACTCATCCTTTCAATAAATATAAACAACTAATATAAGTACAAAATATTCAAAAAGTAACATAAATAATACTTAGTTACTTGAGATGTAGCTTATTACCAAGCAACGATTTTTGATGTGGTCTTTCACATCTTGGAAAACTTTAGACCAATAGGATGTAGCAATTGGTGCATATGTGTGAGTAAGTGTACCAACAAAAGAAGCAAGCCACGCTGCCGAATCTCTGGAGCCACCGGTGTGATAATCAGGAATATCAACTTTAATTTTATCAATTTTCCTTACTTTCTCTATGCAAATACCCCTCGTAGTGTCTCTACCTTGGCCTTGGCTTACAACAGCTATATATACAGTAATTAAAGCAAATGTTTTAATTAAATAATCTTATTTTATAGACATATTACTTAAATTGAGCCTAAATTGTAATTTGTGGTATTTAATTTGATAAAATACCTTCTTTTGAGTCTGGTAGTGTTGGCTCACTATTCATTACAGGTGAATCACTTGGGGAGTCAGTAATGGCTGAGGATGGCACACGTGTTGCTTTACGTTTAGGAGGCATATCTATTTGAAATTGTAATAAATTATTATTCAAACAAGTGTTACGAATATTTATAAGAATAATACTTACAAAAATTTATGTTTAAAATTCATTCACTATCTGTTTTGCTAGACCAGTCGCCCTCATCCTCACTAGACACTTCAGTTGATTCATCGTCTTCCGATATTTCACCCTCAATTACTTCGGGTTGAACATCTTCTTTACGCAATGGAACCATATCATATTGGCTGAGTTCAACAAATAGATTGATGCCTATTTCATTTTCTTGATATGCTTCTTCATTTTCTGGACTATCAACTTCTTCTAAAAGTTCATCTGTATCTGGAATAGTATCATATACATTTTTTGGTGCAAACTTCTCCACTACCCGCCATGGGTTTCTGTACTCCGGATCATCTAAATAAAAAACTTGATTCGCTTAGCAAGCGAGAACGAAGGGATCGTCCTCATATCATGTGCGAGATGTATGGACACTCACAAAATAATCATCGTTACGCACTCTCAACCTAGGATTTGAGACATCCCACCAATTACATTTAAACAACTAGACCATATATCCTTCCACGTATTTCAACACTATAATATCTTTCATAATTCCATAGAAGTCAATGTTATCATTCCCATGACTTCCTTCGATTATAACCCCACAATTTTGAGTTTTCCTATATCGTTCTTTGTCAGCTGTATGAAATTTATATCCACGCACTAAACATCCTGAGTACTGGATAGCCCGGCTAGACGGACCACATGTCAAAGCATACAGTTCTGGTGAAATTTCTTCTGAATTTTCACCATATTTCGATACAACCTACATCAATAAATATTATTATATAGAAAAAATAATATGGTTTAGTGGTATGAAATTCGTATTATTAAATGGTTAATTACAGTAATACCGTATATTCAAACCATTAAGCAAATTCTTCTTCATGCATCTTTTCTACGTCAGTTACAACATTCGTGCGAAGTAGTTATATATGTTCACTGTGCATGTTCGTATGAATGGTTAATTTGTAACAACAGAAAATGTTATATTATTATACATGGTTAATTTATAGGATCATCACTAATCTCAAGTAGTGGTCAATCTCTACATAGTTATTCAAGACATACCCTCGAGCTCTTTTAAACTCTAGCCCACATAGGTCGTAGCCCCCTTGTGCGCCTATGGGACGTATTGCTTGTGAAAACACGATAAATGTCGATGAGACTCCCATCTTTCTTCCACCTTCATAATTTTGGTCTGGTCTTGTAAATCTAGTATCAACCCCACGGAAATACATTGAACAAAAGGTATGCCACTCATTATCAATATATGACTCAGCAATCGAACCTTCTAGACGAGCTTTATTCCCCACAGATCGTTTCAATTTTTTCAAAAAAAATCAATAGGATACATCCATCTATACTGAACCGGATCAGCAACTAAAGCCTTACGAGGTAGGTGCGCAGCCAAATGAACCATTACATCAAAGAATAAAGGAGGGTACAAACTCTCCAATTTGTACAATATTACTACAATGTCAGCTTCCATTTTTAACAATGCATCGACTTTCAACGTTCTACTACAAATATCTCTGAAAAATCCTCCTAATTCTATGAGAGCTGTACGAACATCTCGAGTAAGCTTTCCATGCACACCAACCGGCAATAGACACTGCAAAAATACATGACAGTCATGACTTTTCAGACCAGTTATCTTCCAATTATGTGTTCGAACACATCTTGACATGTTTGAAGCATAGCTTTCGAGTAATTTGATTGTCATGAAACAATCACAAAATTTCTTTCTCTCATCATTTGAGAGTGTATACCATCCAATGGGCATATATGCTGACGACCCATTATCTTGCAAATGCAACTCCGGTCTTATCCCCAACTCTTTCAAGTCTTTATGAGAGTTAGCTGTATATTTTATTTTCCCTTCTATTGACATTAGAGTGACCAATATATTCTCATATATTCTTTTCAATGTACATAACATATAGATTGTGGCGCAGTATCATAAGATGAAACAGAGACCAAATTCCAAACCCACAAATAAAATTTTCGCTACATTATTCTCATAAGATGCATATTAGAATAGGATACATTGTAAATGGGATTGTAGAAACACAAATATACCAAAATAGCTTAACATATGTTATTAAAAACTAAAAATTGTCAAAAACCTAAAAATTAGAAATATTACCTCAAATTTAAGTAATCCAAGCCAAACCCCAATATACAATACCTACAATGCCATAAAACACATTATGGCATAACCCTAAACCATGTCTAATAAACCAACTTGCTATGAAATTCAGAATACAAAAAAAAATTCCAAAATCTATTACTTACTTTTGTAAACCCAAGTTTTCTCTCAAGAATCCCTTCTCTTGCAGGCTAAGCGTGTTCCTCTATCTCTCCACAACTCTCTCTCACTCCACAAGTCTCTCAAAATTTCGCACGAAATGAAAATGAACTGGAGGTTGTGGTATTTGAATTTGTGAAGTACCGTTCGAACGGAAATTTTACTTATTCAAACACGAAAATTTCAAATTATGCCAATTTTTGCTGCGATTTAATTCGTGTTCGAATGCGAAAGTTACTAGTTTGAACAAAAAAATAGAAGTTTCCTTGGCATATTCTTTAAATGACCAGAAGATGAAAAGATATTTTCGTTCAAATGCGAAATTTTTCCGTTCGAACAAATTGACATTCAGAGTATTTGGCGAGAAGTTTCTCACCAAACACATTTCACGAGATAAATTCGTTCGAACGGTACTTTATTGGTTCAAACTAAAAATTGTATTATCATGCTTATAAGCATATAGATAATAATAAAGTATTTTAATCTATAGCAACTATTTTATTTCTAATCTAGAGTATACACTATTTGGTATTTTATATCCAAAGTCTAACTTTTTTGAATTTCTTTTTACATCAAATATTTAACATTTTTAAATATTTTAAACAAAAGAAAAAAAAAATTAAATAAAAAAATATTTCCCCAATTGGGCAAAAAAAAAAAAGGAAAGCCCAAAACGGGCTCCCTAACATTTTTCTATTAATATATAGTACTTATACAATACTAGTCAGGGTCAGAACTAGGATTTGATGTATGGGGGGGCGATCGGCAAAGTGTGTGGTATGTGTCAACATAAGTAATATGTACTTAAAAGAAAATAAATTATTAACATACTCTCTCTATCTCTCTGTAAACATCTCATCAATATAGTATAGGAAGATTATATACAGGTGATAGTTCCAACCCTGACTATAGTACTTATATAGTCTAGCACTTATAGTACTTATTCAATAGTTATAACTATATAGTAATTAGGATATAAAATAGTACTTATTGTACTAGGCTACTATAACTAATAAGTACTATATATATATTAATTATATTAACTTGTATATTAAAATATTATAATACTATTATTAGTATTATTTTTATACTTTGTACTTTGTAATATTAGTATTATTATATATTAGTATAATAATATAATTACAAATTATATTGGGATAATAACCGTTCGAACGGGTTAGTATCTCGTTCCAACGAGACGTCACTGTCATTATATGCCTAGTTCGATTTGCATCAAATCCACTTGAACCCTCACCGCCGAGAGCCTCCGAGTCTCCCCTTATCTCTACCGCCACAACTGCCACTCAACTGTCGTAGGAACAATGCATTTGAACTTCTAAGAGGTATCGACCAACTCTCCAAATCTATTGGTTACTTTTTTTTCAAAAAATTGGTTTTGTTTGGGAGGGGGGATTTCGGATTCGAAATCCCACCATTTTTGCGTAGTTGATCCGATTAATAAGTTTTTAATCGGTAGAAATGATTGAGATTCACTCCTACATCATTTCTACCGATTAAAACATATAGTTTTGGTGTAGATGAGAGTTTGGCTTCGATCTCATTCGAACGCATTTTATTCCATTCAAACGCGAAGTTGCCAAACAGATTTATTTTTGTTCGAACAAAAAAATCTAGTTCAAACAAGTATTAATTGCCAGTTCGATTTAACAGAATCTTCCATTCGAATAATTTTACTAGTTCGAACAGAATATGTTTCATTCGAATTAGTTATTTCAATTCAGTTCAATATAGTTTAATTTTTCAATAATATATTTTAAATATAATATTTATAATTATATACTTAATTTTTTTGTGTTTAAACAGCTCATTAAGAGATCAGGTTAGTGAAAGTAGTACTAGACCAGCTCATGCTCAGGACTCGAGGCCTATACTCGTCGAGCGTCAGATCATTTTGTCTGACTTCTCCGATCTTTCATGGGAAGGACAGAGCATACAGTCCATCTTCACCAACCGGGGATGGGTATCGCTCTGTCAACAGCAGGGGACTGCATATCGAGAAATGGTTGGTGAATTTTACCGTGCCCTAGGATCAGAGGAGAGTGCTGATGCTCTTTTCTACACTTTATCAGTTCGGGGAGTAAGTATTAATTTCTCTTCCCGTATTATTGCTGAGTTCCTTAACATCCAGCGCGAGGTCGGCGCTTATCCTGGAGCGGATACATCAGAACCAGCGACTGCACCATCTGATTCCGACACACCGTTCATATCCTCCACACTAGTCCCGAATGATAGTGACGATGGTAGTGAGGATGATGATCTACCTGATGATGGTCTCACAGTCGATTAGGTGAGTCATCTAGTGCGCCACTACAGGAATTTTGCCTTCACGCGGGGAGCGAGATCCCCGCATTTCCCCTGTTTTCTCGCAGCAAATTTTCAGAAACTGCGATTTTCGCTCTTCGCTAATCGGTCGAAAGTAAAACGTCTACTCAGAGGGGTTTCGTTGAGAAATCATGGGCGGCCACAATTGCTGCAGCTAACTCGGCCGACATTTCTCGTAGCAAAATCGCCTTGCCGATTTGGTCTAAAGGGCAATTACGGTGAGGAGGCGTCGCAAATTTCTGGTCATTTACGGCGATTTTGCGGGGCTGTAAAATCTAATCTTCGGCGATTTTGGGGCTGGCGGTAAGAAGCTTCGTTCCCGTTTGCGGTGAACTCGTAGACGCCGCAATCTCAGAGATTTTACATACGGTGAAAGAGCGAGATCCCCACAATTTATTTGGATTCTACATGTGGTGAATTCGATTACCACGCCGCAATCTCAGATATTCTACATGCGGTGAGCATGTATGGCGCAGGAAAAGCCAAATATCACCGCTTGCGGAAATTTACAGCTGCGCATGCGTGGGTTGGATATGCGGTGAATAAATGAAGAGAACCCACTCGCAAAATTAGATCTATGGGTGCTGGCTTCAAAGAATAGTTGAGAGCAAATTTATGGGTTTTTGGAATGCATGCAGCAACGTTAATTGGAAGCTCATGTTTTGAACCCAGGTACGTTTTCATATTGATTGATCTCCACCAATCATAAAATAAATGTATGAAATATTGATTCTTTGCCAATGATCTAGCCGCCCAATATTCATGTTTCATGAATTAATGACCAATCATAAAAAATTCTTCTTTAATCTACCAAAAATAAATTACAAGCTTGGAGCAATATTATATATAATAAACTTTAGGGAAATAGCATATATTAGCATCCAGTACTTCAAGTCTATTTAGAAATTTAAGATGGGGTTCTCATTCCATGCATGGAATGAATCCTGGAATTAAAGAAACATAGATAAATAAAGGACCTTTTTACAACTAATTTTCCCTTCTCTTTGCAGTGTTTATTAATTTCTGTACATCTTGGTGGTAACAGGATCTAATTAGATTCAGTTGAATTACACTGCACTAACTCAGGAAAAAATAATCCCTGATCAAGAAGAAAAATCTCTAAAGAGTAGTAACGTACGTAACCAAGGGTAATTGAAGCTTTCCCAATAGCAAATTAATACATCTTTGAGATTCCTCTCATTTTTGTACTCTGCCAAACCAGTATTTGAGGACTTTTGTTTTAGATTTAATATAAATCAAACACCATATATTTTACCAATAATTTACATGTACATTGCCATCCAGTTTTCATACAAATAAGCTTGAATGTGAACATTTCATTTACTTTCACATCATACATTATAGCAGGTTTCTAATTGTCATGCAATTGCTTAAATTCCTAAAAACGTCTACTGCCACAAAACACATGAAAAATATGTCCTCATTGGAATGGTTGTCAACATGGCTATACATTAATTTAAACCTGGGAGTGAATCCATATATGTAGATCCCGCAGGTTCATTGGTGCATCAAATTCTTCCACTTGGCTGATATCAACACTTGGACACTTATGTCTACCTGCAAAATACAAATAACCAACCAAAAACAAAACTTATGCCATCAAAATTTGAAGGAACAAACTAAAGCAGACAATAATTCATGCCAGTCATTGCATGTACAAACTAAACTAAGCAAAAGCCTCCAATAATAACAAGTTTAAAAAATCTGTTACTAGTATTTATATTTCACAGGAAAACAGAAGATGCATCAGGCAGTGGCATTCATTTTTCCAGTTCAGTGCTCTAGGCTCAAGAATAAAGACCCTTCTGTGTTTATCAATGTACAAACATAAACACAGAAGGGACATGAGCTCCAGGAGGAGAACATATCAACCCTAAACCAAACTCACATATTTTGGTTTAACAACGGTCACAACTCAACCATCTGTAGGGTGGAGAAAATTTTCAGCCCTGTATATGATATGAAAACTACATAATAATGCACACACCTAAGCACATAATGGATGACCTGTCCAAGTATATGCAAGTATGATATGATATCCAAGTATATGATATGCACTACATTTTCAACCACTACATCTGAGGCTATATGGTATGCAAGTATATAGCATGTCCAAAAACAGGGGAATGAATGGTGGAAATTACCACCTAAGCCCAAAATTCCAGCAAACGATATCTTCATGCCATTTTCCCTTCTTACACACCACCAAATATGGAAATCTGATTACCCAGTTAGTTTTCTGAAGCCAGATTATTATGTATGCACGCAAGGACTAATTTCCATATGATATACACAAAGAAAACACCAACATTGTTTAAAAATTCCCAATAACGACAAGCCAAACCAATTACATAAATTAAAACAAATCTTATAGAATATGCATGAGCAACTCTCTTAGCCATTGAAGACAATACATGCAGTTGGAAGGGGTTTTTAAGCATACTTACAAAGTTTTCTCACAACCTTTAAAAAAGTAATCCCACCAAAATTTTGTAGCCCAGGAGTCCAGGACTTTTTATAATTCCACCAAGCAACATCCAGCAAGTATAACTAAGCTCAAAATCCTGCACCATTCTCTAGACAACTAACAAATAATATATGTGCCTGCCAGCAAAAGTTAGCAAAATATCAAAAGGCAACATTGTACAGTGTCCAACCACCTCATAAAACAATAAATATTGTAGAAAAATCTGAGAGCATAAGAATACTTATTACCATTGTTCTCATGCCTTGTATTTGGACCATTGCGAATTTCAGTTAACTCAGTACCCAAAACCATCTCTGGGGGCTGTGTTGAGTCGTCCGATGATGAGCTTTGCTCAACCATTTGTGTCCACCTACTAGGTTGCGACTGAGGTGTTGGACCACTCCATGTGCTCCCTTCACTTGTGCGTATGCAACTTTCTGTCATTCGGGCATGTCCACCAAGTCCTCTTCCTGTTCCTCTCATGGCAAGTCGAACGTACAGTTGATTGGAAATCGATGAATAATATGCAACTGTATTGTAAATATTCCACTCTCATGTGAAAACCAATAAAGAATAGGGTGATCATCGTGAAAATGCAACATTTCTAAAGGCCCTTACTTCATCAGCACATTAAACTATAACTATTTTATTAACTAACTACATTATTCACACAACCATTTAAGCCATCCAAAAAGTCTACTTTCTTTCTTTCTCTGTGATAAAGCTGGATGATGCATAAATAAAACAATCTTAGGAATAATAAGATTAAGGCATGCCCGTAGACCCATAATGACATAAGCTCAGTTTATTAGACCCCAGTTTAGCTCTATTACTGAGGTGAAATAAGGTCATTTCAGAGACTATTAAACTGTGCACATCCATATTACAGATTTGTGAAATAAGTAATGGATTTTGCGAAAATCTCTAAACTGGCCTCTTCACCAGATTAAAAGCTTAGTTTGCATATTATTAATCCCCAATTTGTTAACGAAAATCTGATTTCACCTGAGCTGAGAAAATCCATAAGCTCAGTTTAGTTTAGCTTCACCCCAATAATGTGGGGGAAATAAACTCAGGAAACCAATTTTCATGAAGCTAATAAGTAGTGGCATCCACAAGAAGTTACTTATTATAATAAATAGTGGAGATTTTTTCAAAAGAGATGGTAGGAAAATACATACAGGGCTCCTTAGTGCTTAAAGGTCAGTCTGAATATCATCTACGTCTCCAATGGCCTCCACATTCATCTGCGCCTTTGCCACTCATGTCTAAGCAGATTTCTGGAAAAGTAAACAACTCTCAACTTTCTCTGTACTACGCTGCTTTCATGTAGTGGGCTAAAAGTGATGAAGTAACTTGCTCTGGTATAGACTTGTAAAAGTTAGGCTAATTTCCCTCCAATTTTGGCTTCTAGAATTTTGGTGCTCCCGCTTATTACCAACTTCCCATTTCAAAATATATTTCACTATTTTGGTCTGACGGTGGGACCCATGCACACACGGTACATCAACCATTTTTCCTTCTCTAACAATTAACAACCCGTTATCAACATTAATTATTAGGAAATTGATTATATTGAATTATCAGACCCTTCAATGTTATACCAGTTGGATTGGATACAAAGTTGATAATTAAATTAGATATATATAAAAAAATACATATCTGGACGTTAGATTCTCTACTGTTTAATTCCTATAATTTAATACTTAATAATATAAAATTAAATTTGGACAAATATCAAGATAATTTTAATATTTCACTATATAAGTTAGTCAATGGTGTAACCTCCCAAACCAATTTCGTATACTATTTTTTCCATGATTCCCATACCTATTCATATTAAAAGGGAATATTTAACATCTGTGCATTTGATGCAGGAGGATCCGAGTCAGATGATGCTAAACTTTTCCATGGCACATTGATGCCGTTGGGGTACCTTGAGTTGGCAATTCAGCGCATGATCATGGCAGGAAACCATGATCTGACTCGGCTAAGCACATTTTTCCGAGGCAAATAAATGTTGTTTTTCCTTCCGAATCGCCATTTTTAATTCTTTGTTTTTTCCTTTTCTGGTAATTCCGGAAGTGATTTCGAAAATAAATGTGGCAATCATAGACTAATTAGTACTAAAAAATATGGCAATCATTGACTAATTAGTAAATAAATGTCATGGGCTATTTATTATACATAACTTTTAGAGCACTCCCAATGGTTTATGTATCTTATCCTTTAAAATACATCATCAAAACTTATTTTTTCTATTTTACATACTGACTTTTACAATATATCATACATCAACTTATCTATTTTTTCTTTATATCATTTAAATACTCTTTTCTTTAATATTTTTTATTCATTTCAAATGAACCTCATAATACCAAACAACTATAAAATGAGAGAGAGTAATTAAAAATGTTTTAGAGGATGAATAGTATTCTCTACATATAGAGAATTATTATTGCAAAATGTAAAATAAAGAAGAAAATACAAAACCCATTGGGAGCTGCTTTTGACCAATCTTCTTTATATTATACAAAAAATTGTATTTTACAAGGGCCATTGGGAGTGCTCAATGACCAAAGCATTTTACGTTTTGTACTTACTAATTTAAAAAAAAAAATGTTGAAAAACAATCCAATACGATGTATTCTTTTTTGAAAAATAGTAAAATCCTTAAGTGGGAATTTATGATTGAAGGTTAATTTTATAATAGATGCTCTCGTTCGCAATTAGATAAAAGTTTCTAAATACAATGATATAATGATATAGTGATACTAATACTAATACTATATATTATATAATAATACATTGATATAAATTATTACTCATACTATTATTACTATATACTATATTAATAATTTAATAGTGATATTAATACTATATAATAATATATGGTCATAATCTCGTAGACTCATAGTGATATTAATAATTTAATACTATATAATATATAGACATATATTTATAATTATATTGACGATGTTAATTATTACTTTATTACTAACTTAAAGTATGTTAATGCATAATGATTAATGAGCCATTGAGCCATATACAACTTTTATATTATAATTTATACTATAACTCTTAATACTTAATAGTATTAGTAATACATTAAATAATATATTAATACATTTAAACTAAATAGTAAATGTATATATAAGTTATAGATTTATAGTGATTAGTTATTATGAATCATGATTAGTATAAGTTGCATAACTGTATGACTATATAATAGTATAATTAGTATTAGTATAAAGTATTAGACTATTAGTAATCCACTTTAAGTTACTATATATATAAATCACTATAGTATTGGGTATACTAATACTCTAATACTATATCACTATATGATACTATGAACTATAGTGATATAGTAATAATAATACTAATATTTATACTAATACTAATACTAATATAGACTATAGTTATAACTTATACGTATACTAAACCACTATTTCTTATACTAATATATTATTATATTATATAGTTATACTAAATCATTATAACTTATACCTATACTAAATCACTATAACTTATATTAATATATAATATAGTTATAAGAAATCACTATAATATAGTATAACTAATATAACAACTAATATAAGTTAAATAACTATATAATAGTATTAGTATAAAGTATTAGACTATTAGTAATATAGTATAGCTATATATTAGTAATATAGTATATTAGTAATATTAATATAAGTATAATTGTATAAGTATAACTATAGTCTATACTTAATTATAATATAGTATAATTATATATTAGTTAGGAGCAATGCTACGTATAATCCCCATTTGGGGACTGCATTGTAAACCTAGTTAATTTTGTCTTTAAATTGTTTTAAAATTACAATAATATCCTTATAAAAAATGGTACTTTTTTTCTATTTAATGAAGGACTTGCACATGCAGTCCTCAAATGGGGACTGCAAATAGAATTTCTCATTAATTAGTGATAGGATTAGGTTAGATGAAATTTATATAATTAATTATATATATCTAAATTATAAAAAATATATATAAATTATGTACATTCAGTCCGGACTGGTCTGGTCCGAAAAACCTATGGACCATGGACACCGGACTGAATATATTCGATCCTATAAAATTCGGACCGGACCTACTTATTTCCTTACTATTTAATTTTGGCATGATTATTAGAATAATATTATTGTTTATAAAATAATATTACCCATTGTTTATATGAAAAGCACATATAACAATGTTTATATGATATTGATGTGAGAAACGCTTCCCAACGGTTGGGCTGTAAATCCCACAAAAGCAGCCCTCGATTAAACTCAAGCCACGTAAGAAAATACATTGTAAGATAAATGCGCTCCACCACAGAGAATCAAGTTCGTATGTTTTCTAGCCCTTTCCCTTCTCATTTGCACGCCGCTCTCTGCCTCTCTCTTCAGCGACTGGCTTTCTTTGCACTGCCCTCAGTCCGACGCCGGCGTCGACGTCGATGCCTACGCAGCTCAGAAACCCTCTATAAATAGGAAAAGACTGTCTCACTTAGGATATTTGGCTCTTAGGATGTCTTTCTGACCATCATTTCTCCAACTATTGCTATCTTCATGGGGTCCTTCCAACCCAGTCTCAGATCTCACTCTCACATAGTCCATCCATCTGAGCAATATCTTCCTGCAACCCAATTTAAAAAAACATGTATTAGCTAAAGTTTCTTGGCAGTAGACAAGAATTATGTTTTGTGGCGCTGAAATTCACCTCTTTTTGACATATCATCAGTTGCCTGATGATCCTTGATACCCTTGTCAAATTCATCTGTCCTGAGACTTCCATTGATAGAAATTGGAGACCCAGGTACACCTGCCATTACTCCTTCAATCTGGGGCTGTCCGATCGAGCCACTCCATCTCAGAATCATAAAAGCCTTCTCATATGAAGCTAATATCCTCTACAACAATGTCTCTACGGTCTCGGGTGATGACGATGTTGTACTAAATTGTACCCTTAACTGTTTCACTAGATCCATTCCCTGTATTAGTTCACCAATTAGTGGTTTTTGCTCCCAGCTCCAACCGTTGTTCATCTTCTACTATGCTTAATTTCAATAGGAACTACCAAAAGCAACAGGGTAAAAATCGTGCTAACTAAATGTGAACGTGTTGTCAAGAGCCAATTGGCAGCAGAAGTAGAAGCCAAAGAGAAATCAAGGGGCTAAGCTTAGAAGGGGGGGTTCTGAAGGGTGCCGACGCCCATTTTGTTCGATCGGTTGAGTGACGAAGTAGAAGCCGAAGGGAAATAAAGGGTTTCTTCGGGTTGAGCTTTGAGGGAATGCGAGGGGGCTTCAATGGGTTGAGTGGCGTTCCTTAGATGGGCTAAAATCAGCTTCGAGGGGAGGTGGTGCGAGGGGTAAGGGGCTGAAATTGCGAAGAAGAAATCGAACGTTTCTGATGCCCTTTTCTGATGAAGTGTTGGTTCAGGATAAGTTTGGTGGAAGTCTTAGGTGTCACTGTATGATTGGCAGGCTTTTATTTGGCTAATAACAGCCCGACCGGTCCTAAGGATTTCTCTATTGATGCAGCATTAGAATGATTTTATAAAATCAAATCAAATCAAATCAAATTTAGAAAAGGAGTTTCCAAAAGGCAATCCTTCAGTTAATAAATAGGTCCTATAAATGTACATAAAAGACGTAAAAGTTGACCCATAGAACGGTGATGATAAATGTTAAATTAGCATATATAGATGAATGAAAGTGGGTATCACCACATCACAAATCATAATGTTCATCAATCATCTCAATATGTTGGAAGTAATATGGAGGTTGCCAGCCTCAACTTTTACTAGTTACTGTTTCCCAAAAAACAGAGCAAGTTGAAGTGGGTAATATGGAGAATAGTGGTCCATATGCATACAATTTCCAAGAATTCCAATTTTTGCATGATGATACATTTTGCACTAAGATTCAGAATATCACCATCTATTAGTATTAGGACTGATATTTAATTTCCAAGAATCCCAAGATCAAGTACATATTCATGCAGAAAAGTTGATTTTACAGGAAGTACTGCATACACGTATACAAAACAATAACATTTGTTTCCATGGTATGGTCACCTGACCAGAGTAGATGATTGAGCATGTATATCAGACACAGAAAAAGTTCCAGACTGATCAACATCCAGATATTCAAAGTGATCTTCCATTACAACTTTACAAGTGAAATGTCTTATTCTAATTATCTTCTCTATCCGTTTAAGCTTAAACTAAGCCTGCTAACTCGGCAGCACTATGGGGACTTCAGTTATCTTCCCCACCAGTTTCAGCTTATATAGAATAAACTCAGCAGCACTGTGGAAGAAGAAAGAGGCAACGTGTGAGCAAATAAATAAATGGAGTAGAAATAAATAATCAACTAAATATAATAAATGGAGTAGAAATCAATAACATTTGTCATAAATAGCTCATTTCCTTTTCAATAACCTTAGCTATGCACATAAAATCTCCACCAACAGACTTATTTGAAAACTAAAAAACAAAAACACTTTCTGATTTAGATACTGATATACAATGCAATGGAAGTGAAAAAAGCATTGTAAATACTTTTTCCACTAAAGAATGAGGCAAATGGAAAAGGCAAAACCTTGCACTTCATAATACACGAATACATATGCAAGCAGATAGAATTGTCATTAAGGTTGCAGTGTTCATATCCAAAAAGGCTAAGCTAGCTATCCTTTGTTTTGATAAAATCCACATGGCGTTGCAAATTACTTAAACCCATCAATAGGATAATATCTATCTATCATTGTTTTTTGTGTTTGATGGATTAAAAAATGTAAATACTCGATCGGTATTAGAATAGAAAAAGGGAAGGGAACGATAGCAGCATCCTAAGTCTGGCAAAAAACAGAGTTACACTGGAGACAAAGTCTTAATCCTGAAATTTTTAATGTTCTAACAATGAAACACATACGGATATTTTACAACAAACCAGCTAGGTTCCTAGTACTTTTGGTCAATGCATATTCATCCACTTGGACCGTTTGTGATGAGCTAATTATTTATTTGTCTCGTGTATGACCATGAAACGTGTGGAGATGAGGGTACAAATTAATTTGGGATGGAGATTATGGTTTTCATGCTCTCCAATCAGTACTTCCATATGCTGATTTCACATGTTAATATATCTATATATATGTCATTGTTTGGGGTTGCGGTCAAAACATAGCAACCACTTCAAGTTGTGAGATCCATCTAGGAAATACGGAAGAGAGCATTGACTAAATTAACTATTGTTTGGTCACCCAAAAAAACATTTGCCAAACTTCCCAAAACTACAAATTAATTATAAATCAGCATCTAAAAACTGATCAAAACCCATCCTTCAGCATCAATAAGTTCCTAATGTAGATAAAGCACTGTAATTTGATACAGATTCACAATCAATTTAAACTAGTATCTGAATATTTTTTTCAAAATGACTTTCAATTTCACTTGCAAATGAACCCAAAAAAAAAACTAGCTAAATGCATATACCCAAAACAGAGAGATAGATACGGAATGAAGGAGAGAAATACCACTTCTTTTTGAAAGGAGAGGAGATAGCTTGCTGAAATAGGGACCGAGTGGAGAAGCCGTGCGCGACGGTGGGACACGATTGGGCAGCCTATAGAGAGAGGGACTGAGTGAAAGTTAGAGAGAGAGAGAGAGAGGGACGGCGAATTGATTGTGAGAGAGACGGAGGAGACTTACCGAATAGGCGAGGAGGTGACGGCGTGCAGCAGGGAAGTCGATCTGTCACAGAGAAGAATCGCCCCTTCAGTAGAGATCGACGCAGCACTTCAAGTCTGTTTTCTCAGACCTTTCTTTTTCAACGTGAAGGCTGGGATGGACAGATGGAGGGGGTTTTGCTCTGTTTCGGTGGTGAAGGCAGGGTGGCTAGGCACGGCTGTTTCATGCTTGGTGGTGGAGGCTCACGATGGTTACAGCAAAAATGGGTGGAAGACAGAGATCAGTATCGGCGAAAATGGCTTTCTGTAATTTTACGGAGATAAATATTTTGCACGCTTCTGATTGAATGGGGCGATAAACATGTCGCTGCATTAAGAAATAACTTGCTACTTTAGGCCCTTACACGGTATTATTATTTGTGAAGAGACAAAGTCGCCGTAAAAGATATGTTGTCGCCGCAAAATGAATATTATTCGGCGAATTTCACTGTCGCCACTACAAAAATGCGGCTACAGTAAATTATGGTCTGTTTCGGCCAAAAATTACTTGCCCCTTCAGTTTTTGGCAGCAAAAGGAGCTATTTCTTGTAGTGATACCTCTCATAGGACAACTGCGAGACCCTTCGACTCCTCCATATGATGGGAGCAAGGTGATCCGACAGGCCGACTGTAAAGCATTTTTTAGAATGCTTAACTTGATTGTTGGCTATAATATCGATAAAAAAAAACACAAGACTGATTTCGGGATCGATCGAGCCAGATTTTTGTTGCGGATAGCGCAGAGGGACCCATTGATCTGGCCTTGTATTTCTTCTACCGCATTCGATCGAAGTCACGCTATGTAAGTGGAGGTAGTCTACCATTTGCATTGCTGATATCTAACCTCCTACTCCGATTAGGGGTTATAGTATCTGCGACTGAGCGGAGGTCGCCACAGTTGGGGCCCCTTAACAAGATCACATTTAGCAAGAGTGAAGGGCATTTGCGGAAGACTGCACCAAGACAGCCTAGTGCCCCGCCCACTGATCCAGCTTCTACTACTACTGCTGCTGTTGAGAGACAGCCTCCTAGGGCTACTTTGGATCATGTACGAGCTATGTTTGTTGAGTTCGTTGAGCCCATTATAGGGAAACTTAAGGATTTGGATTGACAGATTAAAATGTTACATGAGGATGTTGATCTGCTTAGCAACAAATAGTCATTTTAGTTATTATTTTACTTTTTTTATGTTGTATTGAACATTATATAGTTGAGATGTAATTAATATATGGTTTTTATTTCTCATGTTTCCTACTTTATTTATTTTTTTCATTTTACTTGCCGTTCATGATAATATAAAAAATGATACTATATTTAAAGTTATATTTATATAATTTAGCATAAAAGAAATCACTTTCCCTGTGAAAACATAATTAAAAATATATGTACAACTTAATAATGATAAATAAATTAATGGAAAAAAGGTCCGTTCGAAGCAATAAATTTAAGTTCGTACGGTTATTAACTTGTCTCGGGAAAACATAATTAATTTCCTGCCAATATTACTGTTCGAACAGACATTAATTGGTTGTTCATATATATATTTTTTTGTTCAAACGTTTTTTCTTTTTTGAGACGATTTTTTTTGTCACAACGTATTCCGTTCGAATGGATATTTGTCCGTTTGAACGAATTTTGTATCTCAGGTAGTTTTGGAGACAAAATGAAAAATTCGTCTCCAAAAAAGACTTTTAGAGATGAAATTTAGTTCGTCCCTAACTAATTTCGTCCCTAAAAGTCAAATTTCTTGTAATGGTTACGTGGATATCATGGATTTAATGAGTATATTTTAGTATCAAGATCACGTGATTGCATGAGCATGCAATATTATAAGAATAATTTATGGAGTAATTTGATGATCTTAGGATTTAATAGTGTAATTGTTTGAAGAAATTAGGTGAAAACCAAAGTATTTGGGAGGTAATGATATCTTAGAGTTCGAGGATTTTAGACGTTAAGGGAAAATATATATTTTTTATTTTTTATTCTTGGGTTTTAATTATGAAATGCGTGTACTATTGAAAATTTACACAAGTACTTTATGTGACTATTTATAGGTAACGATTGATATCCACTTGGCATTATTGTGAAAATTTGCATGTTTTGTTATGAAAAGAAATTTGAAACGACCTTAGTTATTTTTTTTGCATTACGTATGAAATCTGTATGAAAGAGAAAGCATTTTATGTCATGATTGGTGTAAACATGAGCAAAGTTTTGGTATTCTATTTCTGAACTGTGCAAAAAAAATCAAATATGACATCTTAATTTTTTTTGGCATGATTACAAAAAGATGCTCTAAATCTGTTTTGATTACGAAAAGATTCCCTGAATAGATTTTGATTATGTGAAGATGCTCTGAATCTGTTTTCATTATGTGAAAATAATATGATTTTGCTTATCATTTGTAACAGATAAACATGTGACGATATGGCATGGCATAACATAGATGAGAACATACAAAGTTAACCGTACTTCCCTTATCCTTCACACATACACAATAATCTGATAGTAAGTTAAGAGCTAACTTACCTTGATCGTCGTATTCTACGAGAATTCAAGCGTGATTATGAGGAAGGGTGAATAATGATTCTAAGAGTTAGAAATTTAATCACCAACAATTAGAAAAATGAAAACAAGCTAATGTAGAGTAAAATTACCATTTTACACTATACATGTGGTAAAATGACCATTTTATCCCTAAACTTAAGGATTTTGCATCCTAACTCCAAAAATATGAAAATTTACGTAATATATGTAAATTTTGTCCTAAACTTAAATATCAACTCAGAAAAATTTAAAACTAAACACAATCATGAAAACTCCATAAGGGCCGAAACATGCATGGGCTTTTGCCCTTGATTTTTGTTGCACTTCTTCCAATTTCAAAACTCATGATCAAACCAAATTTTTGCAACAAAGATCTTCCTATCCTAAGTTTTAAAACATACTTAAAAATCCAACAATAATTTACTAAACTTCAATCCAAAACTTTTTGGTAACAAGATCTAAACTTTTTAACTAAAAATAAACCCTTGAATCAAAAGTTTTGACCTTATTCAAAACATCTCCAAGAACTCCAAAAACATCAAATCTCATTTCTACCAAATTCTTAACATCATCCTAAGAACATCCATGCTTATGATCATCAAACAAAAGTCACCAAAAATCACAAAATTACACTTGGAGTTTTCGGTTTCCTACTAAGTCCAAAAACAAAAACTTTTTCTTAACTAGTTTTGATCAATCACTTGATCCAAGGCTTAAAAATATGAGATCTTCAAACAAAAATATCACATGGTTTAACAATGTGTCCTATAGAAGATCCAACCGTTAAAATTAAAATCACACGGCTAAAAACAACCCAAAACTTGGATTTAGCTAAAAACATCAATTCTTTAGCCTAATCGAATATCCTCTTGCATAAAAAAAAAAAATCTTTGAAACTAATAAAAAAATCCACAAAATAACATCCTAACATGCATAAAAGAGGCTTAGGATTATCAAATAAAAATATCAAAACCATTGGAGTCAGATTAAACCATGAAATATTCAAACTTTCTTAAAACAGAAACTGTTTTTCTTCTTCCAGTTTCTAAGTTTCTATATCTAAGAAACTATTTCAAGAAAAGCTTTAGTCATACAACAAATCCTCAATGAACATTCATATACATATGTTGACAACTCTCCATAAAAATTTCTGACCAAGATCTGTCCATTAGCTTGGTCAAAACCTCTAAAATATAACACACTCTCCAGTTTAATGCCCAAAATTACCTTTCTATGGTTAAAATAACTTTTGACTAAGCCAATGACTACAAAATGAAAACTACACTAAAAAAAGAACAATGTTTATGAAGGATTCATAGCGAGAAAATACTTGTAAGGGGTCGAACATCACCACGCAAAACGACTCATAAATCTGCCCAAGAGAGCTTTTAAAAGTTTCTCTCTAAGAACGGGGTGGAAAATTGATGAAATGAAGTGAAGTGTGTCTTGCAAAACTATAAAATTTTGGAGGGGGAGGTATGGGCTTCAATGATTCTTTAATTGGAGGTGCATATGTCACAAAAAGTGAAGAATAGTGAGGGAGAAGGATTGTTGTTTCTGCCGTGAGGTATGGAGGGTGGTGGACTATTGCTACTGTTGTGAGGTATGGATGGTGGTGAGGTGGACTTTTCTCTCCCATCAAGGAACTATTTGGGGGCTGCCGAGGCCAAAGGCTGGTCTGCCATGTAGGGGAAGAAACTTTCTCAAGAAGCTTTGTCAAGCTGGCCAAATTCGTGGGCCTTAACCAAGTAGACTTCATTTTGGAGTTTAGAGATGATTTGGTTAGCTATAAAGCCCAAGTCCAATTTTTCTTGGCCCAATCAATTTCCAAGGTTTAAAAGGTTGGATAATGATGTCATAACAAGAATTGATGAATTAATTGCATGTAGAAATGATTTAATCAAGTGATTAAACACAATGCTAGAAATCGTATAAAAAATGGTTTGGAGGCCAACTTTAGAGTTTGGGGAAACTGTTTAGGATTTCGGTTTCAACCAAACTTTTGGGATTTCAAATGGATCCCAAATGTTTAGGGTTTCACTACAGTTGAAACGTTCTTTGGTTCGGCACAATTTGGTTGATTAGATGGAAAATATGGTTTTGCTTAGGTGACATGATCTCACACCTTGATTTCCTTCACAAATCCATCCAGTTGCCAAGTGTCTAATGCTATTCACCAAGTATGGCTAAGATCTTGCCAAGTGTCCAAATAAGACTTCTTTAACCTAATTTGGACATTCCACACTGTAATTTTGAAAACACTTCACTGGATGCTATTATTGAGGTTACTATTCACTCCAGAAAAGTGAAAAATAAACTTTGCACTCTAAAAACCTAAATATTCATACAAGCCTAACTGTTCAATTTGTTTATTGAATTCCAATCCCGAAATGCCTCGAAATAAGCAAAATGCATTTTTGAACAAGCGTATCGTCATAAAACTAAAAATGAGATTATTGCGCCATAAAATCCTAAATAATCAATTGAGTCTAATGGCACAAACCATATCTCAAACTAACACTTCTAACTACCTCAAATAAATAAATCGCGTTTCTGGCAATATAGTGAGTGATAGCTCTGACTATACTGACAAACTAAAACCTAAAACCTATGCAAATGGTCAAATCATGAAAACTTATGGCATTTTCACGAGATTCCTAAAGTCTATAGAAATCCACCATTGAATTTATAGTGGGTTGTTACAACATTAACAAAGAAAGATTTACACAAATATATACACATGTTAACCAAATTAAGTTGAGTGTTTACTTACAAAAATCTTTCAAGAAAGTACTAGCAGGCTGTAAATGGAACTACAACTTGTTAGAACAAGGGTTTCGAACCCTATTCTATGTGTGTGAGTGTGTGTAAGGTTTCTAGGGTTCATCACGTGCTATTGGAAATACTTCAACCTCTCGGCTCAGGGTTTTTGAACATGAAAACTCTTCAAGTTCATGTAACCATGGCTAGGTTATGAAAATATGAGATGTATGTGGGTGTTTAGCCGATTGTATAGAGCATGCAAGTCCTCAAAGTTTCGGCTTCTCCTCCCTTCGGAAAACCTTAGAATAAACTTGAAATCATTGTGATCCTTTGAGAATCTCAAGCTCTTTTGAGATTCTATCATCTCCTCGAATGAGGTGTGAGTATTGTGAAGAAAGATGAGAAAAATGAGGTCCTTACCTTGGATTGCTTTATGCTTGGTGTCGTGGTCCTTCCTTGGATGTAGAGAAGGGTTGTTTTTCATGTTTGGTTGGAAGGAAAACTCAAGAAAGTGAGGAAAATACCAAGTAGCCGTTTGAGAGATTGTGGAGAGGGTGAGAACATGCAAAATCCGAAAATGACAAAAAGAAAATCCCTTGAGTATGTGGCTCCTCCCCCTTTATATAGAACTCTTCCACAAATCCTATTAGTTGCTAGAGGTCCATTGCATGAAGGACAAGTGGTGTGTGGCCTTTTCCCTTAGCCGAATGTCTCTTCATCTTCATCATCATTGGATTGCTGATTGAGCTGCATTATTGAATATGTTATACATTTAAAATCAATATATTTTTAATTTATTTTATTATTTTATTATTATTTTTAGATTAAAAAAATGGTTAAAAAGCATAAATTCAACTTGTGAATTAAATTGATTAATAGCGTAATTTATGCTTGATTTTAATACTTGTGATTTAATTGTATAACATTTCTTCACATGCAGAACACACTTTTAATTTTTGTCTTTAATTAATTATTTATTTCTTTGTCTAGTTATATTTTTGTTTCTTTAATTAATTTTTTTTTCTCTATTTTTATTTATTTATTTTTGTTTTTGTTTTGTTTAGTCTAGTTTTATTTGTTTTGTTTCCTTTGGTCTACTTTTTTTTTTTGTCTAGTCTCCATGCACGCACTGCCACCCCTTCGCCATCATCAACAGTACAGCCTCGTAAAACCCGCTGCACATCCACCGCCACCGTATGCCACCTCTGTTTTTCTTCAATAAATCAGAGCAACTGCAGCCCAGTAGCACCTCCACAGCACGGCCTCCTCCTGCTACCGCAAGTCTCCTCCTCCTTCAAACATCCAGCAGCGCCACCGTCTGAAGCCACCAGCTCAACCACAGCCTCCGTTAACCGCTGCTGCCTACCACATCACTCGATGCTAGGCACCAGTGCCAAGTTTATCCTCACTAATAATTTCCCGAATGGGGCCTTGAACGAAAGTATCATCACCAAAATTCAGAAATCTGAATTGACTCCTCGCTTCCCCTGCTTAGACGTTGATTGGTTTTTTGGGTTCGGGGGATTGTTTGTTAGGTTTGTTGGAGATTTTTTGATTCGTGAGGGATTAAACTCTCAGGACTTTTTTTTCTTGGTATTCATCCATCATAAACGATGATTTTTTAATAAAAGTAGAAAGGAGTCACTGTTGTAAATGTGAAAAAAAAACCCGGATGGAGAAACTCGTTAGAATTTAGAAGTAGGAGTACAGTAGAGTATTGAGTGTGATTTTATTTTTCAGTTTTTATTTTTTTGAATAAAGCTCAAGTGAAGAGAGGGAGGACGGTAACGCAGTTGAGAGCTTAATAGACCAACTGTTGTTGCCAAGCTTTCCTCCTTCACCTGTAACCTCCATTTTCAGTTTTATTTTTATTTTATTTCAATTTAAAGTTTATGATGAATTATTGCAATATTTAAGTGTTCATTATAATTATTGCTCATTTAAATTTATGTTATTTAATTTTCTTGCACTTTAAATTCCTGCGATTTAAATTATTGTCATTTATTTTTCTCGCACTTTTAGTTCTTGTAATATAAATTAATGTCATTTATTTTTCTTACTCCTCTAAATTTTAGTCAATTAATTTCAGCAATTTTAATTTATTGTCTTTCATCTAAATTTCTTACTTTTTATCACTGCACTAAAAAATCCAACAAACATGAATCTGGTTCATGACCAATAAATTTTCATTTTCATTGTACTCTTACATTCATTGTACATATCATCACTTTTATTTTTATTTTCTCATTGTAGATATCTTTACTATTTTCCATGAGTTTGATTTTTATGTACTTTTCCTGCACTTGGGATAGCCTTTGTGCTGCTCATTTTTGAGTGAGTCAATTGCTTTGGGAAGTCTAAAAGGCACATAGTGTGGCGTGTAACCTCCCCCTTAGTTGAACCTCTTGGTCTTCTAAACCCCCTACACTCAAGGGCGCATGAGTGTGTGCCCTTGAGTGTAGTGGCCAAAAATCTAGGGTTAGGATGGTCATTGTGCTCACAAGTCCCTTCATCTTCCTTCTAGAAACTCTCCTCTATCGATGCATGGTTGACAAGTGGCAAATGTTAGAAAAATACTTGAGTGGGTGTGTGGGTGAGGGGAATCTGAAAATCCCCTTTGTCCCTTGGGATTCCCTATGCAATCTCTTGAAAAGGATCCTCTTTTGTCTTCCCTAGGCACTACTTCCCATGGAGATCTTCTTGGAACTACAAGCAATTGCCACATGGCATGGGGTGTGCATGTGGGTGGGTTAGCTAAGTGGCCTTTGGCCTTTTCTAGATCATCTCATCATTCCTTTCTTCTAGAAGCCATCTTGCATGAAGGACAAGTGACAAACCGAAGGGCTTGTCACTAGGGTTGGCGTGCATGCCTCCCTTGGATTTCCAAATACTCTTATCTCTCCCCCTTAGCCCATTTACACGTCCAGGTTCATAGGCCTCATAGGTGTGAAAATTGGCACAAGCCTTATGGCTTAGGCGTGTCCCTATGTTTCTTCTAGGGTTTTTGGGCTCAAGCCCACTCAATTGGCTGAATTATAGGGGTTTGACTAGCCCTTTCTCTTGGGCTTTGGATGCTAAATACAAGTCCAAGGCCTCTATCCAATTAGACCTAATCTCATGGCCCTAAAATAATACTAAGGCAATAAAAATAATTACGGATGAAATCCAGCTAAGTTTCGAGTTATGACAACATGGAGAATATTGGATGAATATGAAAAACTAATTAACTTTGCACAATGCTTAGCCGTTAGAAGGCTTCTCTCTAATGTATCGGAATTATCTAATTACCACATGGTCCATATCCATAACGTGAGGTTTATCTCTCCCTAATAAATAGGGTGGCTAGGGTCTTTGTTAAGCTACACGACTATTTTGACTCCTCTATGGTGGATGGGCCTTGGGCCCCCAATTTGGACCAGACCAATATTAACTTCTCCAGTTACCTCGCTAATTCCTCTAGCATGTAAGTGTGGGGAATTCAAAGCAAAAGCATTACAAATATCTCGCTTTACTCAAATGAGGACATTTTAGACCCTAGATTAGCCCACTAGCCCATTTACTACTTTACTTGTCGTTTCCACTTATCAAGAGGCGGGAATTCCAAACATGAAAAACGTGTGTACCCAATAACCGTGGCCACAATCTCTTTTAGTCATGTCATTTAGTTAGGTAGTAATGGTCTACAGTTATCACTTGTTCTTCATTTTCCTACTCCTTCTCATTTTTCTCTGTCTTCTTCCCGATTTATTTTTTTCTTCTTTACGTTCTTGAGACCCCACTATCTTGAGTTCTTTATCTGCGACTCTAATCTTCCCCATTTATTCTTTTATTTATGCTTCTTTTTCGTCCTCATGGCCCAATGAAACACATCCCAAACCCCTGTTGTCCCAGAGTCTTCCTCTACGAAATACTTCGTCACTGCTTTGGTCGTGATGGTCGCCAATGGTTCAGCTTCTGCCCACATGAGTCACACACATTGTAATAACAAAGTGTATGCTCACAAGCTCAATAAAGTGTACAGTTGTGATAAATTGGAGTTAGCCAAGTCCACGCCTGTTACTTTACCATTTTTCTATCTTAGACCAATTGGAATTTAGACCAATAGATTGTGAATATGGGAACCAAGTAAAATGGACCCTACCTTTTGCTAATGAGGTAGGCGGCCAAGCCTACAAGAGAGCCCAAAGGGCTAGTGGTTTTCTGCCATTAGGATTTAGGGTTTGTAGGAGAACCCAATTAGGGTTTAGGTATATGAAAAAGGTGCCCAATAAAAGAAGAGACCCGTGAGTTTCCCTAAGCACTAATCATTTAAGGGGTTTCAATTTTGACAAGAAAACTTGCCACTTGGCAAGCATGCAACCAAGCTTCTAGAGGAAGCTTAGAGGAGGAAGGAGAATAGTTAGCTTTGGCCAAAGGGAAGAAGGTGCCACTTGGCATGCATACAAGATAAGACTTTTTGAGTTTTCAAGAAGGAAATAAGCCATAAGGGCTTCAGTTTTAAGGAGCCACATGCCACATGGTAATTGTGCCATATCCCTCCACTAGATTCATTGTATTTAGACCTAAAAGTGGAGGAAGAAAGGAAGAGAAAGGGGTTTTCAGGCATGGTGTTGTGCTGAAAATTATCTGCAAGTGCATTGAATCGTAACAGGTAATAAAATGTTTTAAGGAAAACCAATGTCGAACCCACAGAGATTAATTATGCTATTGAGTACTGAAATTTACTAAATTAATTACTATTTGGAAACCAAAATTTGAAGAATAGATTATCTAAATTAAAATGAAGCAAATAGCATTAAAATTAAGATTTTAAAGATAATAAAAATATATCTAGAGCGTTTGATTTCACCTACCAAATCCTACACAATTTATTCTTCTTTGTTATAGAATTCCGATTATCCTAAGTTGATGATAAAAATCTCTTAACTATTCAATATTTTCTCTCGAACTATACCAAAAATATCTCCAACTAATAACTCCATATCTCTATTTGAATTTACCTAATTGGAGACTCATTAGGTTCTTTGATTTTTTCTTGAAAATCGCACTAATTGCTGTAAAGTTTCTCTACCTTCACTCAACTAAGGGTGTTTAATCCTAGAGCTATAGTCACAAATCACCTCTCGATCTCATTGAGATTCAATAGGTCGAACATTAATTAGTTAGAAAATTACAAGCATTAAGAATAAGGAATAAACACTCAATCATGGAAATATTGAAAATACGATAACTTAGAATATAAATTGTGTGTTCAATGCTAGACTACATCAAAGCTCTAGAAAAAAAATTAGTTCATAATGAAATTAAAAAGAAAAACAATAAAACTGGTGTTCTTCGTTGGAGTTGGTTGATGAAGCATGCAGCTCTCATCTCTGCCCTCCAGATCCGCCTCCTCGAAAGAAACTCAAATAATAAACTCTAGAATCTTTTTACTCTAAAACCCCAGTATCTAAAACTCAGACTCTCCTCCTCTCTATTCATCCCACAACTCGAGATTAAATAGATATTGAAATTCAAATGCGGTTACAATCTAGCCTAAAGACCTAGAAAATAGTTTCTAAAGATAAATGTTAACATAAAAGAAATATCCCAAAAATATCAGAATTATCTAAAATTGAAGATTCAGTAATATGTGGCTTGATTCATGGAGTTTAGGAGGATTTGGTGGTCAGCAGATTGATTGCGGAACTCGGATGGGTCCCATCGGGTAGATGCCTATGTGCGCTGAATATAACTGGTCTCCTTGCCTACTGAGAGGAAAGACTCCAAACCGGAGTGAAGCTGCTCGCCTTTACTAGTAAAGCTGCTCGTCTTTACTAGTTGTTGCCCACGATGTCGTTTAAGTTGGTTTTTTAAGTTGGTTGGTTATACTAATCGCCCAATTTATCTGCCCCGAGCCTTGTCGTCATGTCTTCTCGCCCAGAAGGTAAAGTATATCTCTCATGTCTTCTCGCCCCGAAGGTAAAGGTAAAGTATGGCACCCATGCACAAGAAACCTTTCGGTCTCCACATCAGAAATAATGATAGAAGAGAGAATGAGTGAGATTTTAAGGAGGATATAAAAAGAGGGCAATTAATGGCGGGCCCGTTTACCCCCTGGTGAAGGTACACCAAGAGTCACTTTCACTCAGTTCTAATTTTTCCTCTTCTCTCCTATCTTTCTCGCCTACCCTAGAAGAATAAGAACAAAAAACCAACACCATTCTTCTACCCACATGCCACCTTCACACAAACATAGGGAGGAACCAAGTACCTCACGGGAGGATGGATTCTTGGCATGGTAAGAATCTTTGATTTTTTTCCTCCACATGACCACGCAAATGCACACCAAAGTCGAGGTTAAGACCAAGAGGGCGGAGAGAGGTTGAGGGTGATTCGAAGAGGAAGGGGCCTTGACCTATATATAGGCCGAGCTACCCTATCACGGGCAACACAAAGCGAGGCTCGGATTGGTGGAATGAGCAGCAGTCAAACACGGTAGAGGGAACGTTGAGACCAACGGTGCATGGCTATGTTGTACAAGGTGCACATGGGTGGGGTGCTATCACACGACTTAGAATCACGGGGAGGTCGAAAGAGGGGAGTAAAGATGATGGCCACAAGGTGTAGACGGGGCCGAGCATCGCTCGATGCGTGGAGGCGAGCTCAAGGTGGGCATGGGTAGCTCTGCAGGGTCATGGATTGTAGAGGGAGAGGGTGCAACACGCAGGAGAAGAAGGGCAGGGGGAGGAGAAAGAAGAATGGAAAGAAAATTTAGGGGGTAACCCTCAGACCATCAAAACGGTGTCGTTTGGGAGTGGATAACGGAGATAGGCTTCCGACAGTTAGGCCCTCTAAGGGCTTTTTCTTATATTTTCAAATGCTGAGCCCATAAGTATAAGGCCTCACACTGAACCAGCATATATGTTAATGTTATGAAAAGTAATTTGAGATCTTAGTTTATTTTGGTACAATTGGGCAAATTTTCCAATGTGATTATCGTCTACTGTTAGAAGTATGCTAGGTGCATTGCATACTATCCTAACATTAACTGTTAGAAGTATGCTAAGTGCCTTGCGTTGCATGTCCCAATATTTCAGTCTCCGTTAAATCTCAACCAGAGGTTAGGGGTGTCACAAGTAAGTAGGGAAACTTTTCTATCAACATTAATAAAATATGTCTTTCAAGTAGGAGTGGCAAATTGTGTTAACGGGTCATGTTTGTATCGTGTATATTATATGATATGGGTAAACCTAAACACGACATGTTAAGCTTAACATGTCAAATTTTTAAACCTAACATGACCCATTTGACTTGCCATGAATTAATAAAAAATATATCGATACGGAACGACCTGTTTCGACCCTTGTCAACCCGTTTATGTAAATGGGTTGAATTGACCCAAATAATCTATTTGACCTGATTAACATAATTTCACATAAAAGTTAAAATCACAATATCTCCTAATAATATAAAAATAATTATATAAGTCCAAAATTACAATCTAAACAATAAAAACACAAAAATTACAATCGAGAGGAAGTGTGGGAGGCGGTCATGATTCGTGAGAACTGACTGAACTGAGAACTGAGAGAGAGTTAGGAAATATGTAATAGGGTTAGGGTATTTTTGGTTTTAGGTTGAAAATGATATAATTGTAATTTTTAGTAAAAAATTTAACGGGTCTAAATGGGTCACTAATGGGTTGACCCGTTAATGAATTGTGTCTTAATGGATTATCCCGTTTTGACCCCAACCCATTAACATCAAACCCAAATCCGTTAATTTCGTGTCGTGTTAGTGTTGAGTTAATGACTCATTGACTCACTCATAAATGAGCAGCACAAAGGCTATCCCAAGTGCAGGAGAGTGTCGTGTAATAATTAGGAATACGTTCCTAGATCGTCTCCTTAGGAAAATTGCTTAAAATTAAACTCGTGTAAAATGATGAAAATATTTACAAAAAGAAAAGAAAAATAAAAGTGATGATATATACAATGAATGGACGAGTGCAATGAAAATGAAAATTTATTGGTCGTGAACTAGATTCATGGTTGTTAGATTTGAGTGTAGCGATGAAAAGTAAGAAATTAAAATTCAAGATAGTAAATTAAAATTGCTGAAAATTAAATAATTGAAATTTAAAAGAGCAAGAAAAATAAATGACATTAATTTAAATAGTAGAAATTTAAAGTGCAAGAAAATTGAATTACATAAATTTAAATAGCAGGAATTTAAAGTGCAAGAAAATTAAATGACATAAATTTCAGTAAACAGTAATTTAAATGACATAAATTTAAACGAGCAATAATTTAAATTGTAGGAAAAATAAATGATACTAATTTAAATGAATTGGAATTAAAATGAATGCTTAAAGATTGCAATAACATGTCATAAATTTCAAACTGAAATAAAATAAAAATAAAACTAAAAATGAAGGCTACAAGTGAAGAAGGAAAGCTTGACAACATTAGTTAGTCCATTAGGCTCTCAATTGCATTACCGCGCTCCCTCTCTTCACCTGAATTTTATTCAAATAAAAACTGAAAAATAAACACGCACTTAATTATTCAAAACCTACTCCTTCTCCTACCTAACTTAACCCGATTCCTAATATAACACCTTTCTTCATCCGTTTACAAGCCTTTTATAGGCTTAAAAAATACTCAAATGACTGTTGCTTTCAGCGTGTGGCCCATTCAATTCAATTCGCTCAGTCAAACGAAGAACATAATCCCGTCTTTTTCGTCCGTCCATCACGGATCTATTATTGTTTTTTTCTTCACGTGGTGCAGCGTGCGTGCGGCTCTTGCGTTTGGAAATGAACTATACCCTTTATTATTTTTTTCTTCGTTCTTTTGTTTCTTCCATCCGAAAGGTCCCTGGCGTTTAATTGTTTTGTTCCCCGTCAAGAAAGCCAGCTTTTTTATTTTTCTTTTTCCTCATGCGTGAGTTGCTTCTGCATGATTTGTGTTTTGGTTCGCGCGGTTCTTCCCTCGCACAAGTATGTTTCTTTCTTTTAATTTCCTGGTAGCCTCCTCTCTTCATCGTCCGTCTTCGTGAGTTGGGTTTCAGCTTTCGGCGTCCAATTCTTTTAATCGCAACTTCCTTTCTGAAGCAAAACAGAAGCTGAGCTTTCGAAGGATCTGAAACTTGTGAGAAACAATTTTTTATCATGATCTTTTGTGTGACTCCTTTGGGCTTCAGTAAAGCAGTTTGATGAATGTGGTAATGTTTCAACTGTGTTTGCTCGAGGCTGGCGGCCAGGGAAGTGCACAAAAATAGAGAAGGAAGCTTGCGGAGGCTTAATTCTACACAAAAATAGAGGAGGAAGCTTCGGACGGTGGGAAGCTGCATGCTAACGGCTTGCAGGTGCAGCGGGTGCTGCAGTGAATGCGGAGGGGTGGTGCTGCGCAGAGGTGATGCTGCCCGTTTTCACGTGGAGGACGAACCGCAGCAGTGGAGGTGGACTGTGTGCATGGAGGCTGTGTGTTTTGGGGAGGAAACGGAGAATCTTGCCCGCAGGGAGTGACGTGCGGATGCAATGCAGCGTGGGGGCTTTTACGTGGAGGATGTTGTCGTGGAGGTTAGTGGCCGTGCTTGCCAGTTGGACGTGTGATAGCGTAGAGGGTGGCTGAGTTGCAGCAGGTGGAGGCCGTGGTTGAGGATGAACTGGCCAATATTTACGTGGAGGAGGAGTTCGTGCGGAGGAGTAATCATGGAGGATGAACCGCGACAGCATATTGGAGGAGTTGGCCGTGCATGGCTGTGCATGGGAAAAAGAAAAGGTGGTGGCGCACGGTTGGGGCAGCGCGGTGATGTTGAAGGAATTGGGCGGCGGTGACAGCCATTTAGTGGAGGCTGTGGACTGCGGAGGTGCAAGGTGGAGAAGCTGCAAAACAAAACTAAATAAATAAATGATGAGTGTTGTAAAACTAAAGAAAAGTAGCAAGAAAATTGAAAGACCACAATATCTAAAATTAGTTCTTTAGGAACTATATATTATTTCTCTCAACTTCCTTGTTGTAAGTCTACTACAAATGCTCCTCAAGACACCCTTTTATAGGCATGGAAGATACATGAATACATGAACCTAGAGAATGACAATACATGAATTAAAGGGATACATAAACATGGAAAATAGGAATACATGAACATGGAAGAATTCTAATGGTCATCCATCAAATACATTCCATGAATTTACAACACTTCCCCTTGGATGACCATACACAAGAATATGCCTCGTTAAAACCTTGCCAAAGAAAATCCAGTGGGAAAAACTTGTGACAAAGGAAAAAGACTACAATATTCTAATATGTCTTTGAATGTTTTACAATTGCCTCATTAAAACCTTGCCAAGTAAAACCCTATGGGAAAAACCTTAGCGAAGAAAAAAGAGTACAATCTAGATGATAATTGACTTCTCCTCGTAGGTATACAAATCTTCAATTGTTCATGATGAAAGATCCTTGAGTCGTCGCATTCCAATATTGTGTACTAACTTTTTGAATGTTGCAGTTGATAAAGTTGTAGTGAATAAGTCCTGTATTTTCTTGACATCAATGTCACCACCCTTTTGAAGCTCATGTGTATAAAAGAACTTTGGTGAAATATGCTTGATCCTATCGCCTTTGATGTAGCCACTTCTTATTTACATAATACATGCCGCATTATCTTCGTATAATATTGTTGGACGGTCTTTGACTATGGGTAAACCACACTTTTCTAGAATATGCTGAATTAATGATATTAACCAAATGCATTCACGGCTTGCTTTATGTATTGCAATAATTTCTGAGTAATTGGAGGAAATAGCTACTATTGTTTGTTTGACAGACTTCCATGAAATAGCTGTACCTCCATATGTAAATAGGTATCCTGTTTGAGAACGCCCTTTATGCGGATCAGATAGATAACCTGCATCTGCATATCCAATTAATTATGTGCTTGATTCTTTTAGATAAAATAATCCCATGTCGATCATACCATGAAGGTAACGTAAGAGATATTTGACACCATTCCAATGTCTTCGGTCTTCGAGTTGGTGCAGAACTATATTGCTAATAAGTTGACTGAAAATGCAATATCAGGTCTTGTAGAATTTGCAAGATACATTAAAGCACCAATTGCACTAAGATATGGTACTTCAGGACCAAAAATTTCTTCATCTTCCCTCGAGGACGAAAAGGGTCTTTCTCAATATCAAGTGATCGAATAACGATTGGAGTGCTTAAAGGGTGAGCTTTATCCATATAAAAGTGCTTCAAAACTTGTTCTGTATATGTAGACTGATGAAATAAAATTCCATTTGAAAGATGTTCAATTTGTAAACTAAGACAAAATCTGGTTCTTTCAAGATCTTTCATTTCAAATTCATTTTTCAAACAATTTGTAATTTTCGTGAGCTCTTCTAGAGTCCCAACGAGATTCATCCACATATACTGCAATAACTGTGAATCCAGACTCTGACTTCTTAATAAAAATACATGGACAAATTGGATTGTTCTCAAATCCATTTTTCAATAAATACTCCTTAAAACGATTGTACCACATGTGTCTAGATTGCTTTAAATCATATAATGATTTTTGTAACTTGATAGAATAAATACTTCTGGATTTTGAATTATATGCTTTGGGCAGTTTATATCTTTCAGGGATTTTCATGTATACATCATTATCTAGTGATCCATATAAATATGCAGTAACCACATCCATTAAACACATATCCAAACTTTCCATTACTACCAAGCTAATAAAAAATCTAAATGTAATTGAATCTATTACAGGAAAATATATTTCTTTAAAATCAATACCAGGTTTCTGCAAGAAACCTTGTGCAACAAGTTGTGCTTTATATCTCATGATTTCATTTGTCTCATTACGTTCTTTTACAAATACCCACTTATATCCAACAGGTGTAACACTTTTAGGTGTTTGGACGACAGGTCCAAATACTTCACGTTTTGCAAGTGAATTCAATTCTGCACTAATTGCATTTTTCCATTTTAGCCAAACATTTCTACGTCGACATTCTGCGACGGTTTGTGGTTCAATTTCATCATTCCTTCTGGTAATGTCAATTGCAACTTTAAATAAAATTATATTGTCGACAATAATTTTATTTCTATCCCATAATTCTCCTATACTTACATAATTTATTGAGATATCGTTATTTTCAGGTACCTGTTCCTCTTAAGGAGATATCTCTTAAGGAGTTTCCTCTTTAGGGGATTCTTTTTCAGAAGAATTTGGAGTTGAAAGTTTGGATGGATCAATTGACCTTGTTGCTTGTTTTGTGGGTATGGTTTCTTCAAGAATACCAATTTCTTTTGCTTTTCTCTTTCAGGGAATCTTATCCTTTGCACCAATAGGTGTCCACGCTTCAGGCATGTCTTAGATTCATTTGCTGCTTAATTTCTGGATTGTTCTACAAGAACTTCAATCATTGCAGAAATATTAGCAGCTGGAATATGCGATTTTATTATTTTCTTACTATCAATAAATGCATCCGGTAATTGATTTGCAATACCTTGTAAATGAATAATCCTCTGAACTTCCAATTTACATTGATTTGTAGGAGGATTAATATGAGATAATATTGATGCATTCCATGTTATTTCTTTTTGTGCTACAGGCACATTATCTTTTCCTAATAGTGAAAAAATTGTTTAATCAAAATGACAATCTTCGAAACGTGCCTTAAAAATATCACCAGTTAAAGGTTCAAGGTATCTAATAATAGGAGGAGAATCAAAACCAATATAAATACCAAGCCTTCGTTAAGGGCCCATCTTAGCGCTTTTGGGAGTTGCAATCGGAACATAGATAGCACAACCAAAAATACGAAGATGAAAAATATTTGGTGGTTGACCAAAAGCAAGTTGCAATGGGGAGTATTTATTATGGGCAGTTGGTCTAATCTGAACTAATGATGCAGCATGTAAAATTGCATGTCCCTAAGCAGAAACATGTAGTTTTGTTCTCATAAGCAAAGGTCTAGCAATTAATTAAAGAAGTTTAATAAACGATTCAGCTAAACCGTTCTGAGTATGTACATTGGCAACTGAATGTTCAACATGAATTCCTATTGATATGCAATAATCATCAAAGGCTTGAGATGTAAATTCTACAGCATTATCCAATCTGATAGACTTGATTGGATAATCTGGAAATTGTGCTCGTAATCTAATAATTTGTGTAAGAAGTCTAGCAAATGCAACATTACGAGTAGAGAGTAGACAAACATGTGACCATCTAATTGATGCATCTATTAAAACCATAAAATATCTAAATGGTCCACATGGCGGATGAATTGACCCACATATGTCCCCATGAATTATTTCTAAAAATGATGGAGATTCAATTACTATCTTAAAAGGGGATGGTCTGATAATAAGTATTCCTTGAGAACATGATGCACATGGATAATCACTTGGTAAAAGAATCTTCAGGTTCTTTAGAGGATGTCCATGTGGGTTCTCAATTATTCGTCGCATCATAATTGATCCCAGATGTCCAAGGCAATCATGCCAAAGCATAAAATTTTTTGGATCAGAGCACTTCCGGTGCATTATAATATTTGATTCAAATGTACTCATAGTTGTATAATATAAGCCCGAAGAGAAAGCTAGCAGTTTTTCTAATATGAGCTTCTGGCTCGAAATCATAGAAGTAATGTAAAGATATTCATTACTGCCTTCATTGATGGTTTCAACATGGTAACCATTACGAAAAATATCTTTAAAATTTAGCAAATTTCTTCTAGATTTTGAAGAATACAAAGCATCGTCAATACAAAATTTTGTTCAGGTAACATTATATTTGCTCTTTCGGAGCCTTCAATTAGATTTGAAGAACCGGATATGGTATTGACATTAGCTCTATTCAATGTTAAATATTGAAAATATTTCTTATGCTTAAGAATTGTATGTGTGGTACAACTGTCTGCGAGATATGCATCTCTATCAATTTTTTTCAAATTGATCAATTCATCAATAAAATCCATACTTCCTTAATAAAAGCAAAACATATATAAAACTTTATTAATATAATGGAAAATTACAATGTATTCGAAGATAATAACTAAAATATAATGTGATTACAAGGCAAAGAAAGAAAATTAATTATTGTATCCAAAATCATCACTAATCAGAAAATTTGTATTTTCGTTGGGGTTCACAAAGAAATCAGAAACATCCAGATGGGTGTGATCCATTCCATTTGGGGTATAAGTTGAATCTACTGGATTCTTATGATCAGCAAAATTCATTTCGACTCCCTTTTCTTTTTCTTTAATAGATGCCTGATAGAGGACTACCAAATGTTTTGGTGTACGACAGGTACGTAAACAATGCCCATTCATACCACATCTAAAACATTTATCCTCATAGTGCTTTGTAGGCTTATTCTGTGAGCCTTTATTATCATCATTTTTTTTTATCTCAGTGTTGTTCCATTTCCGGTGGTACACTGAGTTTCTTTTTGAGTAATTTTGAGTACGACCTCCTTGATTTTTATAAATTTTCTTATCACGTCCCCGACCACGTCCACGATTTCCTTTATAATTATGAAATGAAGTTCCATTCACTTCAGGGAGTAGAGTAGAACCAATTGGAAGAGATTGATGATTTTTCATTAAAAACTCATTGTTCTGTTCAGCCACTAACAAACAAGATATTAGTTCAGAATATTTTGTGAACTTGCGCTCTTGATATTGCTGCTGCAGGAGCACATTTTTTTTCTAACATATCTTCATCAGTGACATTCTCACCACATAATTTCAACTGTGAGCTTATTTTGAAAAGTGCAGATTTGTACTCAGACACTGTTTTAAAATCTTGCAACCTCAGGTGCATCCAATCATAGCGAGCCTTTGGAAGGATAACGGTCTTTTGGTGCTCATTTCTCTCCTTAGACTATTCCATAAAATCAATGGATCTTTTATGGTGAGGTACTCACTTTTCAATTCTTCAAGCAAATGATGGCGAAAAAAAATCATCGTTTTAGCACGATCCTATAGGGACCTTTCATTCTTTTCTTGGATAGTATTTCCAAAATTCATTGCATCAAAATGGATTTCAACATCCAAAATCCAAGATAAGTAATTGTTGCCAGAGACGTCTAGAGCAACAAATTCTAATTTTGTAAGATTCGACATTATCTATAACAAATATATTAAAAATCGAATAAGTAAATATTATAAGATTTAGAATATGCAAGAATTATAAACTTTATGAAGTCATATGAATTGCATTGACAATATAATATTTTACTTCAAAGAGTATTGCATAAAATATATGTTATAGCATTATTCGAAAATATACATACCATGATGATTATAAAATGATATTATAAAATTGTGGAATGACTTACAGTGATCAGATCAATCTTACAGATAGCTTTCAACGTCAAATAACACGACAATTGGCTAGAGTCTCGTGCTGATAACTTGATGTAAAACTAAAGAAAAGTAGCGAGAGAATTGAAAGACCACAATATCTAAAATTAATTCTTTAGAACTATATATTATTTCTCTCAACTTCTTTGTTATAAGTCTACTACAAATACTCCTCAAGATACATTTTTATAAGCATGGAGGATACATGAATACATGAACATAGGAAATGACAATACATAAATTAAAGGGATACATGAACATGAAAAATAGGAATACATGAACATGGAAGAATTCTAATGGTCATCCATCAAATATATTTCATGAATTTACAACAATGAGTATTATTTTGGAGAAGCTGCAAAATAAATAAGCGCACGGGGTTGGGCCCAAATTTGGGCCAAAAAATGAGGATTAAGCTGCAAAACCGAAATTTATGGGCTAAAAGCACACGGATTGGGCCCAAATATCTATCTTTTGAAACTCATATATATTTTTTAATCCATCTTAAAACATGTTATTACGTCGAACACAAACTTAACGAAGCACTGGCCGTTTTGGGAGGCAAACTCTAAAGCAGTCTTCAACTAGAAGTAGAGCGTAGAGGTGATAAGACTGCAAGCAAGTCAGATTTATTTTCGTATCTTAATTTTTTATTTTTAAATCAACAAGGAAATTCATCGTCCTGGCTATGACAAACCATTGTACAGAAAGATCAATTTCAGAATTGAAAATAGTCATTCTAAAACTAATTTATCATGATGAAGTTTTCTTTATCTTGAACATCAATCACTACACACTATAAGCAAACTGTATA
The DNA here is from genome assembly GCA_003123785.1 of Pterocarya stenoptera. Classification (NCBI taxonomy): domain Eukaryota; kingdom Viridiplantae; phylum Streptophyta; class Magnoliopsida; order Fagales; family Juglandaceae; genus Pterocarya; species Pterocarya stenoptera. The sequence goes on along the minus strand of QEOT01124219.1, from coordinate 159,661 downwards.
TTTATGCCTAATTAATTCTTGTTAAAATGATTATTTCTTACTAAAATAATTCTATTTTTGCCGCAAATAATTTGTCAAAAACTCCCATTTTTCTTTTACTGATCTGAAGCCCAGGCTTGCTCATGTGTATGTGTTTTCTTTTGGTGAAGTTGGAGCCCAAATTGTGGCAAGTGGGTTTAATTGAGTGAAGTGGGTTCTTTTATATTGTGTGAGTTTGGCTAATTTTAGTGTGTTATGGGTGCAAATTTGGGCCCAACCCGTGTGCTTTAAGCCCATAAATTGGAATATGAAAACCCAGCCCCTTACCCCACCTAACTACATCGTTTTGACCCTAGGAAGAAAACCTTAGGCCTCCTTTTCTTCCTAGCGTTGCACGCCCCTTTTGCTTTTTTTGCTTTTTTTCTTCTTTCCTTCTTCTTCCTCCTCCCTCCTACAACCCATGAGCCATTGCCGCCCATGGCGCCTCTACACCTTCATCATGTTTCTTTCGAGCTCTGACCACTGCCCTCATATGCCACTACCTCCCCTTCCACCAATCCACACCTCCTACTTTGCCAACTTGTGCGGCACTTGGCCTTGTCGCCTGCTCACACGCCAATCGTTGCAGGCCACGCGTGCAACGCTCTGCTTCCTCCCATCATCCCGCACCACCAATCATAGCCATGACTGTGTTCCCCGAGCCCCACTCCATGACCTATAAATAGGAGAGGCTCCTTCCTCTTTGAAGAACACAGCCCCTCCTCCTCCTCTCAATCTCATCCCCTCCTTGCCGGATCTCCCAAACCCTTCCTCTCTAGCTCTCTTTACCTTTGGTTAGAGAATTTTCCTCCAAGATCCATCGTGTGCCGCTGCGAGCCACCACTCTCAGCCATGTTCCAGTGGTTGTTCAACCACCTCCTCACCTTCTCCTTCCCATTCCCGACCTCCTCCTCCCTTGATTTCACCCAACAAGTGAGCTAAGACTTACTTTAAGCACTGTTCCGCTGTGGCGCCCCAACCCTCGTTTGGGATTGGATGGTGACTGAGATGTTGGGACATGTAACACTTGACTACACACCCCTTGTACATGAAAGATAATATGCAATGCACCTATGTACAATAGCAGTATGCAATAAAATCATAGCAGAATAATAATAAAAGTCGGATAATCTAAGGAATGCAATATGCAATTGCAAGCACATGGTACCATTACTAAACAAAATACCCAACATTGTCGTTTCACCAAAACATGCATACTATAAATATATAGTATCCCAAAAGCATAGAGTATTTTTAATCTCCCAAAACATGGGACCCTCTCAAAATAATCCAAGTCTCAAAGCTCAAAATAAACATTTCCCCCCAAGGGAAATGGCGTCCCAACTTCTCTCTCTCTCTCTCCTCAAAAAGGGCTTGGGCTTCACTCGCTTCTCTAAGGTCCGATCGTTATCCCGATTGTTGCACCGTTTGAATTTATCAATAAACTAAAGTATCTTGGTGATCGCTTGGTCAATAGTCTCAAGGTGCTCCAAGATGGAAGGCATGGGTGAGCTCGTGACCATCTTAGGTACGATTCTTTCCAAAGGACATGCCGTCCTCTTCCGCTTGGTCATTAGGGTCCGCGTCTAAGACTGTAACAACTTCTGCCATTCCGGTTTGGGAATGGTAATGAAAACTATCACAATGAGATTTTGAGAAACCTCAGCAAGTAAACACGCAACATACAATAGTTAACACAAGCATACAAGAGGTATATCATGAAATGCGTGCATAGACATGAACTTGACATATAACGTCACCGAAACTTGACTTATGCACTTAACCATTTTCAAAAGACTTGTAATAAAGACATTGACATTGAAATTTTTAGAAAAACATCTTTGACTTTTCTTTTTACGTTGATCTTAATCAGAACTTGCCTTATCAAAACATATCACAAGATTTTCATCGAGTGATCCTTATCATATCACAAGATTTTCCACAAGTGATCCACAACATGTGAGCTCCTGTTCTTGTTCAGATGGTGGACACATCACAGTTCTCCTATGTACCGTGTGTTCCTGCTAGTTAACGCACCATCAATGGTCAGTACATCGTGATGAATACGCCATAAATAGTCATTTCATATTAAGTTGACAGTACTTCGTCGGGTTATATCCCTTATGCACTCATTAGCGTTAGGCGCTTCCTCGCTCCATAATTCTTTTAAAAGAATCCATTCGAGGCTCGTTGACGGTTCTTTTCCGACTCAGGGATCACCACTCCATTCTTAAGCACTTCAGAGTGGACAGAGGAGTTCTACTAGGACATTCCCTCGCCCTAGCACTTGGGGTCGTGATAAAAATTTTAGACTTTTTTCTTTCAAAACACTTCTCCCAAATGCACATGACATGAGACTTAAGACATATGTTCTTATACTTTACATATGACATATGTAATGTCGTGCATGAAATAACAAAGCATAACATGTTCGATTCATGACATGATAACATAGATCACATGAAATATCAAAACACATACATGGAACTATGAGAAAGGGTCTTAGCTGAAACATATAAGTGCAAAAAGATGAAGAATCATCACTTAAACATGCTTCAAACTTCAAACAAATTTCTTAGAAATCAAAGCATAATGAAACAAAGCATGAAATCATAGCATTAGGCTAAGATCCAAAATCTCTATGACATGGTATAGCCGAATCATCAAGCATCACAAAATAACAACGTTGTTTTCTTTAAAATCGAAACATGCGAAGGACATTCTTACCATTTTTATCTCAAACCGAAACATGACATTCATGTCATATTCATATTCCAAGATCATATAAGCATACTGAAGCAAGCAAACAAGAAATAGCAATCAAAGCAACCATAACAATAAAAAGATTTACACAAATATATACAAGTATTAACCAAGAGCAAGTTGAGTGTGTACTTACAAAAATCCATGAAATGAAATATAAGCAAGCTATAAACCGAAATATATTACATTAGAAAGAGTGTCTAAAAACCCTAATCCATGTTCTTGAGTGTATGAGGGTTTCTAGGGGCACCACTAGATTTTAAACCATTCGGGCCTTTAAGGCTTTTAGGTCAAAACCCCTTCATTTCACTTGTGTTTCGTACAAACCTCAAAGCAGGGTAAGAACACATGAAGTTGGCAAAAACATGGAGGATGAACACCTCCCACCATTCGGCTTCAAGGGTTTCTAGAAGACCCTAATTTTGTTTTTATGAAAACGTGTAGAAAACGTATGTTTATCACCATTTTTTAACTCCTTTGAGATTTGGATCTCTTCTTGTGTTGGAAAAATGGTATGTGTGTGTCNCGGCTTCAAGGGTTTCTAGAAAACCCTAATTTTGTTTTTATGAAAACGTGTAGAAAACGTATGTTTATCACCATTTTTTAACTCCTTTGAGATTTGGATCTCTTCTTGTGTTGGAAAAATGGTATGTGTGTGTAGAAACTAAGAGAAAACCGAGTCTTACCTTGGTCTCTCTTTGAAGATGGTGAAATCTTCTCTTGAAATGAATCTTCTTTGTTTGATTGGAAAGAAAGTGTAAGAATCTTCAAGTGAGAGTGTGAGAATTGTGTGGAGAAGAGAATGACACTTGCAAATTTGAAACATAGCCAAGAGGAAAGCTGATAGGCATGTGGCTCTTCCCATTTTATAGAACTCTCCTATCCTTCCAACTGGTTGCCTCAAAACTCTGGCATGAGTAACAAGCAAGTCCTCCCTCTCTTTTTTATGAAAAGACTCTTAGAATCCCATCTTGGATTGCATCGGGATGGGACATGCATGGGTGGCATGTAGGGCTTCCTCTCCCTTGGCCAACACCCTCATTTTTCACTTTATGACATTCCTTTTACTTAAGCAAGTGAATATTCTCTAAGGGTACTTGTGTAATATACTTCATGCCTTGACATGAGTGACAAGTGGCATAGGCGTGTACCTTGCCCATTGCCGCCCACTCCTTTCCACTTCTTCCCACTTTGTTGCTTCATCTTCCTCTTGCTCCTTCCCAAGGTGACCTTTCATGTACCATTGGTATATTTTGTAACCTAAGTGACAAGTGGCAAGTGATGGTTAGGCTTGGAATAGTAGTGGTCAAAATTATAGGGGTAGATTAGTCCTTTGTGTAAAAGTCTTTTCATCTTTCCTTCTAGAATCATATTGCATGGTGGACACTTGGAAAAACCTGAAGATATTTTGAGTGTAGGCCAAGTTTTTCAAAATTTCCCTGTTTCCCTTCGGTTCACATGCAAATCACTTGGAAAATCACATTTTGTCTTCCCTAGGCTCCCTTTCCAAGAACATCTACCTTGGAACTCGAATTTTTGCCAAAAATGAGGTGTAGGCGTGTGGGGAAGGGGCTTGGCCGAAAATCTCTTAGTCTCCCTAGGTCATCTTGTCATTTGATTCTTATAGAAGTCTCATGTGTGAATGACAAGTGGCAAAACCCGCTAGGGTAGGCATGCAAGCCATCCCTTGGCTTCCCTACACATTTCTCTCCCCCCTTCGTCTACTATCATGACTAGATAAATAGTGCCTCACATGTATGATACATGGCACTAGTAGCAAGGGTTTGGGTCATGGGATTTGGGCCAATGGGCTTTGGTTTCCTTATAGAGGCCAAAATTCACAAGGCTTTCTAGGGTTAGCTTATCTTGGTCTTAAGTTGCTCAACCAAAAAAATCTATGCCCTCTCCTTCAAACTAGAAACTCTAAGGCCCTTGAATACTTATGGCAACTAAATAATTTACAAAAATGTCTAGTCAAGCTTGGGTCATCACATCCACCTTGCTCCATAACCCTCCACCGCGAGTTTCCTTTCCTCCCCCATACATTTACATTGAATCTGCCACCCTTTAATCTTCCCCATTTGTAGATCTCCCCATCGTGTCCACATTCACCACTCCCTCCGCCAAGCAGCGCCACTATTGCCACCACCTATGTGGTTATTTTTAATTTGTAGTTGAGGTTATTAATTACTAATAGACTATTCCCACTTGCAGTGATGCTCATGCATGTACACTCGCGGGATCTCTCAAACGGCACACGCGATCATCTAGAATTTTCGTTTCGTGTGGTAAGTAAATTTCTAGACTGACCCTTGAATTACTACGGTGGAAAACTATCATTGAATGCTGATGCAGTCTAATTGTGAAGGAAAGTGGTCGGGGGCCCTGTCAAGCATTGGTTATAATATTATAGTTGGTAATGATTGTCAACCTAGGACCGGGGTGCATCGTTCAGAATCGCGTGTAATTTGAAAAATTGTGAAATTGTTGGAACTGTGACAACTGTGATGTCTGTGTGATGAACTGTGTGTTGTTTTATTTGTACTATACCATGCCATCTAATAACTGCCTGATGTATAAGTGCATATTTATTATCTTCTCTTCCATTATTAATTGTGCTTTATTCTTTGTTTGTGTTGTTAAACTGGAAGACTATAGTTTTATTGTCATAACTAAAATGAGGATTTGGTGGGTGTGTGCATATCATGACCCCAAGCCAAAATGGGGTATTATCTCGATTAAGCTCCTCTAGTCACTCGGGAGCATGTAAAACCGAGTGACGTCCTATTGGCTATCACCAGGCAACAGCTGGCTCGACCAAGATGATAACGCTCTTGGTACGACTCTCTAGCCCATCTACTGACTGGGCTTAGAGGATGTCTAGTTACGTACGCACCAGGCGCATAGCTGGGCTTCGCTAGGTTATGAAATCACACGCATGACCATTACCCGTGGTGTGACGAAGGGAGCCAGAGTGTGCAGATCGTCCCTAGGGGAGGCCTTGGTGTACACCGTAATAAATGAATGTTAACTATGTATAAATGTGGTTTTTGGCATGAGTGGCTATAATTGAAGCAGTTTTTGGTAAAGGATACAAAAGGAGTATTTTTGGATAATCTCTTATGCTTGTTGTGCACTTTTGTTTGTATGCTTCTATGTTTGAATTTCCTAATTGTTGATTTGTGGATATTTTTTTACTTGTTGAGATTGCGAAATTTCATTGTGGTGTTCCTATAACATCCCGATCTCGGATGGGTCGGAGAGTTACTACTTGTCACTCAAAAAGCATGTCTCACAGTCCAGATATAAACTCTAACTTCTCAATTTCACATGAATCTCAACATTTAAAACTCCTACTCCCAAAATAATTAACTATAAACACCACTAAGTCTCAAAATAAACTTCAACCTTTTAAAAATACCCAATGGACAAAGCAAAACAGAATTATTGAATAAAATGCTTAGATAATCAAAGTACCCTCTTTGTACTTATTCCACTATGCTGACATAGCCTTATACATGATTTCTAGTCTTGATCCCCTGTACCATCAAATTATCTAAAAAATGTTATGGAGATAAGGGGTGAGTTATCAACAACTCAGTAAGCAGATAACATATACTAGTATGTAAACATGAGCATTTTCAAAAAGTTTGGTATGTAGAAATAAAACATTTCATTTTCATATGCAGATCTCATAAACGTGTTATCAAAAAATCAGAGCGACTTTTCAATTTTTTCATACTCAAAAACCAACTGTTCATATTCAAAGACCTTTTTCATATTCAAAAACACTTTGTTCATATTCAAAAGCCCTTTTCATATTCAAAGACCTTTTTCATATTCAAAAAAGCTTTGGCATAACATAATCAAACATCTTATCATATCATATCATAGCATATCATATCATATCACTTGAACTGTGTGTCCCTGTCGATTACAGCATCACAACATAGGTATTTGTACTAGCTATGAGTGCATTAATACGTAGTATCATATCATATCATATACCATATTTAACCCTCGTGGTAGGGTTGTGCTATCCCCAATGGCCAAACCAAGTAGTATCATATTGTAAAACTTCCTCTTTTTCAATCTCAGAATCCCGAATGTGCACACAAGTAAGCACACATAAAAGACCACTTTGTTTTCAAAGTTGGTGCACTCATATCATATCATATTATGTTGGTACCAATCATATCACGTGGACCAGTATCATCATATCAAAACCATATTCAGAATCAGAATCAAAATATATAAGTATGCCAAAGGTTTTTCATATCCATATCATATCAAATCACGTGTTGAATATATTCATATCATTTCCATTTGATAAAAAACAGATCCAAATCATTTTCATATCATATGTATAAAAATTTACAAATATCATATTCGCTCTTTTACACATTTCAAAAACATGTCAAATATTACTCATGTCTACACTATTCATGTCAAAAGCATTTCTTTTCTCTTTTATACATATCTCATGAGTGAATGCAAAACATATACTGAGGTTGTTTTTCACCTTTTCTTTTTAAAATAACATGCACATTTTTACAAGCCAACCTCAGTTCAGTTCTTTCTAAGTAAATCTAATATAGGAATCCTGTTTACCTTGACTTTTTAACTTTTCAGAAAATCTTCACAGCAGTGCCAAAAGAATATAAATCGTTTCCAATAGAAACACTCATGTAACTTGAATAAATCTCCAATTTGAACAGTTACTTCGTAATTACACCTGAAATACCTATTTTAATACCTCAAGACCTAAAATTCTCATAACCTCAAAAATACCATCACTTCCCAAATTCCTCAATATCCGCTTAATATCTTCGACTAAGATATTAAATTCTAACTTATTTACTATTGAAATCAAACTATAAAATTTAATACTAGATAATATAATATAATAAAAGTAATATACTTTAAAAAATTATCTTCCGTAATAATATTTATACTTAAAACCAAGCCTTCACATAGTAAATTAAAAAAAAAAAAAAAACCAAGCCCAACGAATAACCAAGGGTATTTTGGGAAATATTCATATAATGCATGGGTTCAAAATAAAATAAAATTTTGCACTTACTAATCACTTCAAAAATTCATATTTTAGAAAAATAATATTACTAATAATATAATTCAAAACTTTATCTATTTTCTTTATAAGCTATATAATTAAAAAAAAAAAAAAAACGTTACTAACACAAACTTTAGGTTAATTTAGAACCCATCTAAAGGGACGGTGTTTTAGGAAATACGTATAAGATGCATTGGCTTATTGGGAAAACTATGAAAACAAAAGGAAAATTGAGTTGTGAAATGCTCCAGACCAAAAAAATATGCAACTGAGGATTCCAATACTCACCAAGGGAGGAGGCGCAGCGCGATGAGCAGGGAGGTGGGTGGCAATCGAAGGTGGTCACATCACTGCAATAAGATCAGAGAGAAATTTATGAGAGAAAGAGGTAACGGATAGGAGACCGTGGGGAAAAAGCAACGAGATGTCATGGTCTCACCTAGAGGAAGAGTAAATGGGTGATGGGAGGTGGTCGACGGTACCTTCTCTGCAAGTGGAGGCGACGTGGATAGCTGTCGTCGTCTCTAGGCTTCATCGTCTTGGCTAGTGGCGCCTAATGGAACCAAGAGCTAGAGAACAAAAGATGCTCTACTTCAGTGTGGGTACGGTGGTGCAAGGCAGTGTTGTGGAGTTGCTGCCCAGTGGGCATCGGGGAGGGGGTTGTTTTTGTGGGTTTGCAGTTAGTTGTTCTGATGGTGGTCCCCGGTGGAAATGGGGCTGTTGGCGTGAAGGAGCATGCCGTGGGTTGGTTTCCGTTTGAGAACACGAAGGGGCTGGGTCGTGGGGGTTATCCCATCTTGCTGCAGCTAGGCACAATTGGTGGCTTCCAGAGGTGGTTTGGTGTGGTGTTGGGAGGCGG